>CAHIKZ030000966.1:135000-277500 GCA_903632075.3 Acanthosepion pharaonis
CTTGAGAAAGGTCTCAATCTCGCTCTAGCCATGGTTTAAATCAAAGGGCAGACTGGGCTCTTTAGACTTAGTGGGCAACCAGTCTATGAGAAGGAAAACTCTGAATGCAAAACCTAAGGAAGCTAATTTGGAGACGTTATGGCACACTATATGGACCTTTTCTCTTTTGCTCTTTGGAAAATCCGTAGTTGATTCGGCACAAGAATTTATCACTATCATCAAATTATATAAACAGTTAGGTTCTCAGACTTGGGCTGAACCCTGAAACATCGAGAGATTCTATTTTTATATATGACTTAAGAAAGATTGACATTGGGGAACAATGTATGTGTTTTAGAAAAAGAGAGAGTGTGGGGGAGGAAGATAGTGGATTTGGGAGACACATAATCAGATAGGGATTCATAGATACATATTATTCGACGTCACAGGAGCATCTTCTCTCGCCCGAAACCAAAAAAAAAAATACACACACACACACACACACACATATATATATATATATATATATATATATATATATATAGGTCTCCTTTTCTGAGGATTGGTTCAAGACAATCTTTATCCTGAACGCTTTTGCAACCCCGTTCCAGACTAAACCAAGCTTAGAAAATATCTTTATACGTCCCCTTTTATGATGAAGAAATCAATCGCATTTAGCAAAATGTTTTGGCAAGATTCCCGGCGTCTTGTCAATCTCATCGACAAAATCTCGCCGGCGCAGACGAGAAAATCCGTGATTGTAAGATAACTGACAAGATCCTGGCCAACAATTGATCTCTGATCTTCACTTGACGGTTGGCTGATGCTGGGACACGAGATTCTTTTTGAAAGTATTCCGATTACTCTGTTATTTTTCTCTACTAAATCTTATCGACTGCAAACAAGACATGGAGATTAACATAAATATCATATAAATGAGATTCCCGGGATTATATCGGGTAAAGTAAAGACAATCCGCAATGAATATACGTCTATAGATCTATATATACATATATCGGCTGCCTCCTTCTTCAAGCATAAAAAACAATCCTGTCGATACAGAGCTATGATGCGTACATTCTACCCCGGCTCATGAGATGCAAATAATAATGGTAATAAGAAAATCATAATAATAATAATTAGTATTATTATTCTCAAACAGAAAATATCTTTGAGTCCACCAAACCAGACATTTTTTCAAAATAAGATAATGCATCGTCATCGATGTGGCTGTTCTTGGCGACCACAGTATCGAGAATGAAGGAATTGTAAAGGCGACATCCGGGGTTGCCAGAATAGTGGAGGTTCAAGCCAACTATTGTCCCAGATACCATTAAGGCGTTTAGGTGTGTAATACTGCACCTAAAACCCTACAAAAAGAAAATCAGAATATATATATATATATATATATATATATATATATATATAGAGAGAGAGAGAGAGAGAGATTTTTTTTAAAAAAATATGATTCCTTCGCTACATAAGAGTTCCTATGTTTAAAAGACAAGAGCCGAAACCTTCAATAAAATTATTAGAAATAAATTGAATTAAAGTACCAAACTCTGTTCCATTTCGCTTGAAGATGGAAGAGAGCTTGGTACTTTAATTCAATTTAATTCAAATAATTATATTGAAGTTTTTGTCTCTTGTTTTGAAACATGAGAACTCTTATGTAACGAAGGAATCATAGTTTTAAATAAATAATTATATTTAGGCTCTACTTTTGTATCGAGCACTGTTTTTAAAAATAAAAACAAAATACTAAAGAAATTCGGATTGTTTTCATTCCTATCCCCCCATATATATATATATATATATATATATATATATATATGTAGTTAGCAAATCGGAGACTTCAGAAAGCCATTGAATATTTTATTTCGAGGGACTGATAAAATTTGATTTCGCTTCGTCAGACCTGACTGTTTCTAACCGGTTTGAAGACGCCAGGAGTGACCAAGTGAAATCGAATTTTATCAGTCCCTCGAAATAAAATATTCAATGGCTTTCTGAAGTCTCAGATTTGTTAATTAATAAGAACATGCTCTGTTCATTACATTGACCTCTCGTGATTTATATCTTCCCTGGAATTATACATAAGGATTACCAATTAACTTTCTCATATATATATATATATATATATATATATATATATATATATATATATATCTTACTTATTATAAAACGCAGATTGTGTGTGTGTGTGTGTGTGTGTGTGTACGTTTATATATTGGATTGGATTTCCTACATTTTTTAACCGATTTCAACAAAACTTCACAGGACTGCGTAAAATTACATTGCGGTGGTTCTGACAACGCCAAAAATTGGAAAAACACAATTGTTTTTGCACGAAATCAATTTGAAAACACGATAAAGCACGCTTCTGTCACACGAAGGAAAGGGGGACAACTCATATAGAGTTATACTTATAAAACCCAGGTTGTTTGTGTGTGTGTGTTCGTTTATATATGGGATCAGATTTTCTACATTTTTCAACCGATTTCAACAAAACTTCACTATTTTTGGGGCAGGTAGTGTTTCTTATTGTCTTGCACACTTTTTTCTTGATAATTGCTAAAGGTATAGCCGAAAGCCCGTGGAACAATAGAACGTTTGTACAGTTTCTACACACTCCATGTCCAAAAAAGAAAACACTTGTTCGAACACAAGAAAAGTTAAATAAAAAGCTTAACCGTAGTACATTAATACTTGGTAAGATAGATAGAATATGCTATCTTCCCCCCATGAATATGGAATCGGCTATTGCTCAACATTTAGTTGAGAATATAGCTTGTGCCAAGTTGTATAAAAAAGAGTGGTTTAAAATTATTCATACAGCCGATTCCAATAATCATTTGAAGATTTTGGAATCGGTCTGTATAGGATTAAGAAAACCTTCTCTCTGCCGGCAGAAAGAATTTATAAGGTCTCTGAATCTGTTGGGGGATATTTTATTTTAACTGTCCCTCGCTAATTTATTTACACGATCCCTTCCCTCGTTACAAGTATATATACTTGTTTGTTATTTTAGTGTGTTTCCCCCTTTTTTTTTTTTTGCTCTTCAATATCGTTAATATTCTTTTCGCTAATCCAACGATTGTCTCCTGATGAGATGTTGGCTGAAAGGGCCCTAGAGACTTTTAAAATTAAAATCAATGGTTTCCTTGTTTTTTTTTTATATATATATATATATATATATATATATATATATATATATATATATATATATGGGTCAATAGCAGGCAGACTGGGTTCTATAGCCTTGGATGGCAACGGGTTTACGAGAAGGACAACGCTGAATTCAAAACCTGAGGAGGGTCCTTTGGGGGCCTTGTGGCACGTAGTGCACCGAGTCTCTGTATTCGGCCCTTCAAAAAGTGTAGTCCGTACTGCAAAAAATCTAAATCAATCATGTGTTAGTCTCTGCTAGTCGGGTCCTAGGAACTGAGCTGCTTGACTCACATACGTCGAATACGACGGGAGAGACAACTATATATATATATATATCAAGACAGAAGTTTAAAGGCGGAGGAACTCTAATTAAATGTCAAGGGCGAGAAACCCTAACAACGACGTTGGGGAAGATGAAAGGAACAGAGAAAATGACGGGAGGGAGAGTGAGTGATTGAGAGAGAGAGAGAGTGAGTGTGTGAGTGAATGGGAGAGAGCGTGAGTGTGTAAGAGAGAGAGTGATTGTGTGAATGAGTGCGAGAGAGTGAATGTGTAAGAGAGAGTGAGTGAGTGTGTAAGAAAAAGAGAATAAGTGAGTGGGTGAGTGAGAGCGAGATTGAGAGAGAGAGAGCGTATAAGAGAAAGTGAGAGAGAGTGGGTGAGTGAGTGAGTGAGAGAGAGAGAGGTGAACGAGAGATGTTCTGGTGCTTAAGATAGACAGAAGCGGAGACAGTTTCACCGATCCAAAGAAGCAGGTGTAGTTTCACATCAAACATGTCTCTCTCCCAGTAAGTGCTTCTGGTGTCACGCACGTGTGTACCGATCGCGATAACATCGGAGGAGGAATCCATTTACCCAAAAGGAGATTTCACTAACGTACATGCGTTTCGCGAGGCGTTGATTTGTCCATTTATTTAGGCTGGTGAGCCTGTTTGCCAGATGCCGCCTATGCTTCCTGACCCGGATTCAAGAGCGGCAAGTGTAACAAGCATCGAATAAAAGACAAACGATAATGCCGTCTTCCGGTCAAACAAATAAAATCATCGAGAAACTTCACCATATGCATGTTCCTGTGTATTTGTCTCTTCTATTGTAAGTCATCATTAAATCTTTAATTTCACATTTTACAGAGTTCCTGATATTCTTGGTTCTCATCTTTGAGTTGGTCCATGAAATTATTTCAATCGAAGAACGGTCTATCTATCTATCTATCTATATATATATATATATATATATATATATATATATATATATATATATAAGTTATGAAGAACTTGGTAAACCGAATTGGTAAATCCAAGGAGAATGAAATCCTGAGAGCTCAATGTGAAGAACAGAGCTAATATTTAATGAACAACAGACACTTTAAGGTACCATTACAATAATTTATTTCACCAAAATCCTTTTTAAAGGATTTCGGATCATCAGGTAACACTTCCAACAATGAAATTAGAGGAAAAATGTGAATCACATTTTTCCTCTCATTTCATTGTAATGGTACCTATAAAGTGGTCTGTTTTTCATTAATATATATATATATATATATATATATATATATATATATATATATATATATATATATATATATGTATATCAGTCTATTCACATCTATCTCAGTCTGTTTGCCTCTCTCTCTCTCTATCTAGTTATCTATCTATATCTATATATATATATATATTTTCATACATGTTTCATTAAATAATATAGACAAGTTTTGTCTATTTCATGTAAATTCTTTTCATAACGTCTGATAAGAATAATAACATTATCAATTAAACGAAGAAAGAAAATCACAATATTGATACATATGTTTTATTCCAATCTAAGCATTCGACTTACATAAGCCATTATCAAAGATGACAATTACAGTACAATATATTAAGCAATACACGGACAAGAAAGTGATGATAGTCTGTTTCTGTTTGCATGGATGATTTCCAAGCATTGATAAACACGTGCATATAAGACGTTGGAAGTCTATCTATCTGTCTATCTCTTATTTATATTTGTCAGTTTAGGCTGCAAATTCTATTTTAGGCATGTCTGACTGAATAATTTACAAACAATATGTCTGCTTATTTTGATCATAATCCTTTCATATTCAAGAATATTTATCCTTATATTACAATTGAATGAGGCAAGAAATTCACTCTAACAGTGAGAATCACTTTTATTTCGGAAACACGTTGCATCTCTTTCTGAAAAACGCAAAAGAATAAAATTCAGTAATAGATAGCTACACATAGTTTTTGCATTAAAAATAGATAGATAGACGGATAGATGTGAATAGATTGATATATACATACATACATACATATATATATATATATATATATATATATATATGTGTGTGTGTGTGTGTGTGTGTGTGTGTGTGTGTGTGTGTGTGTGCTTGTGGATGTGTGTTACTTAAGGTTACTTGAATCCGCTACCATGGTTTCAGACTTATGGTATTCTCTGGCGATTTTTATGAAATGGCCTCTTGACCCTTAAAATTATTTGTAAGCACTGCGTACAGGAAAAATTAGGGAAAATGATATTTCCGGATCCAAAGAACTTTTTGGGCCAGAAATCCGAAATCTTGAATGTTATAAATATTAAAATGTGAAGCTGGACAAAAAAAAAAAAAAAAAATTACATTTCAATTGACCTCCACTCGCCATACTTTTACAATATACTTTCTTCTTCTTCTTCTTCTTCTTCTTCTTCTTCTTCTTCTTCTTCTTCTTCTTCTTCTTCCATCCATATGCATAAATAACATAGCGTTAATTAGATTTTTAAGAAAAAAAAGGTTGAAACCAAGGTAAGCCGATTCAACTGATCTCCTGACTTTAAAGTTAAAACTCTCGATGTTATTTTTACTTTTATTTTAGTTTTTCACACATGTAGTGAGCACTTTTCAAGACAACTGTTCTTGCTCCGAATTAACTCTGACGATTAAACTGCCCGCCTGGATTCCATACGCGCGTGAAAACACTAACACACACATATATATTTCATGAATCATTCATACAAAAAGTAGATTAGTAAAATTAATGATATAAATGGCGAAAAACATCTTCGCAAACAAATTTATTAAAGTTGCATTAACCTACGAACCACTCGATGAATGTTATGATCCTTGTTTTTAATAACTTCAAGCTGTATAAGGTCTTTTTTTTAATCTTCTACTACTTTCAACTGTACATTCAGTCATCCTCAGGTATGGAAATTATTTTGTTTTTAGTAAATCCAGGTAATAGCGGACACGAAAAATTAAATGCGAATCGAAATACGTTTTTTTTTAGAAATGTGTTAATGTTAACGGATAAAAACTTTTGGAGCGTGCAGTCCCAACGCTAAGGTTGAATTTTTTTGAAAGTTTTAGAGTTCGTTTTTTACTAATATGGTAAATTTAGAATTTATTTGTTGTAGGAGTTTATCAGTCGATGTGGCATGAACTAAATTGTCCAATAAAAAGGGTAATGTCTCAGTCGTTATCCCGAAAATTTTCATGTCGGATCAATTCTTTTTAAATCAAATATGTGGTGCAGTTCAATTTATATTAAAATGAACCATTCATACAAAAAGTAGATTAGTAAAGTTAATATTATAAATGACGAAAAACATCTTCGCAAACAAATTTATTAAAGTTGCATTAACCTACGAATTACTCGATGAATGTTATGATCCTTGTTTTTAATAACTTCAAGTTTTATAAGGTGTTTTTTTAATCTGCTAGTACTATATGAATTCCGATGAGAATTCGACATATACAGGAAGCCCTCAATTAATGGGCATTTGATTAACGCGTTTTCGATTAGTGTGCTAACATTTTAATACCACAATTCGATTAGTGCATGTATAATACGGGATTAGTGCAATAAACCATTCTTCACTTTAACCATAGTAGTTGAAAATAGCTTTCTTGTAGTTACCGATTTATAAAGATATTTCAAAAATTAAAAAAATGGAAAAAAATTTTTATATATATATATATATATATATATATATATATATATATATATATATATATATGTTTGAAAAAGTGATTAATCGGCAGTAATATATAGTAATCAAGAACTGTGAAATTATTTTAAAATGTCAAGAGATCACTTGGTAGGGACATCTCTTTTTTATTTATGTCAGTATACCGCTAATTGTTTTTATTAATTATAAAAGTTAATATATAGTCTTATATATATATATATATATATATATATATATATATATATATATATATATATATATGAGATATCGTTAATTAAAGAGCTTAATCGGCAGTAATTCATAGTAATCAAGAACTCTGAAATTATTTTAAAATGTCAAGAGATCACGTGGTATGGGCATCATCTCTTTTGAGGGATGTGAGGCGAATTGTATTTACAAAGCCAATTTGACTACCTATTAACTTTTCCAATTAATAAAACAATCAGCTGTATGCACACGCATACACGCAGATACATGCATGTGTGTGCGCGTGTGTATGGGCTTGTGAAAGTAGTTTCGAAGCAGGGATTAAACATTGAATTTCATATGTTTTTTCATATGTTTCCGTTTCTTAAAAGTGTTGAAAACCTATGGTGATGTCAGAATTTGGAAAATTATTTCTCATTTTTTCTTGAGAAATTTCAGTTGATATTATTGTTTGTTGAATCCACCTGGTACTCGGACATTTTGCCGACGGACATTTAGCTGATGGATATTTGGCTGACGGACATTTAACCGACGGTTATTTGCACGACGGACATTTGCACGACGGACATTTGCACGACGGATATTTTGCCGACGTTCATTTGGCTGACGGACATTTGGACGACGAATATTTGGCCGACTGGCATTTGGCCGACGGATATTTGACGGACGTACATTTGGCCGACGGGCATTTAGCCAACGTATATTTGGCCGACGGATATTTGTCCGACGGATATTTGCCGACGGGCATTTAGCCGACGGACATTTGCCCGACGGATATTTGGCCGCGGACATTTGACATTTGGCCGACGGGGATTTAGCCGACGGATATTTGGCCGACGGGCATTTAGCCGACGGACATTTAGCCGACGGACATTTAGCCGACGAACATTTGACAGTTGGCCGACGGATATTTGGCCGACGGGCATTGGCCGACGGATATTTGACGGACGTACATTTGCCCGACGGATATTTGGCCGACGGATATTTGACGGACGTACATTTGCCCGACGGATATTTGGCCGACGGGCATTAGGCCGACGGGCATTAAGCCAACGTACATTTGGCCGACGGATATTTGGCCGACGGGCATTTAGCCGACGGGCATTTAGCCGAATGTTCGTTTAGACGAAAATATAGTGACATACATACATCTATGTCACACTCTTTATCGTAATGTGCTATATATATTTATATTTATTTATTGTATTAATTTATAAATTAAAAAAAAAAAATAGTCTGTATATATTATATTTTACTTCAAATATTTCTGTATGATGATAAGATCATTCAATTTAATTTTCGCTTTTAATGATCATTATCTTAAAGGGATGAACTTGCTTTTATCTTACTGTTAAATACGAATTTAAATAAATAGGTGGTACGTTTTATCTAAATACACTCAAATATTTTTTAAAATACCAATTTCAATAAGCAAATATTGAAATAAGAAAACTTTTAACTTTAAAATTAGATTCCGTAATTTAATCACTTGAAATTCAGGGGTAATTATTAGCCCTATTCTACATTATAATAATGCTAATTAAAATACTTAAAGTATTCCTTGTACTATTTTTAGTTGTACTTTTTCAATGAAATGTCATACGGCCAAATGTCATACGGCCAAATGTCATACGGTCAAATGTCTGGCCAAGATCCCCACAACGTTCAAAACTACTATTTCCTCTTGGGAAACTGAATTGGAGATTGGCAAAACTTATCCCTGTCTACTGCCGAGATAATAATTCTGAAGTATAGAAATATTGAAATAAAAAAAAATTAATTAATTAAAAATTTACCTAAAGTCTTCATGCTGGAAATGCTTTGTCTCGACATGCTTTCTAAAATCTGCTCAAATAGAGAAAATTCTGTTTTTTTTTCTTCTTAAATCTTTTCTTTGTCGAGCTGAGAATTTTCAACGTTCTCTCATATTAACACATGGTCACCGTAGTAAAAACAAGGCAAATGACGCCTATGCTATCGTATATATGCCCCGCTTGTTCATGACACTATCTCTTTTGCAAAGCACATATCATGAGATTAACATCGGATAAACACGTGGAGTCAATGTTTCAGCAATTGTTCTTACTCTTATTTTCCAGCGAAAGAAAGAGGAGCGTATAGAGATTATACGGCTGCAAATGTTCACATATATATATATATATATATATATATATATATATATATATATATATATATATATATATATATATATGAGACGTGTTAAAAATTCTCAAATGAAATAATCATATATTGAAGTAATATAGGAATGCTAATTTTAGAAAATGGGTCCAACTGAAAAATTATGATATAACGATATATAAATTTGTATAATTTTATATATCAACAAAGAATATTTAGAAAAATATTTAAAAAAAACTGTAAAATTTCATGTGACGTGTTTGATCCGTTAGGATTTTAAATCTGAATTAGAAATCAAGTTTTGAATCCTAACGAATGAAACGCGTCACAAGAAATTTATATATATATATATATATATATATATATGACTGCCCAAATGTTATTTTCATCGGAGCGCTTTCGGCTATGCATTTTCAAAGTTGAAATATATTAACTGTTAACAAAAAACAGTCTGTTGCATGTATGTATTTATATAATGCTTCCATTTTCAAAACACGGTCAACATTGTGTCCATGTACATAGTTAATATTATTGAGTGTGTTTTTGTTTTTGTTTTTTTTTATTAATGATAAGGCTTCCGTTAATTTTAGTCTTTTTTGCATGTAGATGATGCTATTATTTTCGTGTTGTCAAACAAGTATTTTAAATGAAATCTAATTGAACTATGATCAGAATGGTGTAGAATAAGTGTCAAACAATTTGTTTCTATTCCTGTCGTTGCTATTAACTATCTTAGACAAAAAACGCCTAATATGAAAATTTAACAACAGATTAGGAACTAAATCAAAGCACCTTGTCTGTCGTATTCAGTGAAATGTGAATATATATATATATATATATATATATATATATATATAAAGAAAGAACAGTAAGAAATATAATCCGGTGTTCTTATAGATATTTTTATTTTCACAAAATAGTGCTCAATGTAATTTTACAGAGCATTAATATTATCAATTATTTGATTTAAAATATGTTTGTCCGCTACACAGTTCTGACCATGTTTCAAAAATGGAAGCTAAAAGCTTCGAATTTAATTTTGTAATTAAATTAAAGACATTAGTTCCATTTCATCCTCAAACGAATTTTGGAGTAACTTAATTATTCCTGGGTTTTAAAGGCACAGCAAAAAATCATAATTCACGTTTCCAAGGATACAGAGAAATCTATTCATCTAGACAATCGCTATATTTTGTTGTATCAGTTATTAGTTACGATTTGGTAGGGGTAGCGATGTATTTTTCAACGAATTCTGACATCCGTTAAATGCATATCGTCTGGATTTTAAAAAAAAATTAATGTTAACGACAAAAATTCTTACGTTATTTTTTTCCATTTGTATACCTAAAGATTTGATGGGTGGCTAGTTTAAAATACGTTTTATTTAACTACGATTTTAAAAATATTTTCACTTTAATTTTTAATGTACTATATTTCTTTTTATAACAAGTAAATGTATTAGAATTACTTAGAGTATGTAAAATTATTTTCACATCAAGTGTAAGTATGTATATTACTAGATCACTATTTTTTAAAAATTTATATTTAAATATTATTTAAGTAAAATTTATGACAACGACGGCAAAAATAGCTAATTAGTTTCTCTGATTTTGTAAACTTTTATTTTTTATATATTTTATATAAATCCAGTAATATATAGTTTCTCATGTAAGTACGAAGGACATGGGTCATTTAATGGCTTACATCTTCTAGCTTTTCATATTAATTTCATTTTACTGTAGGTGTTTATTGGATTCTTTTAAGTGCTTGTAGTACTTTGAGAGAGGTGTTTAGGTTAGAATATGTTTTATTTAACTACACTTTTAAAAGATGTTTTGGTTAGAATTCGTTTTAATTTAACGACAATTTTTAAATACAACTTTCAAATATTTTCAGTGTTAATTTTAATAGACTATATTTCTTTTAAAAATAAGTAAATGTATTAGAAATACTTACTTAGTAAAATTATTTTTCCATATCAAGTATGAATAAAATTATTTTTCCATATGAAGTATAAGTATATATATATGTATACTTGATATTAAAAATAATTTTACTAACTCTGCATGCTACCACCAATATCTACAATGTATTCATTTACAAGGGCGAAATCAGGCCTAAAATGGAACAGTCTTGTTATATTTGGGTGTGAGCTGTCCATTTCTTATTCCTCAGTCTCGATATAGTCCAAAAATGTTTTCAAGTCTGGCGGACAACTAATTATATTCTACTCTCCAAAATGGCAAGCTTTCACTGCCTTGTCGCCCATGGAAAGTGATCAGGCTAACTACATTCCTTTGGTCGGCGAGTTCTAACCGTCAGGGCTTAGATCCGCTATAGCAGTCGAGTCCCAAGACGATGTATTTCGGCGATCACTACACCCTTAACCTGTTCAAGTCTAAGGTTAACAGTAATCTTTCTCTTTTATCCGCATAATCTGCCTCTTAATGTAACCTTCTATCTAGTGTGGACTCCGTGCCTCGTACAGGGTGAACCTTACTATAATATATATATATATATATATATATATATATATATATATATATATATATATATATCCATGAGAACGGATATGTATCACCATATTTTGTCCTTCACCTATAGCACTTTCCGAAATAATACATCACCTTCTAAATATTTTTGGAGTTTAAAACATGATAAAATACTCCTAAGGTGAAATGGAAATTTCTAAAAACAACAAGAACATACAGATCATTATATGAACCCATTTTGTGCTTACATAAAAAATGGAAATTACCAAATATAATAAAAATTCCTCGTTGAATCAAAGAAGTGAATTAACTGTAAATTGTAGACATAGTTTACTTTTTACCGTACAATTTAGATAAACTTTGGAATTTGATGATTGTTTTTCTTATTTTTTAGTTGTATTGTGTTGCAAAATATATGACTTATCTTTCTATTTATAAGATTAATTTACTTTTAAGATAATTATGTATTAATTTCCTGGTAGTATTATTAACATCTTGCACGGATCTGTTGGTATTTAGTTGGCATTTTTGATATTTTACACTGATTGGATAGTGTTATAACATCTTATATATAGAATCTTTATTCTACAGTTGCATATTAATTTATCAAATAATTCTATACGTTTAATTTATTTACTAGTTTCATAAAGAAGCTATTTATTTATCAACTATAGAAAAAAATTATGTAGGAAATTCACAAAGCATATAACATGTTTAGCATTTTGTTACATTACCTATCCAGCCCATTTTATGCCTTAGGAAACTGCATCGTCTTGTTTGTATAATTTCTGTTACCATTTGCATCGGCTTTATTTAATGTCTGGCTGCCGATAGCTGCCAATCTACTCATTAATAATTTTTTTTTAAATTTTCTTCTTCGCTTAATTTGAATTTAACGTAGGTCATACTTGATTGGGTGATCAAAGTAAAGCCCAGTTAGTTCCTATCTATCTATCTATCTATCTATCTATCTATCTATCTATCTATCTATCTATCTATCTCAGTCTATTCATATCTAAGTTTCTTAAAATCTATCTGTCTATATATCTTTTATCACTGTATTCATATCTATCTATCTATCTCAGTCTATTCGTATCTATGTATCTATCTATATATTTTAGTCTATTTGACTTTATTCATAAATATCTATTTTAGTCTGTTCATATATGTATCTATCTATCTATCTATCTATCTATCTATCTATCTATCTATCTAAGTCTCTTAAAATCTATCTATATATCTATCATTTTCAGTTTATTTGTATCTATTTCAGTCCATTTATATCTATCTATCTATCTATCTATCTCTGTCTTTATATATATATATATATATATATATATATATATATATATATATATATATATATATATATATATATCAGTCTTTCAGGTTTTTCATATCTGTCTATCTATCTATCTCTATGTATCGCAACGTCGGCATCATAAGCTTCATGACATGAGAGTTATCTGATGAATGTCGCTTGTCACGGTAATTACAATGTTATTGACAAGATAACTTTTGGAGAGACATTGTCGTGCGATTAACATCAAACACATGGAGTGCAAATGAAAAATGGCAATGTGGAAATCGTTGAGGAAGAGACTGATTCATCGTGAATTTGAAGAGAATTACGAAATAAATCCGAAATCATAATCTTGATTGCAATATTATTTTTTTAAATGACAGCTTCATCTCCCATTATTCAAAAAAACTATTTGATATATATTAACAGACGGTGTAACATATCTTCTTTTTTAAGTTATATACTCAGTTTGAAATGTTATTTGACATGTGTGCTGTTGCATAAAAATCGTGTTTTTCTAGAGTGTGTCTGCATTTACATATATGGCGAACTATCTATCTATCTATCTATCTGTCTGTATATCTATCTATTTATCTATCTATCTGTCTGTCTGTATATCTATCTATCTAACTATCTCAGTTTTTCATGCCATTTTTAGTCTTTTCATATTTATTTCAGTCTTTTCATATCTATCTATCTATCTCAGTCATTTTATACCTACTTCAGTCTTTTCATATCTATCTATCTATATATATATATATATATATCAGTATTTTCATATCTATTTCAGCCTTTTCATATCTATCTCAGTTTTTTCATGTCTATTTTTCTTTTTCATATCTATCTATCTATCTGTCTATCTATCTATCTATCTATCTATCTCAGTCTTTTCATATCTATTTCAGTCTTTTCATATCTATCTATCTATTACAAAGGTTCACCGACGATCACCGAAATCAGACAACCTTGAGCCTGGTCAATAACTAGAACAGTGACAGCTTGGGAATACCTGGTGCTGTAAGCTTGCAAGTGCGTGTGGTGTTTGGATAAAGTATCGGAAATGGGGATAGGAAAGCCGAGTTCCAATTACAGTTGGGTTAATTGTCTGGAAAGATATGAACCCAACGCTTCCACCCCTAGAGTTGGGCTAAATAGTAAATCTCGTATCATTAAATCCTTATTATCTCCCTCGAAATCTACTACATAAAAATATTTTCTGGCTCTAAATAACCTGCAAAAGTTTGATAAACCGAAAGAAACAAATTTCAAATCCACCTTTTTTTATTTCATTTTGATTTCTCTCTCACTAATATATATATATATATATATATATATATATATATATATATATAATGGACTCTCCCGTCGGTTTCGATGTATGAGCATCTGACAGCTTATTGATTCCCTTATGAAAGTTTGTGCGATAATCTTAAGTGGCATTTAAGACCCGCTAGTGATTTACAAAGGAGGCCACATATGAAGCAAGAGTGAGGATTGTGAGATGCGATCACTGTTAGACTTGCTGACCTTTTAGATCTTGCTCTCGCTTCTTGAAGATGATTCAGACAAGCAGATTGAAAATTGCTGAGTCCACTAAAACATGTTGATCTCCATTCTACCCGCTCCAAAGCTAAGCGCTCAAGGGTATTACGTGGTATATATATATATATATATATATATATATATATATATATATAATGGAAATGATCTGTCGGACAATTATTTTAATATATTGCTTCTACGTTAATTTAATAGATACACATATTTAAGTAAATGCTCTGTTTATAATAAACAGTATTTACCGGCCTGATTATCCGAGAAATTTCATAGAAAATATGTCCTCCGACCGGAATCGAACCTGTATCTTACACGAAACTGTCATATTGCTTGACGTGCTATACCATTTAGCTACAGAGCAAACGTCTCATTAGCAAGGTCGAATTACTGCTTTTAAACTACAAATTTGCTATGATTTCTCTCGAACGCTCATATCTGTTCGAAGCGTATCTTAACGCAAATGGTATAGATAAACAGTATAAGGCGATTTTGAGTTGTCCTGTACCCTGTAAAAATTGTTCGAATGTTCTATATACCCAAGCGCTGTTGGTTATACTGTCAAAAATCATTTTTACTGAATATGTATATTTTTCTATATGTATCTACTTTCCAAACTGATTTTATTTAATCTATGAGTTAAACAAAAAGTCCACTTCAAAATCTCCTGGAGGTTATCTGGATTGACCTACAACTGATGAAGGCCGAAACGTTGTGATAACAACAACAAAAATGAGAACAATATTCCTTATGTAAATAGTCCAAATAATAATAACCTCTAACCCTAGAAATATGGCACCTTGCATTTATTGGAAATATTCATAGAAATATGAGTTAATTTTTTCTTATTCAGTTTATTAAACAGGTTGTTAATTTTTTTTCTTTAAAACGGAAAATAACTGGGTTGAAAATAATTCACTAAGAATGTACTAAACGATCCTAAAGCAAGGAAAAAGAAAGAAAGGAAAAAGGAAGAAAGGAAAGATAATAACAAAAGGGGGAAAGAAAGGAAAAGACATGATATCAAAACAGGCCGCTGGGTGTGGACCAGATGTCGGTCAGAGCCTCTGACTGACCTTAATTTTTGTTGAAAGAATAGAATTGGAGATATCGGTCGCGAGCGCTGACCGACATTTTCGTAGAAGAATTCTTATCAAAATAACGAAAGGTAACTTTTAAATTAGAATAATAGAAATGAATTTTACTTTAGTCAGAGAGAAAGTGTCTTTGGGTTGGGGAAGTGACTGGTGAAAACGATATACGGAATTGACCTGTTAAGAATTGGACACCCACGTTAAGAAAGTAGAGATATTTCGACCTAGATAATTAAGATTCTCGGCTATCAGGAAAAACAAAGAGGTAAAAAAGAAGAGCAATTGTTTTTGGACCACGGAGGGCGCCAGGAAGGCGGAAAAGATCCTTTCTAAAAGTCAAGACTAATTAGCAGCGGGCTGTTTGACAAAGTCCAGGTGAGAGAGGGCAAGGATTGTCATTTTGCGTACGTGCAAAAAGGTGCGAAATCGGATTTTGTTTTTTTAAAACCAGCACGATGTAACCACACCCGCCAACAAAAAGGGAGAGGGTGTTCGGTCAATAACAATTGGTCGAATACAATCACGTGACCGCGGAAGAAGAAGGAAAGAAAACCTCGATCAATAACTGTTGGACGAGGCGGTCACGTGGGCTGCGGAAAAGAAAGAAAGAAAGGTTCGATCGGGAACGATTGGTTGAGAGCGATCACCTGACATGAGAGAGACTAAGAGAAATAGATATGCGCCGCCCCCCAAGAGCACTGTGAGAAAGTAGGGGTGAAAACAATAACGATAATGGAAAGTCAAAATTAATACGGCTTTTGAAATTGTCGAGAAACCCCTGACGCCGACCGACCCACCCCGGTTTGTTGCGGCGTCAATATAAGCAGGACCCCAGTCGGCAGAAATCAGTTGGAGCTGAAGTTGAGTTGAAGTTGGAGTTAGGTTGGGCGTGAGTTGCAGTTCACCTCGGACGACAGAAGAATCCTCGAAACAAGAAATCCTTCCAGCCCAAGTTGAAGACAAGAAATCTTCCACCGAATTGAAGCAAGAAATCTTCCACTGAATCGAAGCAAGAAATCTTCCACTGAATCGAAGCAAGAAATCTTCCACTGGGTTGAAACAAGAAATCTACCAGTCTAAACAAACGAAGAAGAAGAAATACAGCTCACGTCGAAGAGAAGAACCAACTGCGAACGACCGATAGAAATTAGCCCAATGTCGAACTGAACCACACGCCGACATACATACATGATTCTAGAAAGTAGGTAGTTCGACATTTTTTTTTTTGCTATTTTTGTGATAGAAACTTGGTGCCATAGTTCACAGAACGGGTCGGGAAGTGAGAACTATTTTGCTTTTATGTAATAGACATTGAGATATAAAAGGTTGTTACCCTTTTTTATCAGCAATTTTGTTTGGTGTCGTGAGTTTTTGTTTTGTTGTGTTTCGCCACCCCGTCGGACTCAGCTCGTATCGGCCCCAGCCCCTGCTGGTCCCGTCTGTCTAAGATCTAAACACAGCGTGGGTAGACAGACCGGAGATCGGTACAGTTGTTTTTAGTGACCAGGTGTTGGAAGCGAGTCGGGAGAGGCGAGGCTGGTGATCATCTGACCAGAGGGTTGGAGCGGCACGCTTGGACCCAGGAGGAGCGACCAGGAGGAGCGACGTCACCGTCGGCGCCGTAACCAAAGGATCCGACACTGGGCCAGGTGTGTAACCGTCACAAGTGGTGCCGTGACCAACGGATCAACCCTGAGACAACCACGTCACATATGGTGCCGTGGTGACCGAGGATTTCAACCCTGAGAAGACCACAATCGACCGCCGTTGCTGAAAGTTCAAGCAGAAATCAGAACGACCCGGGACCAAAGGAAAGAAGGAACAGAATCGTCTGTAAGGTAGGACACCTTGTTTATTTCCCTACCTCGATTGTTGCTCTCTGTAGACATGTCAGATTATGAGTCGGATAGAGCAGTGGGGGTGAAGAAGAAGTAGGGCGGGGGTTGTCAGTAGATTTAAGGGGGCTGTTGGGTGGACCGAGGGTCCCAGTGTTTGATGGTAGTGGGAAGGAGTTCAGGAACTGGCTGACAATCCTCGAAAAGAGCCGAACCATCTACGAGCTCTCGGACCAGGAAACCCTGTACCTGGCATACGATGCCACAAAGGGAAAAGCGTCGGAGTTCGTAAGGGGACTCTTGGAAAATCATCCCCGCTTGGCCTGGGAAGAAGTAAAAAACTGCTGACCAAAGAGTTCGCCGACGAGGGTACGGCCATAGAGGCCATGAGGGCCCTTTTAAAACTAACACAGCTTCGGGAGGAGACCCCGGGAGAATTGGGGGCCCGAGCGGGAAGGCTATCGTCATTAGCATTCCCCGAGGTGGTCAGGGACAACGCAGTCATGCAGGCCCAACTGGCGGACCTGTATGTGGAAGCTCTGAGTGATGAGCGTGTTCGGCACGACGTCCTGAAAGAGGGACCGCTCAGACTGTCGGCAGCGATAGAGCTGGCCAGGGAGAGCCAGGGGTATGGGATAAGGTGAAGAGGTGTGGGAAGAAGCAGATACCAAGTCAAGAGGCTGGAAGAAGGGGGGTAGGCGGAAGAACCCCCGTGTGGAATCAGAGGGTTAAGGAAGAGGTGGATCGGGCAGAATTATGGGAGGAGGACCCCAATAGAAGGGCATGGTCGACCAGGCATGGCTTTTATAAGCCCACGCCGGGTCGATACGGGCTGGTCTGCTGGACCTGTGGGTACGAGGACCACAGGGCGGCGGAATGTCCGACGAAGTGGGGGTTGCCCCCAGACTTCGATCGTGACAGGTGCACCAGGTGTGGTAAGAAAGGACACCTGGCCAAGTGGTGCGGGCTGAGGAAGGGTGCCCCACCAATATTAACAAAGAAGGCCGAGCCCAAGAAAAGCCAGCGGGCCACCCCAGAATTAAGAGGGAGGGTGGCCCAGTTAAAAAGGAGAGAAATAAAAACTTGGACCAGTGGGTGGGCGAACCGCTTGGATAGGGGACGGGTTACCCCGAGGATAGACACAAGGCCAACCCAGTTAAAAAGAGAAAGAGCAAGATGTTGGACATGTGGTCGGATGGGCCACTTTGCGGCAAGCTGTCCGACAAGAAGGTGCTGGCTTTGCAGGAGGCCAGGACACCTGAGAAGAAACTGTATTCTTAGAAACGGCCACGAGAGACCGAGAGAGGTCCGGCCAGGGTCACCCAGGTGCAGGGGCGCAGAACTCCACCTCATAAAAGAAATGAAGATGAATTATTATTACCGGCGCCTATGGCTGGGTTAACCCAAAGGTGGGGACCCAGGAAGAAGAAAGCCCAGGTGTTCTCTTCGCTAACGCAAGAGAGAGAACTATCCTGTAAAGCAGAGATAGGTGGTAGAGAGATGAGGGGCCTTAGTGGACACAGGAGCATCTGTGTCATTGATGAGAGAGGAGATATACAGGCGGGTGAAACGGAAGAGAAGGTTACGAGAAGCGGACATAGAGATCACGCAAGCAGACGGGGCCCCCCCTGGAGATAAGGGGATGGTGAGGCTCCCGGTGAGGATTGGGAGGGTGAAAAGCACCCAAAATTTTTATGTAACCCCCGACCTATGTACAGAGGCAATCTTGGGAGAAGATTGGCTCCGGAGCCAGAGGGCCCAGATTGAGTTTAATCCTACTGTGTTGGTGGTGAACGGCGAGAGAACGCCATTGGGATGCCCACCAGAGGAAGAGATAACCATAGTGGTGGAGGAAGATGTAAAGTTACCTCCTAGGACCGCAGTGTCGGGAAAGGGTAGGCTAATGTCAAAAAAAAACGGTACGGAGAGGACCTCTGCAGTTGGTCCCTGTAGAAGGAAAGGGCCTAGAGGATAACGAGGTAACCCTGTGCGAAACGGTAGTGGAGGCAGCCGAGTTGGTGCCCATAATGATGGTGAACCAGGCCCAAAAAAGACAATAAAAAAGGTTAGGAGAGGGAGAAGATGGGAAGAGCACTTCCCTACGAACTCTGAATCGGGTGAGATTCGAGGAGGAACGAAGGAAGCTAGTAGAGCAAACAAAAGGAATCTTAGATGAGGATATATTAGCACCGGATCAATTTAGAACCAGAGTGGGGGGGTCTGTTAAGGAACAATCGAGATGTGGTAGCCCAGTCAGATAAGGAACTAGGTCAGACCCACACAGTCGAAATGAAAATCGACACCGGAGACCACCCCCTGTGAAATTAAAACCCTACCGAACACCTATACATAAAAGACCCCTTGTAGAAGAGGCAGTAGAGGAAATGTTGGAAGCTGGGATGATCGAAAGATCGATCTCTCCTTGGAGCTTCCCAATAGTAATAGTAGGTAAGAAAGATGGCGGCCACCGTTTCTGTGTAGATTTTAGAAAGCTGAATTCTATATCGAAGCCGTTGGCGGTGCCATTGCCATTGATAGACGACATTTTGGCATTATTAGGGAAGGCAAAGTACTTCTCTACGTTGGACTTGAGGTCCGGGTATTGGCAGGTAGCCCTGGATGAGGCTGACAAGGAGAAGGCCGCATTCGCGTGTCACCTGGGACTGTTTCAGTTCAGAGTGATGCCATTCGGTTTAGCTAATGCCCTGGGAGTCTTCCAACAGCTAATGTCAATAGTGTTAGGAGGATACGAGAGCTTTGCCATGGTACGTATTTGGACGATATCTTGATATTTTCGGAGACAGTGGAACAACACTTTTTCATTTAGGACAGGTGTTGGGAAGGTTGAGGAAACACGGATTAAAATTGAAATTGTCAAAGTGTCAGTTTCTGAGGAAGAAACTAGGTATTTAGGCTTCGTCATAAACGGAGACGGTATTAAACCCGACATGGATAAGGTAAAGGTCATAAGGGAAATGCCAGAGCCTAAGACAGTGAGGCAGGTAAGAGGTTTTATAGGAGCTATAGGCTACTACCGGCGCTTCGTCCCGGCATTTTCAAGAATTGCCATACCGCTAGTGGCCCTGACGAAGAAATACGCTAGGTTCAAGTGGACAGAGGACTGTCAACGAGCATTTGATTCGCTAAAGGAACAGTTGACAACCGTTCCACTGCTGACGTATCCAGACCTCAGCAAGCCCATGATATTATACACGGATGCCAGTGAGCAGTGTGTAGGAGCAGTACTTACCCAGCCGTGTCCTGATAAGGAAGGACCAGTGCCAGGCATACCAGAGGAAGTACCGATATACTTCCTCTCCCATAAGCTCTCAGAGACACAACAGAGGTGGCCAGTAATAGAGAGGGAAGCATATGCTATCATGTATGCTCTCCAAAAACTGGACTACTATTTAAATGGTGCGGTCTTCACTATAAAGACGGACCACAAGCCTCTGCAGTATCTATTGCAGGCAGAGTGGACAAATAATAAGAAAAATTCAACAGTGGGCACTTAAGTTAAGTGGCTACCACTGTAAGATAGAGTATTTGGCAGGAAGGGAAAACACGTGCGCAGATTTACTCTCAAGAATACCGAAACAACTGGAAGAAAGATCTGTAAAAAGGTAGAACAGGGAGTAGATGATAAAGCCTATAGAATAGGAGTAATTAACTCTAATAAGCTAAAAGATCGCCCTATGTTAGAATCGGACGAAGAAGGGGACGCCCAGATAATAACCGATCCTTACTGGACAGAAGGAATTGAGAAGGAGCAAGCAGACAGTGAAATAGCTGCTCTGAGAGAGAAGGTGAAGTCAGGAGAGACCACCAAGTATGCCATAATAGAGGAAAGGCTGTATTATCTCTCAGGAAGGGATGAAGAAGTCAAACCCAAGTTGTATGTGCCCAAAAGTTTAAGACCAGAGATATTGGAACAGTGCCACGAAAGGTTGGGTCACATGGGAATTGATAGGACATGTGATCTCATAGGAAGAAAGTACTATTGGCCCAAACTGTACGGAGAAGTCACTAACTATGTTCGAAGTTGTGTAGTGTGCCAGTCGCAGAGCAGAAGGCAGGAAATGGCACCCTTGGAGGAAACAGACGTACCAAACTTCCCTTCGAGAAAGTGAGTATGGATGTATCAGGACCATATGGGGAAACTGCACAAGGAAACAACTATATAGTGAGTTTTGTCGATTGGCTAACAAATTGGCCTGAGGCATTTGCAGTACCAGACAAGAAGGCCAGAACTGTGGCCGGGTTGATAATAAGCGAAATCTTCCCTAGGTATGGTGCCCCTGTGCAGTTGGTAACAGATAATGGCACGGAGAATGTGAACAGCATCATGAGAGAGGTTTTGACAGGTTTGAATGTAGAGCACATAAAAACATCCCCATATCACCCCAGGGAAATGCTAAAGTGGAAAGGTTTCATAGAACCTTGGGAGATGTATTGGCCAAGTTGGTCAGGGAAAACACTGGAAATTGGGACTTGTATTTGACGCAGGCTCTGGCGGCCGTGAGGTTTACGATAAACGAAACCTCCCGATTTTCTCCTTATTTTTTTTGTTGTTTGGCAGAGACGTGGTCCTGCCTGTAGATAACCTACTGAAGCCCCGAAGAAGGTATATGGGAGAAGATCATCATCAACTATTGCTGGAACAGCAACATAAGATATTCGTACAGGCCAGAAGAAGAATAAAGAGGGCCCAGAAGAAAAGAAATGAAAGGGTGAATGCTGAAAGAAAGGTGGTAGAATTGAGGGTTGGAGACCCTGTCTACTATAAAATCCACCAGAGAGAAGGAAAACTAGACCAGAGATGGGAACCGTACTACCGGATAGTAGAGCAGACGGGCCCCGTATCATATGTAATATGGGATCAAGTGGCAGGACGAGCGAGGAGGGTTCATGCCAATGATCTGAAGAAGGCTGAAATAGCTAACCTGGAAATGAGCGAGCCGAGGCCTAAGAAGACAAGGAAAAGGAAGGTAACTCTGGTTGAACCGGAAGAAATGGAGACGGAGGAAGACTCCGAGGAAGATGAGGAGATAGGTCGACTTGACCAGATAAACGAAGCAGTCCGAGTGACGGAGTTGGAACCCTCAGCGGGGATTAGCGATGTTCAGTCGTCGACTGAATCAGTGCAGAGAAGACCCTGTGAAATCGCCATCGCACCCCCATGTCCGAAGAAAAGGAAGAAAAAGACGAAGAGGTCCAAACAAGCAGTCGAAGGCTTTAAAAAGAGGCACCCTGAACAGGACGAAGGGTCCAGCGAGTGGGAGGAGGAGGATCGAATACCCCTTTCCCAGCTTAAGGAAAGGATAAGGAACAAGAAAAGTTTAGACATAGAGTCGAGAGGTATCGAAGACATTCAAGGCGAAGACTCTAAACAGGAAGAAGAATCAAGGGATGAAGAAGAGGACAAGGAACCTCCTGGACGAGAATTAACCACAGCAAGAAGGTTAGAGGTTGAACAGGAATCACCTCAGAAGATAAGATCAGGGAGGGAGAAGAACCCCAAATCTCAGTAGAACAAAAGGGCTGTGCAGAATAGGAGCATTTAGTGTCGACAGATAGCGACACTGGCTCATCAAAATCCTACTGTCTGACTATGGTAGATGTGAGTGGAGGGGATGGAGTCGCGGGCTGCACCTCACGAGGGACGGAAGAATTATTGGCATTGCTGATTGATCACCAGTAGTGTCTTAAAGTACGACCTTTAGAGTGGGCGCCACGCACACCTGACCGGACCATTCTGTCTGCTGGGGATTAGTTAGGGGGGGAAGAGCCGAGCTTAAAAAAAAAAAAAAAAAGTTATGAAATGATTGAGTGATGAGTCGAGCGGGACTAAGTGATTTGAAGAATAACAACAAGAGAATTTGTTACCTTTCAGGAATGATCAAGATGAAAGGGTTGGTGATGACGATGATGGTGATAGCCACGCTGGTGGTGACGATGGCGGAAGCCGGGAAACGCAGCCGAAACACCATTTTTAAAAAAAAAACGAGCCAAGTAATAATAACCAGGTCTAAGTGGTTGGTCACATTCGTGATAGATTTGAACCCGTATGAGTCGCTATTAGATAAGTTAGGAAACGAGCTGACGCAGCTGGATGCAGCCCGATTGAAAGTAGGACAAGATTATCCCAAGCACAAGGGGTATCTTAGCTTATTGCACTCCCTAGAATCAGAAGCCACTATGATAGAAGCTCAATGGAAAGACATGCAAAGCTACCTGCAGGGAATAGAGTTACTGCAGACGCGGGAACGAAGATCCGTACTCCCGATTGTGGGAAAGGCGTTGAGTGTCTTGTTTGGAACAGTAACTGAAGATGACGTTAAATTCATAAGAAGGAAACTGGGACAAGTAGAAGTAAATCAGAGGACGCTTGCCCAGGTGGCAAGAGAAAGTGTCACGATATTAAATGTGACAAGGTTAGAAGTATCAAAAATAGAGCCAGGATCAATTGGTTAATAGACAACCTGGCGAAACTAAGACAAGAGGTAATTAATAATACAGAAACTGTAATGATTGAGTTACAGGAAATAAGTGGATTCATGCAAAAATATTTCCAGCTAATGACGATTACGAATAAAGTACGACAAACTAGTCAGTCGTTGACGACCTTGCTGGAACACGTGAGAGCACAATTAGACATGCTGTCATTAGGACACCTCTCCCCAAGTATAGTAAATCCGGGTCACCTAAAGGAAGCACTACTTGGCATACAGGCCGAGTTACCCCGCCATTTAAGGCTACCAGTGGACCCCACTAAAGAATTGTGGAAGTACTATAATGCCCTTGGATGTGTGACCTTGTTAGAAAATAGACGATTATTGGTAGTAATATCTGTTCCGTTACTAGATAGCGAGAGTATATTCGAGATATACCAGGTTATAAACTTACCCATTCCCTACCCCAGAAGAGATCAAGGTTTGGGAATGATAGCAAGGTACAAGGTAGAAGCAGACTACATAGCATTAAATTCGGGGAGAACGAAATTCATGTTGCTATCAGCTGAAGAAGCTAGAAGATGTAGAGATGATACCCTGGGGACTTGTACCTCGTTGAGCCCTATCTATAAAACTGGTAACCGCAAACTGTGCATACTAGAATTGTTTGAAGGAAGGGGAGAAGGAATCAAAAGAATCTGCCAAGTAGAGGTATTAACAAACTCGGCGTTACCACAAGCTATCAGTGTTTCAGACGGGGTGTGGGCAGTAGCCACCCAGAAACATATCAGCCTGTCTAGGGTATGTGGGGGAGAGTCCACAAGGACATTAAGAATAAGGCCACCGTTATCCCTGGTGTCGCTACCCATGGGATGTTCGGCGGTTGGGGTGTCCATCTCATTGCCCCCCTATTACCAGATGGAAGAAAGGTATGAAGAAAAAGATTCACTCATCGAGACGATTAGTAGAGGCTTAGTCAATTGTACAGAATTATGGGAGCCGATAGTGAAGAGATTCTCTAATGTCACCTTAAATAAGATGCCAATTTTAATGAAGCCCATAGAAAAGATCGATATGGATCACTTAAGAGATAAGTTAAGTGCGCTGGGAGACGAAGGTGTAGCTTGGGAAGACGATGAGCAGATCGCGATAAATTGGTCAATAGTAATGGGTACATTCCTAGTTATAGCCATCGGGGGTGTAATAATATGGAAGATTAAGAGTAGGAGAAGATTAGCGAACGACAGTCTAGTGAGCATGCAACAACTCGAGAGGGAGATGCCGAGCGGTGTTCCTCACTCAGACAGAACTGGCGAAGAAATTGCTGGAAGACCAATGGAGGAGGCTGGCGTGAGACCACCACGTGCGGCGGAAAAACCTCCCACAGCAGAGAGGAAAACATTGACCAAGAAGAACAAACCCTAAAGAACACATCTGCACCTACAGACACACGCACACATTTCATTGCATGTAGAACAAAAGAAGATGAAAAGAACATTTCATTGCATGTAAATCAAAAGAAAATGAAAAGAACATTTCATTGCATGTAGAACAAAAGAAAATGAAAAGAACATTTCATTGCATGTAGAACAAAAGAAAATGAAAAGAACATTACATTGCATGTAGAACAAAAGAAAATGAAAAGAACATTTCATTGCATGTAGAACAGAAGAAAATGAAAAGAACATTTCATTGCATGTAGAACAAAAGAAAATGAAAAGAACATTTCATTGCATGTAGAACAAAAGAAAATGGAAAGAACATTACCCTTGCATGTTAGAAAGTAGAATAGAATTGCATGAGACGAATGCATGGTGCATGTTAAATGATGTAATTGGGTTTAGGTGTCATTTACGGGTAAATGACAAATCGGTTAGGGGAGGATTATGGCACCTTGCATTTATTGGAAATATTCATAGAAATATGAGTTAATTTTTTCTTATTCAGTTTATTAAACAGGTTGTTAATTTTTTTTTTTCTTTAAAACGGAAAATAACTGGGTTGAAAATAATTCACTAAGAATGTACTAAACGATCCTAAAGCAAGGAAAAAGAAAGAAAGGAAAAAGGAAGAAAGGAAAGATAATAACAAAAGGGGAAAGAAAGGAAAAGACATGATATCAAAACAGGCCGCTGGGTGTGGACCAGATGTCGGTCAGAGCCTCTGACTGACCTTAATTTTTGTTGAAAGAATAGAATTGGAGATATCGGTCGCGAGCGCTGACCGACATTTTCGTAGAAGAATTCTTATCAAAATAACGAAAGGTAACTTTTAAATTAGAATAATAGAAATGAATTTTACTTTAGTCAGAGAGAAAGTGTCTTTGGGTTGGGGAAGTGACTGGTGAAAACGATATACGGAATTGACCTGTTAAGAATTGGACACCCACGTTAAGAAAGTAGAGATATTTCGACCTAGATAATTAAGATTCTCGGCTATCAGGAAAAACAAAGAGGTAAAAAAGAAGAGCAATTGTTTTTGGACCACGGAGGGCGCCAGGAAGGCGGAAAAGATCCTTTCTAAAAGTCAAGACTAATTAGCAGCGGGCTGTTTGACAAAGTCCAGGTGAGAGAGGGCAAGGATTGTCATTTTGCGTACGTGCAAAAAGGTGCGAAATCGGATTTTGTTTTTTTAAAACCAGCACGATGTAACCACACCCGCCAACAAAAGGGAGAGGGTGTTCGGTCAATAACAATTGGTCGAATACAATCACGTGACCGCGGAAGAAGAAGGAAAGAAAACCTCGATCAATAACTGTTGGACGAGGCGGTCACGTGGGCTGCGGAAAGAAGAGAAAGAAAGGTTCGATCGGGAACGATTGGTTGAGAGCGATCACCTGACATGAGAGAGACTAAGAGAAATAGATATGCGCCGCCCCCCAAGAGCACTGTGAGAAAGTAGGGGTGAAAACAATAACGATAATGGAAAGTCAAAATTAATACGGCTTTTGAAATTGTCGAGAAACCCCTGACGCCGACCGACCCACCCCGGTTTGTTGCGGCGTCAATATAAGCAGGACCCCAGTCGGCAGAAATCAGTTGGAGCTGAAGTTGAGTTGAAGTTGGAGTTAGGTTGGGCGTGAGTTGCAGTTCACCTCGGACGACAGAAGAATCCTCGAAACAAGAAATCCTTCCAGCCCAAGTTGAAGACAAGAAATCTTCCACCGAATTGAAGCAAGAAATCTTCCACTGAATCGAAGCAAGAAATCTTCCACTGAATCGAAGCAAGAAATCTTCCACTGGGTTGAAACAAGAAATCTACCAGTCTAAACAAACGAAGAAGAAGAAATACAGCTCACGTCGAAGAGAAGAACCAACTGCGAACGACCGATAGAAATTAGCCCAATGTCGAACTGAACCACACGCCGACATACATACATGATTCTAGAAAGTAGGTAGTCTTTTTTTTTTTTTTTGCTATTTTTGTGATAGAAACTTGGTGCCATAGTTCACAGAACGGGTCGGGAAGTGAGAACTATTTTGCTTTTATGTAATAGACATTGAGATATAAAAGGTTGTTACCCTTTTTTATCAGCAATTTTGTTTGGTGTCGTGAGTTTTTGTTTTGTTGTGTTTCGCCACCCCCGTCGGACTCAGCTCGTATCGGCCCCAGCCCCTGCTGGTCCCGTCTGTCTAAGATCTAAACACAGCGTGGGTAGACAGACCGGAGATCGGTACAGTTGCTTTAGTGACCAGGTGTTGGAAGCGAGTCGGGAGAGGCGAGGCTGGTGATCATCTGACCAGAGGGTTGGAGCGGCACGCTTGGACCCAGGAGGAGCGACCAGGAGGAGCGACGTCACCGTCGGCGCCGTAACCAAAGGATCCGACACTGGGCCAGGTGTGTAACCGTCACAAAAGACAAACATCATATATTCAATACTGTTCTGAGTTTCAGGCTTTTGCATGTGAACGCACAGTCGATGTGACTTGATTAACTAAACTTCTAAGACATATCTTTAGATGAGCTTAGAATTGAATACGGAAGACCGTGTATCTCCGATTTTACATATGTGCATATCCTAACGAATTAAAATATTATAATGTGACATCGTGACAATAGTTTCTTCTTTAGTCAAACAACAATTCTGGGGCTTCCTAGGGAAACAGGGACCAAATAGGTCATCAGCTAATTCATTTTCTAGTTATTATCTATCTTTTCAAACTCACTTTGAGTAAGGTAAAATGCTAGACAGGGGAAACGGGACAGGAAGATTATGCTTACCTAATCATTATTTTTAATTCATTTCACCTAAAGGAAAGGGATGATACCATTCAGACGCAAGGTGTTACTGGGAATGAAAGACATTGAGAAAGTTTGTTTTTTTTTCCTGAAGGGAAAGGACAATCAAAACTGGAAGAAAGAAGACAGAAAATGGCGATTAATATTGCAGTTAAATTTGTTTTAATAATTTTGGTGACACTGAATCAAGAAACCGATAGTTCTAGAGGTGTGAGGTGCCAGAAAAGAAATTATTTTTATAGAACATACGGTTGCAGCTAATTATTAGAAAGTTATTAGTATAAAATATACTAAGTATACGGCTAATTATTACTAAACTCTTAGTATAAAATATACTAAGTATTCGGCTAATTATTAGTGAACTATTAGTAAAGAATATACTAAGTATGCGGCTAATTATTAGTAAACTATTGGTATAAAATATACTAAGTATGCAGCTAATTATTAGCAAACAATTAGTATAAAATATACTAAGTATTCGGCTAATTATTACTAAACTATTAGTAAAGAATATACTAAGTATTCGGCTAATTATTAGTGAACAATTAGTATAGAACATACAGTTACAGTCAACAGTAAAACGATCAGACGTATCACCGATCTAGTAATACGCTTAAGTTCATTCATCCAAAGCACCAAGGAGAGCTGCTCATCAGAACAATTACTATGAAAATATCTGTAGAAAATACAAATGGAAGACATGTCACGGCGGTGGGAAAGTGAAGTCAAGATAACAGATTAGGATCGATTACATTACAGATCCTTTTTTGGATTTTCTCGAGAAACTAAGAGATTCACCAGACCGGATATGGCAATAATATTCCAAGCCGGAACAAATGATAGATTTATAAATGTGCAAGATGGATGTCACCTAGAAAGACAGCCGAGAGCGACACAATGAACCAGCTTTCCTAGCAGCAGACTTGCAATTGATTCAATATAATCACTCCACTCCATTTCTGTAGAAAACATGAGATCAAGAAGGCACAAAGAGTTACTTTCCTGGTGATAAGTATCAACCATACTGGTGGAAGGCAGAAAAGCACCCCACCAAGCGGAGGTATCTTAATTTTTTAAAGAATTTATATTCAATATACATTTTTTATTCACTATGCAATTTTTTCCTAGATTCCATCACCGAAGTTTATCTCCTTCAACTTCATGACATAGGTAACTTTTTTGATGTTAACGAACACTTGTAGTCACTATTGTAATGTCAACGAATACTTGTTGTCTCTTTAGTAATGTTCATTGTAATAGAAACTTTGTAATCTTAGATAAAACTATAGTAACGCCGTTGAACGATACTAGTGTCAGACTGCTTCGAATAACACTCACACTAATAATACTTGCTCGATAATACTCGTTTGAATAGTAACCACCGAATAGTAATCATTATAGAGAATAGTGTAAAGAAGAGAATAGTGACCCGTATAGTAATAGAAGATAGAGTAGGAATTTTGTCCATTTTCAAGGTAAGCCACTACTAGTTACTTTTGAAGTTTTTGTGATGTCAGCGAATACTCGTTGTCACTTTTGTAATACTCGTTGTAGTAGAGATTTGTAATCGCAGATATAACTTATAGCAACGCCGTTGAACAATACTGGTGTCAGACGCCTTCGAATATCACTTACACTTACAGTACTTGCTCGATAATACTCGCTCGGAAAAAAAACACCGAATAGTGATCAGTATAGAGAAATAATATAGTGAATAGAGTAGAAAGAGTGATCCGTATAGTAATAGAGGATAGAATAGAAATAGTGATCAACTAGACGCCATGCTAATTCCCATATATACTATCACGTGATCTACATATTCAAAATGGGATCGCTTGGGTTTGCTCTCTGGGGATCAGTGTTCAACCACACTTTATTCCTATATGACAGTAACCATGAATTTAAACATCTATCTTTTCTTTAATGATGCATTGCAGTGAATTTTCTTAGGAAATATATCTAGTTTTCTCCACGATTTTCAATGAAGAATTTTTCATTCTTCTACACTAGTTGCCAACCAAGACTAAAGAAATCGGTATTGGCCGCTAGTTTATACATAGGTCGGTCGGGTATCGAGTTGGATTCATCGTGCAAACTCTACGCGAACCCTCTCAGCCAGGGTGCGAAATGAGTTCACCAATTCCATTTTCAGAGCTCTTAACCGATAGGCCACGCTCACATTTTCATATCTATCACCGGCATTAGATTATCTTTGCCAGATATCTGTCACTGGCCTTCGTTCAACCATCCTCGATACCTGTCACCGGTGTTAGGACACTCACACCTCTCGATCTCTGTCACAGGCAACAAATACATAACTTTTTCCACCGGTGGTAAGCCCGATTAGAATGACTGTGGGAGTGGGGATTAAATAACAACGTAAAGACAGACAACTCACACTTAGATGGGGAGGAGATAAGTGCCTGTATTCGCCAAATTGCTAATCAATCATAGTCTATAATTAATCACAGGTCAGTAAAGTCATTATCACCGACTGGTCAACGCTCAGTATGCGTCACTCATTGATCAGACGCCATATTAGTAATGCTTCGCGCTTGTCATATGGTCATATTTCATCGCTTTAGCCAAGCGTGTATGGAAGTTTTATTGTAGGTGGACAGTCAGACTAGATCCAGTTTATTTTTTTTACAATGATATTCACTCTGCACAAGGCCCAAGAGCCATTAGAGATAACGAGTAAGAAGCACATTTTATGGGGATACATGCGGTGGATTACGGTTAATCCAAGATTTGAACAGATTAAGATTGTAGGGATCGGTGAAGCATCCTTTTGGAAGTCGGTTTGTGGAAAGAAACTGCACGAGTAGAACTTGCATCTCACCAAACAAATACGAAGGTGATTAACCATAATGCCGTGTTTTAGGTTGGAACTGGTGGACCTAAGGAATGTATTTCGTCTGGACACTTTCATCGAAAGTACTTCGATCTAATGAACTGGTGGAGCAAAGAAACTACTGTACCTAAGGAACTAGTGGACCTCAGGAATGTACGACGGCTGGATACTTTCATCGAAAGTACTTCGACCTAAGGAATTGGTGGATTTAAGTAAGTTGTTATGAAGAAACACACTTATTCTATAGTTAATAGACTCCCCCACCTAATATAAGTAGGAGTAGTAAGAGAAACGAGGGTCAGTCGATGTCGGACGACACTAGTCGACAGTTAGTCGAATACGAAAGTAGTCATCGACCACAACAAGATTACTCTGCATAATACCTATTATATCAAGTTCCTAACGTTTTGTACGTCGAACCTATTTTAGGACCGATTTAGTACAAATACAAGCCCCCACTGCGAAATAACTCCACAACATAACTATTTGACCTAAAGAACTGGTCGTCCTCAGGAATGTACTTTGTCTAGAAACTTTCATCGCAAGTACTTCGACCTTAAGAAATGGTGGATCTAAATAACTACTGGACCTAAAGAACTGGTGCACCTCGGGAATGTACTTTGTCTAGAAACTTTCATCGCAAGTACTTCGACCTTAAGAAATGGTGGATCTAAATAACTACTGAGCCTAAAGAACTGGTGCACCTCAGGAATGTACTTTGTCTAGAAACTTTCATCGCATGTACTTAGACCTAAGGAATGTACTTCGTCTGGACACTTGTCATCGAAAGGCGCACGACCTTTCGTCTGCGGGAAAGGAGTTTTAGAGTGAAACATAATTCACCATCCACAAGGACGTGTGGACTTTATCGAGACTGAAAAGTGAAAACTGGCCAGTTTCTGTCTGTACATTGAAGCAGTATTTAATTTTCGGTCTGTCCTGGCGCTTGCAAATGTAGAGAATAGCATGCCGAAACAGTTACTTAAGGGAGCGTTAAAGTTAAGCGACCATTTTCCACTATCTTTATTTATGTAGCGTATATAGGAGATCCACTTGAGATCTGGGTTGAGCTTAAGTCCTAAGAGGCGATCAAGGCAGAGGTCTCCCTGAGAGAACGCCCGTTTTTTTTGATATAGTAGCATACATTTTAAAAGCACAGCAACTGTCTGGATGTACATTTATGAAAGCTTTGGAAAAAAAAATATTCCTGAGCCAGGTTTTTTCTTTTTCCTTTGAATTTGAGTTTATTTGACTCCATCTTTTAAATAGTGATAGATGCAGATCTTAAGCAAAAACCGAAAATTATTTCGGATTATTTCGGATTTCCTTTTCTAACAAGACTACTGCTATCAAAACAGGATATTTTAAAAAGTAGTAGCGATGAAAATAAAAACTAAATTTGGTATTATATATTCATTTGATTTTTTCAACTGATTGTGCAACCGATGGTAAGTACGCCCCTGAAAAATTTTGCCCCTTATATCAAACAAAAATTCATTAAAGAAACAAACACAGCAACCGTTTTAGTAATAAAAAAGGATTATATATATATATATATATATATATATATATGTATATATATATATATATATATATATATATATATATATATGTATATATATATATATATATATATATATATATATATATATATATATATATATATGTATATATATATATATATATATATATATATATATATATATATATATATATATATATATATATATATATATATATATATATATATATATATATATATATATATATATATATATATATATATATATATATATATATATATATATATATATATGTATGTATATATATATATATATATATAAAGTTGTCTCTCTGTTTGTTTGTTATCGAACTCCCCCTTGGTCTTTAGAGATAGACCCCTATCTCTATATATATTCAGAAACTACATTATCCAAAGTACTTGGATAAGCATATTTCATTTTGATCAAAGGGTCGAGGTATAAAACTCGATTGAAAATGTTTCTATCCAAAAAGAGAAGCCAGATGATAAAGTTCACATCGGCAAAATCATTTCGATTAAAGGGATCCCCGGGGGACACAAATCTTCCACTGAGTTTTTTTCCCCTGTGATTTAAATTAAATTTAAATTTGAACAAGGAATGGCACCTATCCAAAATATAGAAGGAGAAAGCCAGAAGATGGAGGTCACATCGGCCAGATTAAAATGTGAAAATATGAAAGACAAATTAAGTAAGAAATAAACAATCAGTGGGTAGTGATTTACAATACATATTTCTTGCGAAAGTTCAACTGACATATGAATGTTAAAATTTGCTAATCAATTTATTCAATCAAGTATTGTATCAAATACATATCAAAGGGGTCAGATCAGGTTGTTTTTTTACAAACTGCCCAACTAAGATTTTTTATTCCCTTTGATATAAATTAAATTTAAATTTGAACAACGGAATGTAGAAAGCCAGAGGATGGAGGTCACATCGGCAAGATCATTGAGTAATATTGAAATGCATACTTTTCTCCACAAATTATAACAATGATATAAAATCAATCATCATTTTTTGCAAGAAATATGTGACACCCAGCAAGGCGCGGGTAATTCGGTTAGTATATTTATAATGTTATTTTCAGTTACTTAATTCCTCTGTGGAAGGACATTTTCAATGCTGAAGATCATAGAGACAAGGTTTAGAAATCCGTTGTCTGATGAGAATTTGGAATCATGCATGTTGTTATCCATTGAAAAGGAATTGGTAGATGAATTAGATGAAGGAGCATATATTGGCAGATTCGCACAATTATCTCGTGACCAAAAACGATTCCTCTTAATATAGTCGACTGCATGCAATGATCTATTGTGCTTTTGATCTATCTGTTAATTCGTAAATTGTGTGTAAATATCAACAAATCACTTTAAATTAAACAAAAATATATAATACATTCAATTATAACAGTCTTCTTTCACATATAGCATCTACTGTCAATGATATATACAGTACATCTACACTGCATTTAGTAAGATTTTCCACACAAATATTTTCAAGCCCTTGTAGTTGTCACTATGCCGCCTCTCCTGGCAACTAATATTTTTACATCCATGCTATCAATTTTTGTAACAATGATCACACAGTGCTTTTTGATGTATATAATCTTCTGGTTATATTCACAAATATTTCTTCTATTATATTTATTTCTTTTGGGGTCAAACCTAAAAAGTAATCGATATTAGAATTCAGTTCCAGAATATGATAAAATAAATAAATATATTCTGAGTTCTAAAACTTGGCACATGTCTAATAAGTATTTTTTTACCGCAACAATCGAACTCACTGCAATATCAGACAACGAAAACTTGCTCCATTAGTATTCACATACACAGCACAAGACTAACGGCAGAAAATGCAGGTAGGAATAATGCGCTAAACGATATTTCAAAATGTTGAACCTCTGTTTCTCTTGAAAGTGGGGGAATAAAAAATCTGTTTTCTACTTGTGCTAAGAACAGTGTTCTGTAGATGAACGGGATCTATGAAAGCAAGAAGGCTGACCCTTTTCCAAGTACTCGGTCTCACATTGACTGCTGACCTGAGATGGAACAAATACATTGAGCTTCGTCCACCGCAAGGAAAGTTGGCTCCCTGAGCCGAGCCAGAAAATTTTATCTCGCCTGAGTCGATCCTTCAAATCTACAAATCAACCATTCGCCCTTGCATGGAGTACTGCTATCATATATGGTCTGGAGCCCCTTCTTATTTTCTCAAGGCTCTTGATAAAAACCAAAGACGGATATGCAATATAATTGGCCCTGATGTGGCATCTCGTCTGCAGTCGCTCTCTCACAGACTTGCCGTCGCTTCCCTCTGTCTTTTTAATATATATTTTCATGGTAACTGCTCCGATGAGCTGCTTTCGCAGGTTCCCAGCCTTCATGGATTTAAGCGTTTTACTAGGCTGGCATATCGCTCTCACCCTTTCACTGTCGAAACTGTTAAATGTAGCCGTCTCTTCTATTCCAGTTTGCTTCATGTCTCGCACCACTCGCCTGTGGAACTCCCTCCCCTCTTCCTGTTTCCCTGATAGCTATAATCTCCAAATATTCAAATGTAATGTCAATCGACGTCTCCAGATACCTCGATCTGTCCACTATCTTTCTCTTCATCTTTTCCTCTATCACTCCTATTTGCTCTAGCTCCGAATCTCTGTAACCCCTTGCGTGCTAGTGGTTTCCCGCCTTACTTGGGGTGAAACGCTTAAAAAAAGTAACGTGAAAAGAAAAAATTTCTAACGGCCCATCAAAGAGGAAGTCAAGCACAGAATTCTGACAAAGAAAGAAGCGAAATCTTTCTTTGCAACAACAGAAATATCACTTGAAACGCAACCCCACCCAGCAGTGAAGTTTCTTACTTGAAATAACCTCACTATTGTCAGAGAAAGATAAATATTAGGCCAGGGTCATTCACCCCAGGGGCCATCATTACATTTATATCCTTTCTCTTCGTTTCAGCTTCGTAAAGCCCAGTTACTCAAGTCTATTATAGTGTGTAGGGTGGTCTTCATCAACCGTGGTCCGAACAGTATATCACTCAGATCGCAGTTAACTCCCTTTGTTGACATAGCTGTAAAGTGAATTCAATATTAATGAGTGAGAGACGCCGATCGGTATGCTTTCGTGTAATCTTATATTCAGCGAGCAAAGGCTATAAAAATCAGCAATGATCTGTAGGATTCACTAGACACGGATTATCTCAGCTATATATAATCAGAAAAGAAATAAATACGTAGAGAGAACATGAGAGATGTCCAGCTACTGAGAGGAATGTTTCATTAAAAAATAGTTATCGACTTCGAGAGAAAAATTCAAAGACTTTATTATTCTTCATGGAAGAATAATTTGTCGCTTTCGAAATGGTAATATTTAAAAGTTTTAAAACAATAATTTAAATTGTTTAATTTAGGCATAAATAAAATAAATTTAAATTAAATTTAAAAAAAAAACCGTTCGTGTAAAAGACATTTTCTCTTCACATCGCTAATAATGTTTAATTACCGGATATTTTGCCTTGTTTTAAAAAAAAAATTATTTTCAGAATTTTTTATAAAACCATAGCATATGAAATTGAACTTTGAATTTTTTTCTCGAGATGTGACAACAAAAATGTTAAGCTTTCTTTATTAATTTAATTTTATATTTACAAATATATAAATGAGAGATTTGGCAACAGTAATTCCATAGCATCTATTTGGTGAAATATAAAAACTCAAATCTTTATAATATTTTAAAAATATTGCCATATTTCACTATAAAAATACAATTATATATATTTGATTATAAAAAGTAAATATATAGAAGATTATAAAAAAGGGTGAACACACTAAAGTTAAAAGCATATTATTTATAATGTTATAAAAAATATCTATCCAAATAAATATTTTATTCATAAATGTATAAAAACTTAAATATTTTATGTGCTTTTTTTTTCACTATGGTCGTTTATATGACGTCACCTTGCGTGACTAGAAATTGGTTTCATCAAACGTGAGACCACTGGAATTATGAAACAGTTGCGTAAAGAAACCAACAATATTTTATTGAAAAACATATTTGAACAAAGTAACTATGAACAATTTTTTTTTGCTATCCTCTGCCAGCCGCAATGATGGAGAAAGCATTACCTCGAACCATCGCCAGTGAGGCACGCTGCAAGAGCCACACCGTTTCGCGAGGCTCGTCCCTTAATCGAGACGCAATCGCGCCAATCCTCCGAAGGAACGCCATCGAACGAGGGTCAATAAAACCCCAGAAGTCCCCACTGCCACAGGAGTAAATAAAAACAAATCTAGCAGCAAGAGAAGTATATTTAACTTTTTTTTTTTTATCTCTACGTCCCGGGCGACAGAACCCGACTCAACCGCGGACCCGATCAAATTACCAACCGAAAATGTATCCGCACAGTCGCATCCCAAATCAACGACTTCCCTATTTTAAAAGGGAAAATAGTAATACCATCCGGCTGCTTTCTATCACCACGGTCGAGGCCTACGGGTTCGCTTTGGGAAGGGAACCCAGCTGCATCCAAACCTCTACTGATGATGTCGTTTATTGCTGCATGCCGTGGAAAGCGGCCGGCACTACGACGACAGGAGAGAGGATGCAAACCAAATTCATCGATGGAGGCTGCACATCTGTATCTGTGACGCTCACATAATTTGAGTCCAAGACGGATCGCGACTCCAACCCGAGTGCACTCATCATCTAGAAGGGTACCGGTAGATGAAGAGGGCACTGCGTTGAGCCAGGCGCCATTACTCGGTTGTGAAGTAGATAGTAGACAGTTGGTATGTACAGAACAATCCCTGAAAACGAATGGAGCTACATTCGAAATTAATCAGGAATAAACTAATATAAATATTTGTCTTGATAAAATCTGAAGACGAAACGCATCGACAAAAACTTAGATTTTTTGGTCCAATTGTCACTTTTATACAGAGTTACGTTCGAAAATGGCTTAAGTCTAGATAGGATGTTTTCGAACGTAACTCATAATTGATAAAATAATAATTAATAAAAAAGAACACGCTACCGCCCCTGTCTAAATGATTGGATTTCTCTGTATCCTTGGTGTGGGGAAAATTGTGAAAATGGCTTACCTCGGAAACGCGTGCGCATCCGTGCAGTGTGCAAACTCCGGTCCTCCCAACGGTAAAAGGAACCAAAATGGCGGCGCCCATATTTTATGCCGGGCGGTCTCGGTTAGTTAACGCGAAATCTCGTTGTCTCGTCATTCGCATGCAAATCGTGGTCGGTCTTCGGCTGTATAAAGCAGGCGCGTTTTGCTGTTTCGGATCAGAGAGCTTTCGGCTCGTGAGAAGGTTGGACGTGTGACACCGGTTTCTTTGTTCCTACCTGCTATCATCAGTTGACTTGTTGCGTTACCTCCTACACTTGGTAACAAAACTTATGAATGTATGTGCTTTTAAACTCAGTAAATTTTAATAATTAAGTAACTCAATGAATTACTTAATTATGATTATTTTAAATCTTCCTAATTATTTCTCTCTGAATATCCTTGCTTGAATCGGCTTCTAATGCTCTGGAGTGAGCGGCTTGAGGATAGTAGTTGTAGCTCGAGGAGGCATAGTCCTATGGGTAAAAGAGAAACTCAGAGAGGTTCCACCACGAAATTTGTGATCGAGCGGGGCTATATCAAGTCTAATTTGTTGGTCCAGTTGGTATAGCGTTTGCCTAATATCATAACTGTTCAGGTTTCGATTCTTATTAGTGGATGCGCATTGCTGGTGAGTCCCAAATATATGACGAAACGGCCGTCCAGTGCTTTCTTCATTCTGTTGAGGTTTCTTCTAGACTCGATGAATTATTTAATTATGATTATTTCAAATCCTCCTAATTATTTCTCTATATATCTGCAAACATTTTCTTTATCTCTTTGTGTGTATCTTATTTTCATCTTGTTTTTACATCTATTTCATGTCTTTCGCCATGTTTTCTCGACTGCCCATACCACACTCTCACCCGTATAACACTGTTTCTCTAGTTTTAAAACCTTTCATTCGGCGAAATAACGCATTGACAAATACAAGTGTGCACCAACCTATCAATCAACTCTTCCGTTTTGACTGTATACGAAATGAAAACATAAACTAAATCAATAACCAGTTGTGTTGTCATTAGATTTAAGTAAACATTAGATATTTTTTCTACCTCGAATCCCCGGAGAGCTCTTCACTTATTTCCGGAAAGGAAACTATTTTTTTTCAGTTTTTTTTTTAAGATATACAAAACTCACCGAATACGCATGCGCTGATTGATATACTACACGCCTACTTCTGCGCATAACTTGAATCTTTTGAAACAAACTACAAATACGTAATTGTTTATTTAGGTGGAATGTAAACAAACAAATGAACACTCAAATCGAAATGAAGTGTCATCTTACAACTACATTCTCATAAATAATATATGCATATATTTATATGTATATGTGTGTGTGTGTGTTTGAGTATTTGTGTGTGTGACATCTGATAAAAAATTATCGGTACTGTTACTATGAAAAGAAAAATACCACACATATCAATTCAGCATTTGGGCACCTCGACGTCGTGTAATGGTTAGCAAACTTGTCTTCAATTACGACTGGAAAGTGTGTTCGATCCTTACTGAATGCCCCATAATTTCGGCCTTGTGCCACATCTATGTCACCCTTAGAAAATCAGTATATCAATTTGGTTTTTAATTTTCTTCGAAGTCGGCCCCCTTTCTGAAGCCATATACTTTATCTTGTGTTCTTTCCTTTGATGGAAGCATTCCTGGAACTAATTGTGGAGGATAGCGAAGAGCTGATTCTTCGCATTTTGAAATATTGCTCCTTTCAATCAGGATTTTGATTTTTGGAAAGAGGAAATTGCCGTTAAGGAAGAAGAACAGGGAATATGGTGGCTGACAGACCTGGGGACTGTAGTGCTTGACCCAAAACTGCTGCACAAGTCATGGTCACCGATGGAACATCTGTGGCATGGAGAAATGATGACACACTGCACAATTTCCTTCCAATTACTGTTATAGACAAGAAAAGTGGGCGAGAACATCATAAATTAGCGCGAAGAAGTTCAAAGCCAGTCTGTGCCAAGAGACTACCTCTGCATCCTTTTAAATCCGTTACCGTAGTAACCTTCCTGAAACATTTTGATCCAGACCTCGTATATATATATATATATATATATATATATATATATATATATATATATATATATATATATATATATATATTGATGCATGTTTCATTAAATAATATAGAAGTTTTGTTTATTTATTTTAAGTAAGTTCCTTTCATAATGTGTGATAAGCTTAATAAAATTATCATTGAAAGACAAAAGAAAATCACCATATTGATACATGTTTAAATCCAATCTAAGCTTTCGGATTACATAAGCCATTATCAAAGATGACAATTACTTTTCAATATATCAAACAATACTGATATTCTGTTTTTGTTGCGTGAAAAATTTCAAAGCAACGACGTCACGAGCTGCTTCGCGATTTTCGTTTACGAGTCTCGCATACACTAGTTAATCAATGAAAAATTGCTGCCTAAATATACACAATATATATATATATATATATATATATATATATATATATATATATATATATATAAAAAGTGATTTGTACCCTCAAGACAGACATCATACCATAGGAACCTTTCAAAAAAGCCACACTCACAAAAACCTCCAACAACCGTAAAGAACGTAAAAAATGTTCCTTTTGTCTACACGGGCTAGGCTTTTTCCATTTTATACTCTTGTGTAAGATGTTATTTTACCCCCCCTGTGCAATTTTAATTGAGTGTAATTAAAATTTCTCTTTTAATCGCGTTCCACCTTACCCTCCACATTTACTTTATTTGTATTCCCAATCGCTAACGAATACCTTTGAAAAAGTGTTGGCTGAAAGGTTCCAAATGTATGACGTCTGTATTGTTTTAAAACTATATATATATATATATATATATATATATATATATATATATATATATATAAAAATATAGTCTTGAGGTGTGCTATATTTATGGGATAAAAGCGCTCGATATCAGAGATAGAGCGTGTGTAAATATAAAAGTGAACATAGAAGTCAACACTTAGAGGCGACAGTCTGTTTCATGTTAGATGCAATCGTCAGGCCTGATGATTGCATGTAGCATGGAAACAGAGTCGAGATCATTAATCATTATATCACTTTATATATATATATATATATATATATATATATATTTAAACACACACACACACACACACACACACACACACACACACACATATATATATATATATATATATATATATATATATATATATATATATATATATTATAAATGCCTGCTTCAGAAATATTATTGCTATTAATGTTTGAAGATCTTAGTATATCCATAATGGTTTTGGAAGTGTTTGTGACTATTTCAAGATTATTTAGATGGGATAGGTTATTCTGGATAGAGGAATTGACAGAATTGGTCAGATTATGTTATTAGTTTTGTTTCGTTTGTATATTCTGTATGCCTTTCTTCTTGCGTTGTGGATGAAATGATATGGTTATTGTAGGTTTTTGAATGTGTTTTCTATAAATATTGGCGATTACGTTTACAGAAAGGTGACAAACAAAAATGATCTGATCAGTTTTTACTCAAGCCACACTTCTAAAATTAAATCTGGTATTATTATAGGTTTCTATCTAAGAGCATTAAGAATCTGTACTCCCCAATATTTATTTAAAGAAGAAAAATACATAGAAAACACATTCTAAATCCTACAATAGCCATATCATTTTTTCCACAACGCAAGAAGGAAGGCATACAAAATATACAAACGCAACAAAACTAATAACACAATCCGCAATAGTAAATCATATGAAAACAGATACATAATACTACCGACCAATTCTGTCACGGCCACTATCCAGAATAACCTATCCCATCTAAATAATCTTGAAATAGTCACAAACACTTCCAAAACTATTATGAATATATATATATGTTAAACATATATATATATATATATATATATATATATATATATATTTAGGCAGCAATCCTTCCTTTATGCATGTTTCATTAAAAACGACAGACAAGGTACTACGGTTGAGCTTTTTATTTAATTTTTCTTGTGTTCTGACAAGAGCTTTCTTTTCTGGACAAAAGTGTGTAAGAACTGTCGAATGTAATAAAAAAAAAAAAGCCAACTCTTAACAATATTAACTATGAACAAAGCCACAATGTGCTAACTGTATTCGGAAACTAAAAACATCACTACCACACACTGAACATACACAGAACACACACACTCTACTAAGCTGATAATTGAATCATCCTTGATAATGGCTAAAGGTATAGCCGAAAGCTCTCGAAACACAGAACATTCGGACAGTTCTTACACACTCTTTGTCCAGAAAAAAAGCTCTTGTCAGAACACAAGAAAAATTAAATAAAAAGCTCAACCGTAGTACCTTGTCTGTCGTTTTAATGAAACATGCATATATATATATATATATATATATATATATATATATATATATATATATATATATATATATATATATATTTAAACATATATTATTAAATATAACAGACAATGAATGTTTATTATGTCTAATTATGAGCCGTTCAAGTGTTTGAACGTTTGCTTTAATTTCGGGTGAAAATAAAGACAAAAATTGTCCCACATTCGACCATTAGAACGGCCCATGATCAGACATAATAGATATTCATTTTCTGTTATCTTTAATAATATATATTTAAATAATGATCTGCTGCTCCAATATACTAAATATAAATATATGTGTGTGTGCGCGGGCGATTGTGTTTGTGTGTATGTGTGTGCGCGCGATTGTGTGTGTGTGTGTGTAAAATTTCAGATAATGTATATCCGTGAATTACAATATAAATAAAGACGAAAGGTAAACTTATCTTAATAGACACGCTTCGTCATCTGGGGGACTTTCTGATTCAAATGCAATTTTATTGTGTAACAAGTATTTATATTCACGTGCAAAAAGATTATTGTTTTTTTTCGTTTTTTTTTTTTTTTCTAATTTTAAAATTGACGATGCCTATCTACGAGTTTTCATACATATAAAAATTTCGAAAAATCAATAACATTTTTGTTCGTGTATATAAATATTTGTTACAAAAGAAAAAGCTTCAACAGCAGCTCCCATAACTTTAAATAAAATTGAATTAAGTTCTATGAGCCAGTGGCGTATTTTGTATAGAGAAAAAACGTTAAAAACTCCTTTCCATGACTGTCGTGCGGATGATGGCGTAGAGGTAAGAGATCTCACTGATATCCATCAGTCGGATTTCGATCCTGGTTTGAAATAATCGCACGTTTCGCCACACAGAAGAGCTGCGAAACAGATATGGTTGACTATATAGAGAGAAAACGTAATGTTTAAGGTAGGCTATTATTATGGGTTAAATATATATTTAATGGAATAATCGCAATATCTTTAATTAATTTTCATGTAACTATATATATATTATATATGTTCTTCTCCTCATGTAAGGTAGTAAAGTCACTAAGACGCAAGAGTTTACTCGGTATGGAAGTATTAGAAAACAGAAACATTACGAAGAAGTGAGAACAAAAGATTAAACTTAATTTTTTTCTATGCCATCATTCGCCGAATTTATTCTGATGAACACACAAAAATTCTGATTTTCAAAACCACTCGCTGGCCACACTGGTTAGAGTCTAGGACCTCATAAGGTATACGGGCCGTATTTTGTATTCTCACTATCTCTCTTTATTCGCTTTTTTTTTTTTTTTTTGACCTGAGTCTGGCCTTTTGGACACGCTCTTTCGCCTGTACGTTGGGTGGAGGATGGAACAAAAATGATGTGATTTTTATTTGCTTCAGGTCATTTAGCCAGTCACACTTTGAGCCGAACCTCATTCCTTTCATTTCATGACCAATTGAACCTGCGAACGTTGAGCAAATCATTAATAACCGCCATTTTAGTTTCGTTACCGCAAAACTCAGTGAATCACTGACAGTTTTTAGATTATTTATTGGAGGATGCGGTGTGTTTTTGCTAGTGCTAGACATGACAAGGATTTTTCAGCTGACATAAACTATAAACAAACAAACACTACCAGGGTTGATGGGAAGAGTTTTGGCAAAGCCTGACGCAAAGAGTCTTAGTTGTAACTTTGATTTTCCTTTTTGTACGTATTCTTTTTCGCATTCTATCGAAGAGTTTTGTTCCATTTCTTTTTTCTGTTAAACGCCTTTTATTCTTCAGATAATTAATAATTTTTATCACTGTTCATTTTTATTTACCTTTTTTCTTAGAAGATGAACGTCTCTCTTATTTCCTGTATTTGTTCTATGCCTTTCCGTTTTGTCTATCACAATAATTCTCTTATTCTTTCTTTTATTTTGGTCGGTGCTAGCGGTTTAGTTTCGATTTATTCTAGAATCTATTAAGTGGGTATAATTGTGGATCAGAATGCAGTTTTTTTTAATATTTATATTATCGTTTGTTAACTTCTTTTCTCCTTGGTATTATTATTTTTTTGTTGGTTGTTATTACTGCGTTTTCTGGTGTTTATCTGTGCATTCGTGGTTTGTTAATTTTTTTATTATTTACTTAGTTTATTTACTTATTTATTCGTTAAACATACACACTCTCACACACACATACATACACACACAGACACACACACATATATATATGTATATATATATATATATATATATATATAGATAGATAGATAGATAGATAGATAGATAGATAGATAGATGTTTATACTTTTTTTTTCATAGATACAAATATTTAAGTCAAGGCTCTGTTTATAATAAACATTATTAACAACATTTACGGCCTGAATGTCCGAGAAATTTTCACAGAAAATATTCGTCCTCCGACAGGAATCGAACCTGTATCCTATACGGAACCGTCATATAGCCTGGCGTGCCTCTAACCGATTTGGCCACAGAGGAACGTTCGGGTAGCAAGACAAGTTTTTTTTTATGACTTATCAACCGTTTGCATGTTATTTAAAGTCAGAATATTTTTTTAGATTGTAATAAGTTTCTTCTTTTTAGATAATAAATGTTTAGTGAAGCAAGTCTTGATAATTAACCAATATCTGGGGGAGAAGTGGGCATTCATATGGTCCCGAAATGTATTTACGCGTAAGTGAATATAACAGACCCAACTAGAATTGGAACCCGTCTCTACGATGAAAATTACAAGCCGTTAACGCTTACACCAATCGCACATCTAAGCTTTCAGCACGTGGTCTTCCGAAGCGGTCAACCGTCGATGCGCGGGCCATGCGCTGGCCATGCGCGGCCCAGGCGCTGGGCAGGCGCGGGCCAGGCGCGGGCCAGGCGCTGGCCAGGCGCGGTGTTGCTTATCTTGGGTGATCATACGGGAACCGGTGTTTCAATATGCTGTGGCCCTAAGCTTAGACAAGTCGAGTTTAGCTACAGCGGTTCACTGGGCAAAAGATACTTAGTCTGCATCTGTTAATTGACACTCCTCTGATCTCTCGTACATAGTTTGTCTATCCGTTCACGTGATACAATTTATGTGTTTCTCTTCCCAGTTTAATGCAACATATGTTTACTTCATTCTATCCTAGAATTCAACGAATATAGAAAAGAAAAAACACAAACATCTTAAAATGTTGATATACTGTTTATATATATATATATATATATATATATATATATATATTCTTCCTCACATTTTATATATATATATATATATATATATATATATATATACACAAAGATAGATAGATAGATAGATAGATAGATAGATAGATAGATAGATAGATAGATAGATAGATAGATCCTAAAGAGCCAGGAACAACCTACCTACGTTTTAGTTTATTACTCGCATGATTTTTTCTTTCGACTAGTGACTTAAGGCATTGGTCGATTTGCTTCTTTCCTTTTCGGGTGTTTTTTACTTTTTTTTTTTTTTTTCCGCGGGTAAAATTTGTTTCCATAGACTTATAAGTTGTGCTATCAGTATTTTTTTTCAACCGTGTATTATTAATAGTTTAATATATATATATATATATATATATATATATATATATATATATATATATATATAGAGAGAGAGAGAGAGAGAGAGAGAGAGACAGACAGACAGAGAGACAGAGGAGAGAGAAAGAGAGACACACACAGAGAGACACAGAGATAAAGATAAATGGAATAAATCCTAAAAACCCAGGAACAATATATGTGTGTGTGTGTGTTTCGAAATCCGTCGTTTAAGGTAAGTTTCCTTTTAAACATAATTAACATTAGAACATATAAAAATTCAACACGAAAGACGATGGACATAAGAGCACAACTAATCGAAACAGATAACTGAAATTTTTATATAAGATCAGCGTTCCGTTTAAATATGATCACGTCGCCGTCACGTGGGCATGTTGTGAAAACATATTCGAAGATGATTTCCAAATATTAAAATATTAAAAAAGCTCGATTGAACTATTATGTTTAATGAATATGTCCTGATGATGGTCTAAAATAGACCGAAACGTCCGACGTTGACTTTATATTAACATTAATACAGCATAATTGCATATTAAGTTTTTTGTTTGTTTTTTCTGTATATTTTTCTTCAAAATATATATATATATATATATATATATATATATATATATATATATATATATCCAGCTTAGATGGGAACAAATAAAGTACAATTCCAACTTGGGTAACATGCAATTTAAAAGAGATCTCAATACAAAGTAGACCGATATCAATTACTTTAGGATATTGCATCGAAAATATGTCAAAATCGCTACAAAATTGCCGTCGTGTTTCAATGCGTATCAATGCATCTCATCAGGCGATTGTAAATTACAGTCGCCTGATGTGATGCATTGAAACACGACTGCAATTGTGTAGCGATTTTGATATGTTTTCGATACAATATCCTAATATATATATATATATATATATATATATATATATATATATATATATTGTATTTAGGCAGCATCTTTTCATTCATACACGTTTCATTAAATAATATAGACAAGTATTTGTCTATTTATTTTATGTAAATTTTTTCGTAATATCTGATATTGATCACTATTGTGAATTTCTTTCTTCGTTCAACGATAATGTTATTAAACTTATCAGATGTTACGAAAATAAATTACATAAAATAAATAGACAACACTTGTCTATATTATTTAATGAAACGTGTATGAATATATATATATATATATATATATATATATATATATATATATATATATATAACCTGTAGTCGATATTAATTTTGGCAAATTTTCTTAAGTACACAGCGGCCCTTTTATAAATGCCCTTTAGTTTTAATTCCCCTCGCCCCATCTCTCCCCCCCCCCTTTTCTTTTCTTTTTTCCTTTCCCTCCCTCTTCTTCTGATCTTTAAGATTATATCGTCTATTGTGTGGATATGTCACCACAAAATGTATCCTTTCCGGTTACATCTTTAATGTATTAGACATCCGACAACATTCATATTTCTCTCACTTAAACCGTCTTTGACTCCCCTCTTCAAAACTTCTCTCTGTTAAATTTTTATCCCCCACCTTCATGTTTAGACCTTCCTGCTCTTCTCCGGTTCTTCCCTCGTCTGTTACCCCTCTCTATAGCTTTCATTTACTCTAACATTCGTCCCACACTCTCATACATACACTCTCACTAAATTTTATTTTTTATTCCCGGAGTTGTTTTTTCTGATTCCAATGGAATAAATTATGACCATGGAATATTAGTGTTTAAGCCTTTTTATTATATCCTTACTCTGTCCTGGACATTGACTTCTGCCTGGATTCTATCGTCTCGGAATTTTTTTTATACAAATATATATGTATGTGCATGTATGTATGTATATATATTTATATATTTTGCATATGTATGTGTATATTTACCACTAATATTATATATATATATATATATATATAACATGTTAATTTATATCTGTCAATAATAGTGATTTTCTATCTATCCAGATATTTAAGTCTGTTCAGATCGATATTTCATTCTGGTAATATCTAGCTAACAAGTTACAAGCGTAACTTAAATATATCCTTATGTTTTGGAATTTATCAAAATTTTGATCTTAGTAACTTTGGTGGTAAAGTTATACATCTAACGTGGCCAGAAGAATTTATCAACCTTAATGCTGTTAATTAAATTAATGTTATTTTAATCCAATAAAGGAGAATATCTTCAATCTAGTATCTTTTTTTCTGATTCTTTGTTTTCTTTTATTTAACCTATTTTATTGTATTCTGAACTATTATTTATTTGAAATAATTAATTTTAGTGAAAGCAGATGGCAGCAAACATTATGCACTGAGCTATGGACGATGTCTCATATCTTAGTTGACATCTCTAGCGAACGTGATCTCATTGGTAAAGTTCCACACAACGGAAATGTTTACAATGTAGTAAGAATGTACACGAAAATTTGCATTTAACTAAAAGATGTTATTACACAATTACGTTCCTTGTTACTGAACTCATCGTTTCAAGACTTATTTGGAATCCAATAACAGGAAACTTTTTCAGGAACGCTTCCAAATTCAGCTCGTGAGATGAGAAAACTACAAGAACTCCTAGACAAGGAATCGAAGAAAGGCAAGAAGAAAGGACTAAGCATTAAGTAGAAGAAGACAGAATTAATGGTCGTCAGCAAGAGTGACAGCCATATGTGTTAGGTTCGAATTAGAGGCATAAAAATCATACAAGTGCAGAAATATTTTTGAGCTGTATGGTACAAGGCGTTGGAAAATGTGACACAGAAATCCAAAGATACGTCAGAATAGGGAAACATGACTTCCAGAAACTAAGCACAGTATTAAGAAATATGAAACTTTCGTTAGAAACTCTCCGAACTACGAAACAAACAAATGTTATGTTGTGTGTAACCTCCTGTATATGGCAGTGTTGGGTGGAGTAATGGATTTCGACTAGGGTTGAGTAACTGAAGAACCGAGTTCGAATTACAGTCGAATTAATATACATTTGTGATATTATAAAGTGTAACTTTGGGTAGGTGAATGGGAGTTGACACTATCGTGACTCTACAGGATTGAAATTAGAATTAAAATGGTTCATGCAAAATCCCCATATAGAATTGAAGCTATGGAATCGTTGAAAACGTTAAACAATAAAATTTTAAAGTGAGAAACAGGAATTGAAATATAAAGCCAGGAAAAAAATGATTCTTTTTTCTTTCTGATGAACATAAACGCACATAAGATTTGTTATGAGTCCCTGAAAAGGCCGGAATGTAAAACAGTCACAAATTTTTGAAGTAAATAATTTAGTTTTTGAAAAGTTGACTGCGTTGGTGTTTGAAGATCATTGTCGGCCGAGGTGCGAATTTAACTAAAACCAAAATTGTAAGCAATGGAATGTGGAATTGGGCTGAATTTTGGAAATCGACAAGCAATGAGAATTCATAAACAAAATAAAATTCCTTAGAAATAATTTTTTAAAATTGCTGACGGCAAAAAATTGTTTGGTATAACGGGTAATTGCCAAGAAATGTGGAAATAAAGTTTGTTTTTTTTGTTATTTTTAGGATACGGCTTGCCTACAAAGCAAGATTTTTCATAACTATTTTCGATTCTCACCCGACGAAGTGCAGTTGAAATGCACTGAAACCAAGTTGCATCTTTGTAGTGAGTAAAATGGTTTTGTCTATATAATAAAATTATGATTATATATATATATATATATATATATATATATATATATATATATATATATATATACGTGTGTGTGTGTGTGCGTGTGTGTGTGTGTGTCCTGTGTAACAGCATCATTAATTGCCCATCCCACAAAATCATTAATATCTACAAAAAAAAGCACTAACCTAAATGAGTATTTCTTCAGGTTTTCTGATGACACGTTTAGCCATTTTGGCACCATGATCATTTACGTTGTGAAGCGACACAATTATAGAAAAAGAGGGGGACATTGAACAGTGTATCTTCTCTTCAACCCGATGTATATTTTCCTTATACTTTACTTTTCTTTTCTGTCGAGATTTCGCTTATTCTTTAAAATTCTTTTGAGAGGATTCTTCTGATTTCTGAAGTGTGTTTCTTTAAGGTTTCTAGTAAACGCTTTTCTTCCATCGCTTCCAATAATTGCTCATTGGCGGGAAAAGAAATCAGACAGCTCTTATCACAGACAACAACGCCTACCAGCTTCAGTTAGATTCAGCAAAGCAAACATATGAAATGTTTTACCGTCTGAAGAATGGGCAAAATGGACAAACACTTCGCTACTCGAAAAGGGAATCGAGATACAGAGTCCAAATTCAGGTTTCAACTACATGTACCTTCAATCTAAACATAGTAGAGAAAGTGGAAGCATATATATCTATACATTCTGTTCTATCGCCGGTCATTCTAAAAATTTATCGCAATAAATCTCGACGTTAAGAATGCATGAATGATTAAATAATAAACCCAATCTCCCATATTGGTTCACAATCTTATATACATATAATGAAGATGAGTGTTTTTCACGTCATAATTTAATAAAAATTAATTTTCAGATTAACAGAGTAATTTGTCTTTGCTAATGTCGAAAGTACTCGGGAATAAAATCAACATGGTAATTTTCTTTCTTCCTTTAATACTAAGGAACTCATCCGTAAATAGGAGAGGATTCTCTTAAGAATCAGTAGATAAAACTTATCTAAATTATTTAATAAGACATGCCTTAATATATATATATATATATATATATATATATATATATATATATATATATATATATATATATATATAAATAAAAGAAAAGAACAGTAAGATATAAAATCCGGTGTTCTTATAGATATTTTTATTTTTACAAAATAGTACTCAATGTAAATTTACAGAGCTTTAATATTATATATATATATATATATATTATATTGGCTCCTGAAAAAATTAATTTCAGTTGAGCTCTCTGGGGGAAGAGATGTTTGTTTGTAAACAGTGACTATTATAGCTGATATAGCGAGACTCTTCGGCAAAAGTCACTGTCAGTCACTGTGTGTGTTTATCTAAAAATAAATACGCTGAGATTCACCTTCATCCCTGCCCGTCTTAATGGTAGAATCTCCGACTGACACCAATTCAGTCGGGTTTCGATCCTAGCCACACTGAAGTGCTGTGAAACAGCGAAACAGTCTGTCTGTGGATGACTTATATATATATATATATATATATATGTATATATATATATATATATATATGTGTGTGTGTGTGTGTGTGTGTGTGTGTGTGTGTGTGTCTGTCTGTCTGTCTGTCTGTGTATCCTGAAAAATTGTCCAAATGGTGTAACAGCATAATTAATTGCCCATCCCACAAAATGCATAATATCTAAAAAAAAAAGAAAAAAAAATACAACAAAAACTCCCCACTAAACTAAGTGAATATTTCTCCAGGTTTTCAGATGAGACGTTTAGCCATCTTGGCAACATTTGTCGTAACAATCACTGAAAAAGAGAACAGGTTAAAATCGTTTTGGGACAGACCCACTGTTTTCCCAACTGAGCAAAAGGTGAGAGAGAAAAACATCATTCAGGCCTTCAGTAATAATATCAACATTCTTACTCTGGCTTCCATCTTTAAAATCCATGCAAGATTTATCAAGAGAACTGTGAATGGGTTTAAAAAAGAGGGAACAGTAGAAAAGAAAAAAACGGATAAGGAGGTCATAGCAGGAAGAGGGATCATCATTTCAACTTAGAGCTAAAGTGATCTATTAGAAAAGATCCAACTCATATTGCTAGTCTGTACAACTACCATGAGAATAACGATAGAACAACGAGAGGCTAGTAACGTTTCGACGGTGGGAAAAAGGTTGGTTGTTTTGTTTTATGGCATATCAACCTCAGTGGGACTATGCCAGCAAAATTTTTAAAATAGATTCATAGCGATAGTTTCGTGAAAAAAAAAGTGTGCTTGTATAAATATATATTGAGCCATTTTTTAATTACTCATATTTTTGAGTACAATCCAACTTCTTTTAGGAAATTTACAATCTTGGATGGTTTTATTTTCGTAAAAGGTTTTTTTTTAATTACTCACTTGGTAATATTTTGTTCGCACTACATCAAAATCTACACACTCTGGTAGTATATGTTTCACTGTAAATGTTAATTATTGCTGATAATAATTTTTCCTTCAAAAATTATTGCTGGTAATAATTTTTTTATTACAAAGTATTTCTGGCATTAAAACCTATTTTTACACAAGTTTGGGTGTTAACTATTTGCCCATACCTGGGACCCTAGCAGGTGCTACCACCCCGGATCAGGGTGGACCTGGAAACAACAGCAATTAAGAGGTGATTCCACGCTCCTCAAACCTCCTGATCAGAGGACTAGCTGTTGAACGTATTTTATCGCCATACCCAGGACGCGGATGTAGTTTATCGTCATACCCAGGGTTATCAACGGTGGGTAAAATTTGTAGGGTAGAATGCAATTCCTTACACAAAAGACTCCTTTGTTGGTAACAAAGAAAAGAGTACTGGACTGATACGTGTTATTTGCCTACTTTACGTCAGCTAATGTTGGGCAGTCTCCTCAAAGATTCGAGGCAACGGAGATATGGTTCTACGGAATGGTACGAAGGATATCATGGACCGAGCGTGTGAGCAATGATGAGGTGTTGGAGAGGATGCAAACAAGGAGGAAGTTTATACCTAATATCAGAACGATATCAGATGATATTTCTGGGACACATAATGAGAAGGGATGGCTTGGAGAATCTGATACTCATAAAGCGAATAGAGGGAAAGAGAGACAAAGAAAGCAACGGCTGGCATAACAGGTGGGCTTAAGCAAGTGGATGACAGAACAGGGTCTGGAATAAGTGGCAAAGGGACAAAACGTTTTGAAAGCCACAAGGGATAGGGGGAAGTGGAGAGACATGATCGCCTACGTCCTGAAGGGAGACGGTACATAAAAGAAGAAAACGTTTTGAGCAGTAAAGGCCGGCGGCGCTGGTCTCAGACATCCTCTAGTATGTTTTTACAGAGTGAGGTTGCATGCAGACACCTAACCAGTTTTGACGTTTAAATAATGTAGATGAGCGGAGATTTCTAAACCAATCTATAGCAAGGAAGGGAATAATAAACTGTTAAAGATTTCTGAATAGACGATTTGTTCGATTATTGTCTACAACTGGTTTCATTAGTGTTAAGGGGTCCACATTTTTTTTCATACAAGTGGACTCTACCAGTGTGTACTTTTACTGCTGCCGGTGAATACCCGGGGGTGATACAGTGAGAGAGCGAGAGTGTGAGGTAACCGCTTTGTAGGAGTCACAGTTGCGAGCACGTAGACTTAGAAGGAAGTCCTAGTACGATACTGAATTTACCAGATTGTATATATATTATTGCTACTAACCACATTTCTGGATCTACTAACCGTATTACCAATTGTATTATTACGTCAATAAATTTATTTGCTATATTTCATTCTTACTTTTGTCATTCATTTGAGACCGGATTTCATCCCGGAATCCACAACAATTAGGGATATTAGTATTTAGAATCAAGCTTGACATATAATTTCTAAATCCTCCAAGTAGTATTGCCCTAAATTTCATAACAATCAAAGAGACTAACATAAACAAGCTGAAATTGTCAACGGTTGTTTTCGATCTTTTGGGTACGTTGGATGTTTTAATGTGTCATATTTGGGTACTCTGTTATAATTTGTGTATTTTGTGTCATATTTTTGTTGTTTCTTTTCCATGCCATATTACGGATACGTTGTATCATAATTTTGGTACTTTGTGTCATAATTTGGATAATTTGTTTCATATTTTGGGTAATTTCTGTCATATTTTTGGTATGTTGATAATTTTCCGTTTCATAATATGGCTACATTGTATCGTAATTTGGTTACTTTAGCTGTTTTCCGTGTCATAAAACCATAAATATTCACACGAAACGTCTTTATTTGATCTTATGTGCGCAATATAACAGTGGAGCTTCGGAAAATATAGAAAAATCTTTTTCGATCATTTATACTACGTATGCTATACTGCGCGAGGTATCGGATTTTTGTCTTTAAAAAAAAATAAAACATCTGCCGAAACTGTTGTAAATTTGTCGTCTAGCTGCACTTTCAGAATCAACTCTAAAAGGAACAAATTAATTCTCGCTGATATGGCAGCTGACAGAAATCAATGAAAAATATATCGTTTTGCATGAGGTTAGCTAAACTCTCCTAATGACAGCTGACATCAAAACAGTGCGAACTATTTTGACAACCCGTGAAGTCTTATATTATTTTGCCCAAATAGAGGGAAACCTTTCAAAAAGAATCATTTTGACGAAGATGAGGGGAAAAGATATAAAACAAATAAGAGAAATCAGTTAAGAATTATTTAGAGAGAATCGGTGGGGGTAGTGTAGAGATTGTACACGCCTAAAATACTGATGGTTTCATTCAAAGAAAACCTGATTACTGACGTCAAGACAAGGAATTTTCTCTTTTCTTTTCATGACACGATCTTGGCTTAAATAAAGGGTTCATATTTTTTAATCAAAGCATCAACCAAAGTAACTTGAGTGTTTTATTGGGAACTAGCAGTAGAGCCCGGCGTTGCCCGGGGATATAATAGTAAGATATAGATCAAGTATCCACCATCATAAAGACTGAAAAATAAAATTGACAAAGATTATTGTTTAAGGTTGACAGACACGCATGTCTTAATTAGTTTTTTTGTTCATTTTTTTTTTACGAATTGGTCAAACTCAAACAAAAACATTGTTTCAATCGTTATGAGTCTTCCGATTGAATAGAATAATTTTATAAACAATTGTCTTGTAAATGGAATTTTTAAAGCATTCTGAATGTAAAAATAAAGAAAAAAATGTGCAAGACAATAAGAAACACTACATGCCAAAAAAAAAGTGAAGTTTTGTTGAAATCGGTTGAAAAATGTAGGTAGCCTTTCTGTAATCTTTTAGTTTTACAATTTATGATTTTTACTTATTGAATTCAGTAAAAAAAAATGTATATTTTGCTTGTGGTGATTCGTAATTAGAATTCTGATTTGAATATATTTTCCACTCGTTGTTTCTAATACAAAAAATATTAACTTTATTTGGGCTTATAAATTATGATATAACAAATCTTATTCATTTAGTTAGTAGCCTTTCTGTAATAATAATCTTTTACAATTTATGATTTTTACTTATTGAATACAGTAAAAAAATTGGACACCATGTGTATTTAAAGTAGTTTCCCGTTCCAGTTATTATTTTTAGTTAGGACTTGTGTATGTTTAGATATCATTATATTTCCCTAAAGATAAAAATTTATCCGATGTTTGTATTCGTACAATCAGTAAAGATCGTTAGATTATTGTTTAAGGTTGATGGACACGCATGTCTTAATTAGTTGTTTTTTTTTTCTATTTTTTACGAATTGGTCAAACCCAAACTCAAACAAAAACATTGTTTTCAATCGTTATGAGTCTTCCAATTGAATAGAATTTTATTATAAATAATGGTCTTGTAAATGGAATTTTTAGAGCATTCTGAATGTTAAAAATAAAGAAAAAAGTGTGAAAGAGAATAAGAAACACTACCGGCAAAAAAAAAAAAAAGTGAAGTTTTGTTTTATCGGCTGAAAAATATAGGAAATCCGCTCCCATATTTAAAGGAACCCACACACACAAACAACCCGATGTGAGTTGTCCCCCTTCCATTTTCACGATGTCACTTAATTGTGTTTTCAAATTGATTTTGTGCAAAAACAATTATATTTTTCCCATTTTTGGCGCTGTTAGAACCAACACAAGGTAATTTTATGTAGTCCTGTGAAGTTTTGTTGAAATCGGTTGAAAAATGTAGGGAATCCGATCCAATATATAAACGTTACAGAAACACACACACACACACAATCTGCGTTTTATAATAAGTAAGATAATGGAAGCAGACAATTAACGATGGTAATTAAAGGATTGAAAAAGGTGGTTTGTCAGAGTCTAAATATCTCACGTAACATAATAATGAGATAAACATAAGAGAGCTGATTAGACAAAAGTGCTGTAAATATAAATATATATTGTGAACTCTCCCGACGTATGAAGGACAATCAGCTCAGTTCCTACGAACCGACAGCCAAGATACCAGCAAATGTAATTTAATTATAGTGGTGAAGGCTTTGTGCAGAACAAACCACGCTTTATGAAGGGCCGAATACAGAGACTTAGGGCACCCAAAGGATCCTCCGCAGTTTTTGAATTCAGAGTTGTCCCTCTCCTAAACCAGTTGCCATCCAAGGCTATAGAACCCAGTCTGTCCTGCTATTTACCCATAGCTGAAGGGAGAAGAAGAGGAGTAATACCTTTTTCCCAATATATATATATATATATATATATATATATATATATATATATGCGTGTGTGTGTGCGTGTGTGTGTGTTGTGGACTCTCCCGTGGTATTCGACGCATGAGGTTCAAGCAGATTAGTTCCTAGTAACCAACGGCCAGACACCTCACATATGATTTGATTAGAGCGGTGAAGGCTTTGTGCAGAACCAAACACACTTGTTGAAAGGGCCGAATACAGAGACCTGGTGGACAACCCCAAACGACCCTGCGGAGGATTTGAATACAGAGATATCCTTCTCCTAGACCAAGTGCAATCAAGGATATAGAACCCAGTATGTCCTGCACTATTTACCCAGAGCTGTATAGAGAAAAAGTGGATTTTATACCTTTCCCAAAGTATTATATATATATATATATATATATATATATATATATATATATATATATATATATATATACGTTTCATTAAATAATATAGACAAGTGTTGTCTATTTATTTTTATGTAAAAATTTTTCGTATCTTCGATAAGATTGATAACATTATCATTAACCGAAAAAACAATTCAGAATATTTATGTCCGTATATTTTTTAATATGTTTCTAATTACATCTTTGATAATGGCCATTATCAAAGATGAAATTACAAATTTTATCAAAAATAATGGACAAACAGTGATGAATTTCTTTTTCGGTTATTGTTTTTGTTTACAAAGTGGATCAGAAGATATGAAAAATTTTACATAAAATAAATAAGACAACACTTGTCTATATTATTTAAACGTATAAACGTGTATAAATAAAAATATGCAATTTAAATATATATATATATATATATATATATATATATATATATATATATATATATATATATATATATGTAAAGAACAGTAAGATATATAATCCGGTGTTCTTATAGATATTTTTATTTTTACAAAACAGTGCTCGATGTAAATTTACAGAGCATTAATATTATAAATTAATTGATTTAAAATATGTTTTTCGCTACACAGTTATAACCATGTTTCAAAAATGGAAGCTAAAAAAGCCCCGAATTTAATTTTGTAATTAAATTAAAGACATTAGTTCCATTTCATCCTCAAGCGAATATATATAATATATATATATATATATATATATATATATATATATATATATGTGTGTGTGTGTGTGTGTGTGTGTGTGTGTGTGTGTGTGTGTGTGTGTGTGTGTGTGTGTGTGTAAAGAAGTACTGTGGAGTTGTCGATAGCTTTGTAAAAAAGCTGTTGTAATACTTTGTTTTATATATATCTGCTTCGGAATTATTGTTGTAGGTACTTTTGTTTCTGATAAAATACCTGAGAGTTTGCGATGTATTCATTTTACTATTAAGATTAGCTAAATAGATTTGGATAGTAGATATTAGGGAGATAATATTTAGTGTTATATATTTGTTTTTTATTTAGTTTATTGGTATTTTTTAGTTTTCTTAATAATGTTATTAATTTTTATATCTTATTCACAAAAGTTTATCAGCCACAACTTCGATCTAGAAAATGCCAGATTTTTTTAAAAGAGAGAGTAACTTACATTTTCTGTTTTTTAATAAACATTTCACCCCAAGCAAGGCAGGAACGGCACTACTGCGAAAGGCGTTACGGAGAGTGAACGTAAGAGAAAAGACTAGCTTATAGCGGGGATAGAGGAAAGGATAAGAAAAAGAATAGAGATGAAGGCATCAGAAGGTCTCGATTGAGATTACATTATTTTTTTTTAAGATTATAGTTATCAGGGAAGCGAGTAAGAGGAAGGTAGTTTCACTGTCGGGAAGTGTGAAAGAAAAACAGTTAGAATAGAAGAGGCGGTTACATTTAACTGTTTCCACAGTAAAATGGCTGACAGGAGATGTCAACCTACTAGCACGCTTAAATTCATAGAGTCAAGGCACCAGTGAAAATAGCTCGATTTCACTTCTGTGAGAAAGTGACTGCAGCCGAGCTCCCAAATCAGCACCGATTTTCCGCTATCGAAGCTTATCAAAATATAAATCTGGGCTCCGGTCTTTTTCAAATATCTCTTTTTATGAAAGAATTATCACTATCAAACATACATGACTATAAATATGTTAAAAAAATAAAAGAAAACGGTTGAATTCAAAACATTCTGTTATTTATATATATATATATATATATATATATATATATATATATATATTCATAACCTTCTGTTACTTTTTGTATATATATATATATATATATTCATAACTTTCTGTTATATATATATATATATATATATTCATAACCTTCTACTTTTTTTATATATATATATATATATATATTCATAACTTTCTGTTATATATATATATATATATATTCATAACTTTCTGTTATATATATATATATAAAATATATATATATATATTCATAACTTTCTGTATATATATATATATATATATATATATATATATATATATATATATATATATATATATATGTTATAATTTTTGAATAAATAATATATATATATAATTATTTATTAAAAATTATTTTTATAAATATGTTATAAAATTACAACAAAATAGACATTTTGTTTCAACACCTTATAATATTTAAGTAAAGAATTATATTCGCTCTACTCTGTATTGAGCACTCTTTTAAGAATATTAATTGTTGGTTATTGAAAATAATTCCGTATACACCAATCTATATGTGTGTGTGTGTGTGTGTGTGTGTGTGTGTGTGTGTGTGTGTGTGTGTGTGTGTGTGTGTGTGTGTGTGTGTGTGTGAAAAGTGCATATAAATATAAATAAATATGTATAATTATTTATATCTTATATGTGGTACTTATTAGAAAGCGCTCAATATCAGAGATAGAGCTAACAAACTAACATCTATCCAACCAAAATATATATATATATATATATATATATATAAATATATATATATATATATATATATATATATATATATATATATATCACATACTAAAATGATTTAAATATAAATTGCATAAAAAACAACATAATTGACTCTTTCGTTTATAAGATATTAAATTATGTCCCTTAGCATCTTCCATAATTTCTGTTAATTTGATGAATATTTATAACTTTCTCTAAAACTGAAAAGAATTGGAAGACTAACGACATTTTAACTTTTGTTTACAAATTCTTCTGTATAAAATCCTTACCATGATAATATCGGTCAGAGGACGAAATTCGTCTGTTAAGATGTTTTTCTTTTCGTCTTTTATCATATTGTCCTTTTATAGATACATTGGAGTTAACTTTTTAAATTTTTTACTGACGCAGACACTCACAGTATATATATATATATATATATATATATATATATATATATATATATATATATATATATATATGTATTTATATATGTGTGTGTAAAATTCACATGTAACTACAATATATATATATACATACATTAGATATATATATATATATATATATATATATATATATATATATGTATAAATGCCATAAGAATTTTTTTGCCGTTAACAACAAAAAAATCCAGACGACATGCATTCAACGGATGTCAGTTCTCATTGAAAAATACATTCCTACCCCTTACCAAAATGTAGCTAATAACCGATACAATGATACAGACATAAGGAAAACCCAGACAACCCTTGTCCAATTGAAGTAGATTTATCTGTAACCCTGGAAACGGGATTTTAGCTGTGTCTTTAAAACCCAGTAATTTTAGAAGTTACTCCAAAATTCGCTTGAGGAGGAAATGGAACTAATGTCTTTAATTTAATTGCAAAATTAAATTCGGGGCTTTTAGCTTCCATTTTTGAAACATGGTTAGAACTGTGTAGCGGTATAAAAACCATATTTTAAATCAATTAATTTATAATATTAATGCTCTGTAAATTTACATTGACCACTATTTTGTAAAAATAAAAATATCTATAAGAACACCGGATTATATATCTTACTGTTCTTTCTTTTTTTATTATAAATATATATATATATATATATATATATATATATATATATATATATATATATATAAAATAAAAACCGACCACTTTAAGGTTCCATGTAATAAATTATTTCACCACGGCCCTTTTAAAGGACTGCGGATCATCAGACTTTACTTCAAACAAAATTTGGAAATAAAGTGTAAGTCACAAATTTTCGACTACTTCTAAAGCCCCTGTCAGTGTTTAATATGGAGTTATGTTTTTAAATTCGGCTAAATTTAAAATCCAGAAGATGTTAACGACACCAGTGCAATATATATATATATATATATATATATATATATATATATATATATATATATATATATATATATATATATAATACTATATATAATACTATAAACATTATATTAGTAGGTATACATGTTCGAGTAGCTCTCTCAATTTTTTTCATTTTATTATGCTGTTAAAATGATAACAACCGGTCTAGATCGAGAAGAAAAACGTGTGCTTTCGATGAATGGGGAAAGCAATCAAAACACGAGTACCCACAAAATATAACCTTTATAATGATGAAGAATATTGTCAAATAAAAAATCCTTTTAAAAATTACTGTTGTTTACGTGCAGATATATATTCGGAGATGCCTCAACAATAAAAAAAGAAAAGTAAAAAAAAATACCTTCATTGCACAAGCAATTTTCACCATGTCCTGCCATGTTGTTGGCGTGACCGAACTGGCCTCAAAGTGGCTTCCTTTATGTAAAAAAAAAAAGGGCCGCAAGTTTGGTTCGTGTCGGGGCCACAGTTTTTCTTAAGTAGGCTTTCTCAATTTAGGAATGTAGTCATTATTAACTTCGCCGTTGAAGAAAAGAAATAACGATAGCAACTTTAACAACTGAACACTCTAAAAATAACGTTTATAATAATGTCTTTATATATATATATATATATATATATATATATATATATATAGATAGATAGATAGATAGATAGATAGTAGATAATAATAGTGGTTAATATACATATATATAGAGAGATAGAGACAGAGAGACGGATAGATAATATTAGTAGTCTATATATATATATATATATATATATATATATATATATATATATATATATATTGATGTAATATATCTATCTATCTATCTATCTATCTATATATATATATATATATATATATATAGAGAGAGAGAGAGAGAGAGAGATAGATAGATAGATAGATACATAGATAGATAGATAATATTAGTAGTCAATATATATATATATATATAATACTTGTGGTCAGAGTATATATATATATATATATATATATATATATATATATATATATATATATATATGTGTGTGTGTGTGTGTGTGTGTGTGTGTGTGTGTAAAACTTTCCCAAGAGAATAGAAGCCAGGTAGAACACAATGTCCGGGACAGAGTAAGAATATAATATAAAGGCTCAAACAGTAATATTCCATGGTTATAATCAATTACATTGGAATCGTAAATACGATCCAATTCATCAGACCTCCAAATTCAAAAAGAAATCGGAAAATATAACTCCGGGTATAAAAAAAAATAAAATTTTAGAGAGAGAGCTTTGTCGTAGACTTTCCAAGGATTTCGATTCCAGAATAATCTACCTGATATATCTCCAGTAAGAGATTCCATTCTATTTTATCTGTAACTCGGGCGGGTAGCTTTTCTCCATTGTTTTTGTTGCGAAATGAACACAACTGTCTGGTTGGGCATTTGAACACGTCTCCCAGGTTCCACTTTTCGCGCCGGTAATCGTTATGTTACCAGCACATCCATATTTATTCGTATTTATTTGTATCATTATTATTATTATTATTATTATTATTATTATTATTATTATCATCATTTTTATTTTCTTTGATTTCTGGCGTTTACATATTTCTTTCCGGGTCCCGCCCAAGAACCTAAGGTTAGAAATGGCATCATGACACTTTCCACTGACAAAATAAAAAATTACATAGATAAAGCCCTTCATAAAGTGTGGGCTGTACTTGTTAGAACAATTTTTTGTATCTCCTTGAGGCATGGACTTCCAGTAATCCCTTCCATTAGTCTACTGCAATCTTTTCCAGTCAGTCCTAGGGCACCAACTACAACAGGGATTGTTGATGTTCCCATATGCCATATTTTCGAGATTTCTATTTCAAGGTCCTTGTATTTTGACAGCTTTTTGAATATCTTCAAAGATATATTGCAGTCAGCAGGGACTGCCATATCAATAAGGAGGCACCGTTTTTGCTTGTGGTCTTTAATAACAATATCTGGGCGGTTGGCTTTGATTGTTCTGTCAGTGTGTATTGTGTAGTCCCATAGAATTGTAACAGGTCCTATCTCCGTGGTGTTCATACCAGTTTCTTTCAGTTTCCTTCCCGTAGAAGTTGCAGATTTTCCAGTGCAGATATTGGCCCACTCTGTCATGTCGGGTTTTATATTTAGTGGGTGCCAATATCGTGCAACCTGATACAAGATGATCAATCGTTTCTGGATATTTATCACAGAATCTGCATTTTGGGCTAACACAATATTTTAGTATATGTGCTTGATAATTCCTAGTTAGCAAGCATTGGTCCTGCGCAGTTTCCGCTTTCAACCCTGCACTACGTAGCCATTAATGGGTACGGGTTTTGTCTACGTTAGCTTGTTTGGTACGGGCAGAGTATTGGCCATGAAGCGGTTTATCTTGCCATCGCTTCTGTATCTGGTCGGTTGTATTCGTCTTTGCTGTCTTTTTTAAATATTTTGCAGTTTCAGCCGGTGTATTGTGCTGTAGTTGCATCTATACGCCCATTTGAAACGCCATTTTGAATTGATTATTATTATTATTATTATTATTACCATTTTATATTTCTATTTATTTATTTATATTTTAGTCAAACCAATAAAATAATTTAAGTACCTCTGAAAAAAAAAACTGGATTCAGCGATACTTTCCCATGAAATATCGTACAAGAAATCATTTAAACAACTAACTCTATTTTTTTTTCATTGAAGAGCGTGTCACGGGGAGGTCATTCTCCTTATAATGCCCCCCCCCACACACACTCATATATCTTCACAATAAATAATACAAATATTTAATAAACTTTAATCTGTAAATCATTTACAAAAAAAAAAAAAAAAAAAAGAAAAGAAAGAAAAAATTAAATCGTTATATTTCTTCCCATCATGCTCTGCATTTCAAATTAAGTCCCGGGTTGTTAAAACGACTTTTAAAAAAATAGACTTTAGATAGAGGAGGAGAAAGTTAGGGAAAATTTTTGGTGACATAATTTCTTTATGGGTTTGGACTAGTTCTGTTTTATTAAGTGCCTCGTAAACATCAACTCCATTACACTTTGTCACCCTCACTTCCCAGAATGCATCGCCTATAGTTTCAAACCAGTCAATGGAGACCGTGGAGACGTCTGTAATTATTCTTTCTTAATATAATGTTTTTACGCGACCATCGTTAGCATTATTACCGATGGGGTCTCCTCTTCCACTTCGATTAAGAAGGGCATCATTACCATCATCATCATCATCATTCCTATTATTATTATTATTATTTCCTTTGATTTCTGTTGTATACTTACTTTCTTCCGAGTCCCAGCCAGAAACCTAAGGTGAAAATGGCCATCATGACATTTTAAACTAAACATTTTTGTAAAAAAAGAAATAATTTAAGATCCCGTACATTACATAGACGAATACTTTCTTAAGGTGTTAGCTGTACAGTCCTAGCTTTGTAATCTGGTATCCTTGGGCCCAGTCCAGTGTCGTACCAGAGAAGATGCCAGATGACATATTCTTACCTGTTCATTCTACATATATTGCCGTGTTATCAAAGGTAAAAGAAAACTTAAAACAGGAAATAAAACAATTACTAGTACATCCAAGCAAGCGTCATACCAACTGTACCAACGGGCCTCGGTGACAAAGAAGGAACTGAATACACTCGATATAGCGCCGCTACTTACAAATTCCGTGGTGATACTCATCCAAGTATTCATAACCCAACGCGTTGTGCCCTTAGAGCAACGTCTTTCTTTTCCCCTTAGTCGATTCATCGCAGAGCACGAGCTGGATCAAGCAAGGTATATATAAGTGAAAGAATTTTGAGGAATTAGAATAATCATAGAGTAATTCATCGAGCCGAGAAGAATCCTCAACAGAATACAGAAAAGACTGGACTCATCAGCAGTACGCATCCACTACCGAGAATTGAAGCCGGACAATTTCGATACAACACAAGCGTCATACCAACTGTACTAACGGGCCTCGGTGACGAAGAAGAAACTGAATAGAATCAATATAGCATCGCTACTCACAAATTCTGTGGTGATACTCATCCAAGTATTCATAACCCAACGGGTTATGCCTCAAGAGCAACGTCTTTACTTTTCCCTTAGTCGCTCTGTTATGGTTGCGCACTGCTTATGAGTCCCAAATAAGACGAAACGACCGTCCAGTGCTTTCTGCATTCTGTTGAGGAATCTTCTAGACTTGATGAATTACTATGAGGATTATTGTAATTCCTCAAAAATTTTTCACTTGTATACCCTAATGTTCTGCGATTGGTACAACGTACAGTAGGTATTACTAGGGTACGTAAAATCAGCGAAGTAGAATTTTGTCAAAGTATTTTTCCAAACAAATCAGCTTATTCAAATTTCATCGATCGGTTCACGAAATTGAACGAAACATAGAGTTTGTAAATCCCGATGAAAATTTTTAGCGATAATTTCAAGAATACTAAATACTGCGAGGATTTCAACACGCATCAGTGCATTGCAAAATAAATTCTAATATATATATATATATATATATATATATATATATATATATATATATATATATATATATATTGGGCGAGGAAAAGATCCCGCACCATAGGGCTTAATTAATTAATTATATTTTAATGATTAAAATAACAAATAATTATTTAATAAAAATGCAATATTGTTTTTGCGTATATTTTCTTTAAATTTTTATATTTCATCGATTGGTTTGTGAAATTGAACGAAACGTAGTGTTTGCAAATGTCGACAAATATGTTAGCAATAACTTCGACAATATTAAATAATCTAAGGATTTCAACGTGCGTCGGCGTGTTGCAAAAAATTCTAGTAGAATAAATTTTCCAAAAGTATTTGAGACTAAAAATACTGGCGCGTGGCAAGGTTTCCTTACATTCTGCAAAGTTGATTAATGGCTACCTTATCAAAAACGCCAGATTAAGAGAATGGGCTCCAGGTTCCCCAGATAATCCCCTAATAGAAATATTCCCGGTCCACCGTTAGCACCAACTTTTACAAGAATGGAAAACTATATTCACGCAAAACGATTTCTGGGAAACATTGTCGTAAGAGCATACAAGAAGAGACAAAGAGATCCATACACCCAAGATAAGCACCTCTCATTACAACAGCCTCATTTGTTGACTATTTTCACCATAGTCTATGAATATAGAATACAGCGCAGTACGTAATCTGTTCAATGAAACAACGTTAAAGATTAACACTCACGAGTCAGACACTCTATTGAATCTGACTATATTGCTAATACCACCAGCAGCTGTTCCGTAATTCTTCAGTCTTCGATATCAAAGGCTGGCAGTGATATTAGCCCCCCCTCCCCACGAGGGTTACATGTGACACAAGGCCGGGATTAACGTTTGATCTCCGAGCCCTTAGGCTCGGCCGAAAATATTCCCTATTCGAAAGGGTATAAACGGTTTCAGGAGCAGTCAACCACCCCGAACGTGACTCTGCCCTTCGGCGGAGCCTCGACCGGGTCATCAAAGGCTGGCAGTGAGTATTCGGGAAAAAAAACATGGCCGCCTTTATACACGTCGCATTGAATATTCTGAGCCTTCTGATTGGTTGGGTTAACCAATCAACCCTCTAACTTGAGAGGCTTTTGGGCCTTGCGTTGGGTGAGCAATAGTATAAAAAAACTACATTAAATTCGAAACGATAGAAAATTTAAGAAAGCTAGTCGAAAAAAAGGCTGAAATAATTCATTAGGAACTTTTAAAATAATAATATATTTAGTTGTTGTTTTATTATATTAATCAAATATACGGTTATAGGGTTTGGGGTTTATTCATTAATAAATAAAAATTAAGCTACATTTTGTGGCCGAATGGTTAGAACGTTTGCATGCTGACCATGAGACCCGGGTTCGAATCTCAGCTTGATCGATTTGTCAGGAAGGAGACTTAATGATGTTATCGCATTGGAGGGATCGATCCCAGCATACGGAACCTTTAGAAAGCACCACAGGTTGACTTAAATCTTGCGAGTAAAATTGGGTAGAAAGAACCCTTGGTGGCAGTAGATAGCTTTGCTAGCACAGATACCGTGGCCGAGGGCTTGAGCGAGCTGATCAAATTGTGATCATGCTAGATAAGACGCTCTTTCTCAGAAACTTTAAATAAGGTCTGCTCAGCATCGTTGCAGTATAAAAATGGGTGTTGAATAAACACAAATGCGGCTAGAATAGTGATTGGGTAGCTGCCCTTATAGACGGGTATCATCGAATACGAGTGGCCAACTATACATCTAAAGCTACAGGAATTTTTATTTTTATTTTCCAAACATGGTTAGCACATTCTGAAACATGGCACAGTGGATAAAGACATTAGCTAGATCCAGCGACAGAACCCAAAGCGTGAATTCAATACCCGATTAAGGCAGTGGAGAACTTTCAGAGGGGAATTAACAGGAGTTAACATAAATAATAAGAGATCTAGCTAATGCCTTTATCAACTGGGCCATGTTTCCTTTGAGGACATTCCAACCACCTCAACGGCCGAGACGTTGTAATAAATATGGCAACAAATATGACGACAATAGTCCGAATAATGTAAATAGTGTACATAATACCTCATCTCAGAAATATAGATAGATACCTCATCTACTTGTAAAAAATATTTTAAAAATAATGGAAGCATTAATATAAAAGAAAAATTAAACACTCAATGACATCAACTATGAGCATGGTCAAAGAGGATATAAATCGAAAGAGAGCTCGATGTAAGGACAGAGCAAATAATAATGTTGAAATCGGAGACCTTAGAAATCCATGGTAATATTTTATTTCAAAAGATCGAATAATCGATCTCGATTCAAAATGTTCCACAGCAATAAGTGAATTTTAAATTTATCCAGACAAAGAAGAACAAGAAGAAGAAGGGGATTTTTAAACATTAATTGGATTTTAAAATAAATTTTAATAAGGGGAAGGAAAAAGAGAAAGTGGGAGAAAAAGGAGGAGATGTGTATGTCTAGATCTAGAAAGAGGTCTATATAGGGTAGAGGCAGTAATATTTGTGGAGGAGAACCAACAATTTGGCCTCTTTTCACCAGATGGGAGAAGTAAAGTAGAGAGAATATCGAGAAAATATACCAAGAAGGAACAAAGGAAAGAGGAAGAAAATAAAATAGAAAAAGTAGGGAGGTGTTTCGGACTTGAAATGACAGGGTTTAAGATTTAAAAGACTGAATATATTCAGTTGCCTGTTCAATGCATGTAGCTATTTTCCGTCATCACTATACCCGTCCTAATTTAGAAAAATAGGTGATTATAAAAATAAAGTAGTAAAAACATTTTCAAATTACAAATATTTTTCTAAATTATATAATAATTTTTAAGGCGAACTTTATATATATATATATATATATATATATATATATATATATATATATATATATATATATATATATATGTAAGCAAATATATGGATATAGATCCGACAGTATGAAGAAAAATATACGGAGAAAACAAACAAAAATCCTAATATGCAATTATGCTGTTTAATGTTAATATAATGTCAACGTCAATGTTAATTATGTTTAATGAATATGCCCTGAAGATGGTCTATTAGACCGAAACGTCCGACGTTGACATTATATTAACATTAAAACAGCATAATTAATTATATTAGGATTTTTTTTGTTTTTTTCCGTATATTTTCTTCATATATATATATATATATATATTCATACATCTTTGATTAAATAATATAGACAAGTGTTGTCTATTTATTTTATGTAAATTCTTTTCATAACGTCTGATAAGCTTAATAACATTATCATTAAAAGAAGAAAGAAAATCACAATATTCATACATGTTTTTAATCTAATTTTAGATGTCCTGCTTGTCGCTGTTACATAGATAACACTTGTCTATATTATTTAATGAAACATGTATAAATAAATGAATGCTACCTAAATGCACACAATTTAAATTACATGATCCAGCAGCCCACAATACTATTAAAACTTGGAATTATAAATGTAGCCTTGTGAAAAGGCAACCTGAAATAGCCAAGGAAAAATTGAACACCCTTAACAGCGACAAACAGGACATCTATTGTAATTGTCATCTTTGATAATGGCTTATGTAAGCCGAAAGCTTAGATTGGATTAAAAAATATGTATCAATATTGTGATTTTTTTTCTTCGTTTAATGATAATGTTACTAAGCTTATCAGACGTTATTAAAAAAATTGCATAAAATAAATAGACAACACTTGTCTATATTATTTAATGAAACATGTATGAATGATAAAAATGCTGCTTAAATACACACACACAATATATATATATATATATATATATATATAATTTGATCTATAAGAATGGTTGTAATGACAAGCGCATATAGATTTACGTCTTATCTTGAATACGGCATTGCCAAGTGTTTTTAAAAGAACAGTGATTAGTGCTAAAATGTTAAACCTGCTCTCACTTAATCCACAATGATAGACACTAGTTATTTCTAGCTTGGATATACAAATGTTAAAAAGGATTCGATCATGAAGTGAGATGCAGAAGAAAGAAAAAAAATGGCAAACAATGCTTTTAGTCGTCTACTAGTCGCAAGAGAATCAGACGAGACACTGGAGTGCGTGATGGATTGTTGGCCATTAGCCTCCATTTCGCTTTGTGGACGCCAACTAAAAAGTGGGGCATCCAGGCGTCATCTTTGCCACCTGCATTTCAATTCGCCTATGCGCGTATTGAACGACTGCAATACAAGAAAAATTTATAGCCAAAGAATTTCAAGCGACAGAGAAAAAACAAAAACAAGGAAGAATAAAATTTAAGTGTTGAAGTGGAATGAACATTAAATTAAAATATTAAAAAGAAAAAAAAACACGTTTATAAAGAGAAATTCAATTAAAATCTTGAAAATAATCTTTTTTTTATTTTATGAAGGATGATTAAAGTTTTTTTTTTCCTTTTATTCATTTTGCGTTAATTGACGAAATGCAATACGTTATATGGATGGTCTTATCCGACAATATTTTTTACTTGGAAACACACACACATAACGCTGTATATGCCCACATATCCCACACACATATATATTTGTACATTATCAGACTTATGTAAAAACTGTAAGGTTGTAGTATAATGTGGAGGAAAACATTTCTTTTATACAAGTTATATTTACTTTTCTGCAAAATTTTTACTTGTCAAGGAGGTTATATATATATATATATATATATATATATATATATATATATATATATATATATATAAGCGAAATAACTTGTCAGCAGTTAATATACCACATAACATCCTTGAGCTCTTAGCTTTGGAGCAGGTAGAATGGAGATGAAAGTGTTTTTAGTGAACTCAGCAATTTTCAATCTGCTTGTCTGAATCATCTTCAAGAAGAGAGAGCAAGATCTAAAAGGACAGCCAATCTAACAGTGATCTCATCTCACAATTCTCACACCTGCTCCATATGTGGCCTCCTTTGTAAATCACTAGCGGGTCTTCAATGCCACTTAAGATTATCGCATAATCTTTAATAACTGAATCAATAAGCTGGCAGATCCTCATACGTCGAAACCGACAGGAGAGTCCATTATATATATATATATATATATATATATATATATATATATATATATATATATATAGAGGTATGATGGAGTGATAGAGACGGCTTGGGGAGAACCTAATTCCAGGCAAATGCTTTACATTCACTTACGTGCTAATACCCTTTGGAAAGATATTAATCCTCTTCTTTTCCTCCCAGGTATGGGTAAATAGCAGGAAAGACTGGGTTCTATAGCCTTGGATGGCAACCGGTCTAGGAGAAAGAAAGGTTCAATTCAAAACCTGAGGAGGGACGTTTGGGGACTTTGTAGCACGTAGTGAACCAGGTCTGTTTTCGGCCGTCCCCAAAAAAAGTCTTATCCAAAACAGATAACTGAAAATTTTGGATAAGACTTATTTTTTATGTCCATCGTCTTTGTCAAATTGAACTGAATTGTATTTTAATGAATATTGTCCCGAAGAAGGTTTATTAAACCGAAACGTCAGACGTCGACATTTCATTCATTTTAAACAACATAATTGCATTTAAGGATTTTTGTTTGTTTTTTCAAATTTTCCTTCATATATATATATATATATATATATATTAAAAATATTGCTCAATATTAGGCATGACTATATATATATATATATATATATATATATATATATATATATATATATCTATATTTCAGAGATGATGTATTATGTAAACTGTTTACATTACTCAGATTATTGTCCTCACCTCTGTCGCCATTTTTATTACAACGTTTCGGGCGTTGTACGCTCCGGCCTTCTTCAGGTGGTTAGAATGTGTAATTGAACCCTTTATATCGCTCACTGTTCTAGTTCCTCGTGCCATGTTTAATGGATGTCAGCTATCAGTTATCTCCTGTTAATTCCCCTCTCCAAGTTCTCCACCCTCTTAACCAGGTATTGAACTCACTCTCTTTGGGTCCTGTCACTGGATCTAACCAACGCCTTTATCCACTGTGCCATGTGTCCTGAACACCGAGATGTTCAACTCATCAGAATGAAATCTCCTCCGTAAATCGTTCTGATGAGTTGAACATTTCGGTGTTCACGAAATAAAGATTATAAACAAAATAGATAATTAAAGTCTCCGATTTCTTATTATCATTATAATGCTCTGTTGTCTACGTTGAGCTCTCACTGCATTTATATCCTCCTCAGAATTATTCCTCCCAGTCACAAACTGGTAAAAATATATATATATATATATATATATATATATATATATATATATATATATATATATATATATATATATATATATATATAACACAAACGAAAAGCGCATTTTTATAGAGAAAGTCCGTATGGCGTGAGCTGTGCTTGTTAGAAAATAACTTTGTATTAGTTCAAGGTTTGGACTGCAAGCGATTACTTCAATGAATCTTTCGTAACATTTTCCACTCAAAGCCAGTGCTCCAAACACAACCGGAATTACTGAAGTCTCCATGTGCCATATTTTGTAAATTGTTATTACTGTTACTACTATTACTACTACTACTACTTCTATTATTATAATAATAATAATAGTTATTATTATTATTATTATTATTATTATTTGTGCAATTTATTCTGTTTTAATATTTCTTTTATGACATATTTATTAATTATTATATTCTTATTTAGTCAATGGAATACTGATTTGATTAGAAGTATGGTAATAGGAAATTGTGTTTTATGCTTGTATTAGGAAATAAACCGAGACTTTTATCTGGAGTCTATTTTGTTCTGTAAAGGTAAAAGTTACTATTTTCTAGGCAATTACTACATTGTTCGCTAGGGTTGTTTTTTCTTCTCATATTCCATGTTATATTTTGTATGATTGGAATTGGACTTTAGAGATTCTATATCAGTTTTAAAATGTGTTGTAAAAAACAATAATTTAAATTGCTGCACAACAAATATAATTATTATATCATTATTATTTCGTCTGTGTATTGTTTTTGTATTGAAATGTAATTGTCATCTTTGATAATGGATTATGTAAGCCGAAAGCTTAGATTGGATTTAAACATGTATCAATATGGTGATTTCCTTTCGTCTTTCAATGATAATGTTATTAAGCTTATCAGACAATATGAAAGGAACTTACTTAAATAAATAAACAAAACTTGTCTATATTATTTAATAAAAAATGCATTAAGAAAAACTGCTGCCTAAATATATACAATATATATATATATATATATATATATATATATATATATACATAGATACATACATACACACACACACACACACACACACACACACATATATATATATATATATATATATATATATATATATATATATATATAAAATTGTATATTTGGGGAGTGATCCCTCTTTTATACAAGTTTCATTAAATGACACTGACAAGATACTGCGGTTAAGATTTTATTAATTTTCTTTTTGTGTTTTTAAATTTTCCGTTTGATAATTTTATAATGGCTAAAAGTAAAGCCGAAAGCTCTCGAATATACAAAACGTTAGGATAACTTTTACATAATTTGCATCCAGAAAAGAAGAGAATTATAAGAACACAAGAAAAATTAATTACAAATTTAACTGCAGTAACTTGTCTGTTGTTTATAATGAAAATTGTACAATATATATATATATATATATATATATATATATATATATATATATATATATATATTAACGTTGTTATTATATATATATATAGTCGGCATCCGTCCGTCTCGATAGACGATGGATTAGCGCGGTGCGATATGAGCCTGGGTGGGATATATGGGGAACTAGGGCTGCCCAGACGTCTAGTTCCCCTTCTCGGCCTTGCTAGTAGAGTCCAAAGGAGAGGATAAACCAATACAGTTTGGTACCAACGCGGCTGCAGGAGTTGCTGGAAGGTAGCACAAAGTGCCGTCCATCCGCCTTAGGGGCTCCACCTCGGGTTTAAATACAGTTATCCTTCTGCTAGACCAGTTGCCATCCAAGGCTATAGAACCCAGTATGTTCTGCTATTTATCCATAGCTGGAGGGAGAAGAAGAGGATTCACACCTTTCCCACGTAAGTGAATGTAATGGATTCGACTGGCATTCGAACTCGGCTCTGCGATTCCTCAATCCAAGGCGCTATCTATTACTCCACTGTGTGTGTTTGTCTGTGTTTGTGTATGTGTGTTTCTGTCTGTGTGTGGTTGCGTTGATGTGAGTTTGTGTCCCTGGGTTTCACGCCGTTTGCGATCGTCAGACAAACTGATCCATTTTGAAATTTTGATTTATTTATGGTTGTGTTTATCGGTATTTTACACTAATGGGAGGAAAAACTGTCGTCGGAACGCCACTCATACGTGCGCAGACACACATCCATATATATTTATATATCTATAAATATATATATATATATATATACCATTTTTTTAATGGATATTTGAGTAGATCTCACTTTATGTTTTTAAAGAGTCCTCAGGCTTGAATATTGGAGACATCCTATTAAAAAAGCATATTCGCCCTACAGCAGGATTCGAACCTGCGCCCCACTTGGCAGGAGATATCGTCGTTAGATTGAAACAGATCAAACCTCTGTTTCTCCTGTCAGGTACTTTGTGTGTGTTTGTTTGTCCATGTGTGTGTTTGTACATTGCCTTTCGTATCGACCTTGAGTCTGCCTCTCAATAATTTTTTATTAATTTTCTGTTGCATAAAGATGGTAGCTTTTGCTACCATTCACATATTTCTATTTCTTCGGATTGAAGGTTTCATTTTCTTCAACCCATAATCTGCTAACATGCCGTTTGCCGTTCGCTGGCAACATCAGATGCATAAGTGCCTGAAAATCGGTCAATATGCCCGGGCCGCAAATGCTTAGACAGTCCACTTCTTCCGTTGGCCTACTTCCAAGGTCGTTGGAGCGGCGTTTTCTGCCCGTGCTTGGACTTCAAGGGGCATTTACCGCCAGTCGTATTCGGTATTCACTTTCCGGTTCTTATTCCGGCTATTATCTGAAAAAGCCATAGTTTCCATTTCGTCGGAAAATAATCTCTCCGCCATATTATGACTAGTATCAAAGGCAAATACTTTATTTCATATTCACTTACAAGACGTCGAATAAGCCATTACTTTAAGCCTGTATCTGAAAGGAACTTTCGCTAAAGACAACCATATATATATATATATATATATATATATATATATATATATATATATATTGGCTGGGGCGTTCGTATCTGAGTAAGCGTGCCAGCCAATCCATGTTGCAGAGACCTCTGCTCAGGAACATTTGGTTTTTATACTGCAACTATGCTGAACGGACCGTAGCGATATTTTTTTGTAGAGAGTGCCTCATCTTCTGTGATCGACATTTTGAAGCAGGAGAGATGGCTCGGTCACGATGACGTGTGACTTCATGCTACCACCTCTATTGACGAAGAATTTCGGCCGTACAGTTTCACTTTCAAGCCTTAGGTCAACACCTGGTAAGGTTTTCAAGCACTTTCCAAGAGTGCCGGACGTTGAAATTTTCCTCCAATAACAGACATAACCAGCGAATGCGTTAACTAATCGGTCACGCTCTCATCATATATATATATATATATATATATATATATATATATATATAGATAGATAGATAGATAGATAGATAGATAGAATGGGAGAGATACAGAAAAGAGAGATATAAACAGAAAAGAAAGAGAGTTTTTCAATTAAATGTATACACACTTTAGAGAATGAAAAAACTTGTGGACGCTACACTCACAAGTGATGTACAAAATGGTGACCTTTACCTTATATATATATATATATATATATATATATATATATATATATATATATGATGCGATAGGTAATTTGGCGCCATTTCATATTCTTAATATCGCACATGCGCGTTGTTTGTTGTTTTTTTTTTATTTTGTGTTACGGTCCGGTTCCTTGTACCACGGTGATAGTCCAAGGTAGAACCAATAAAGAAGAACTTGAACACGTATATGGAATAACACAGATATATTACAAACAGGAATATATATATAGAGAGAAGTAGAAAGTGTTAGTACGAACAATCGGGTTTAGTAGTAATTGCCTGAACACGGCTCTGTTTCGGACTGCCCCTGACTCGACTGACTGATTGACTGACTGCCTCTGACTCGCTCTGACTGACTGACAGACTCATGACGGACTTCACTCCAGACTTCAGACTTCACTCCAGAATTCAGACTTCACTCCAGACTTCAGACGGAACTGCTTCCTCTTGAGGCGCAGTATTTATTACGTATGGAATGGGTAAGGTCCCATAACATTTTGTCGATTACACAGTATATTAGGGTCAGTTGGGCACCGTCGATTAGAAAAAGAGCACCATGACGCAATTCGGTCCGCCATAAAATTAGAAATGTCATGCTCTAATACTCGGCATTCAATACGAAGATTTCAGAATGTTTGGGTGTCAATCTAATTGCTTTCATATCGTCTGATAAGCTTAATAACATTATCATTGAAAGACAAAAGAAATGTTTTTTAATTCTATCTGGCCGCATACACAATTCCGGAAAATCCTCATTGAAAATACAAGTATACTTAAACATGTAAACACTAAACAAAAACTGAAAATTCTTAGATAAAAGATATATACATAAAACAGTTGAAACCTAACCTGAACAAAATAAACTATGAAGACTCCATAACTATAATGAAATGGCTATAATTGATAACAGAAGTCATTGGTTTATACCAACAGCTTCCATAATTAACACTTCACGTTTTTACTCTCGCATGATCATGTGTTGATGTCATGGGCCGCGGTGCGATTTTCGCTTCCAGCGGCTCGTGTGCACGAGTTTTTCGTTCCTTGGAAATCTTCCATGCAAACAAAACAGACTATCATTGTTGCTATGTCCGTGAATTGTTTAATTTATTGTAATGTATTTGTCATTTCTGAAGATGGATTATGTAAGCCGAAAGCTTAGATAGGATTAAAAAAATCATGTATCAATATGGTGATTTTCTTTCATCTTTCAATGACAATGTTATTAAGCTTTTCAGACGATATGAAAGGAATTTGCTTAAAATAAATAGACAAAATTTGTCTATATTATTTAATGAGACATGCATATATATATATATATATATATATATATATATATATATATTTAATTTCGATAAACGTGCAATCAATTTACAAATTCATGAATTATTCACACAAAAACAAATGCAAAGGTTAATGATTTAATTGGCGAGAAATCCATCGTCGCAAACAATTCAAATAATATACAAAAATCTCCGAATCCGTTATGAATGAAAAGATCCTTGTTTCTATAAATTTCTGTCGCATTAGTTCTTATTTTTACTACAAGCTTTCGTCTGTTCCTACAGACATCTTCAGGTATGGAATAGATGTTGTTCTTGTTTTTTCTCTTAGTAATAAGAGGACAACGAAAATATATGTATTGTTGTATCCGAAAATGCTATTGGAAATGAGTTATTGTTTTTGGAGCGTGCAGTAGCAACGCTGAGTTTGATTTTAATTTTTTTACAGTTGTGCGTTCATGTACAAATAGCATTTTCAGATATTTCGGCAGAAATTTATAGAAACAAGGATCTTTTCATTCATAACGGATTCGGAGGTTTTTGTATATTATTTGAATTGTTTGCGACGATGGATTTCTCGCCAATTAAATCATTAACCTTTGCATTTGTTTTTTGTGTGAATAATTCATGAATTTGTAAATATATATATATATATATATATATATATATATATATATATATAACAAGACAAAATCCCAAATCCCCTCATGAGGGGCTGTATAGATCTATTCCAACCAAAAGAGAAGTACGTTAGTCTTCATATAACCGCAATTTAATATCATAAGGTTAATATCCCGCTTAAATTTATATATATATATATATATATATATATATATATATATATATATATATATAAATTTCCCTTTTTAGGTTATACATTCAGTTTATACATTCCCCCACCCTTACCACAGACTCGGACATTTCGTCTGAATGAAACAAGGAAATGGGTAAATTCTCTATCAATTTTTCGACTGCTGTCAAACTTAGATTTTAAATTTGTAATTCCGATACGAACACAGTATACAAACCGGTGTTGAATAAGACAAAACTACTTCTCATTGGCTGAAATAGATATATACCCACCCCTATGACATAATTTTTAATTTTATTGTATAATTTATACGCTCTGTTATAATAAATACATTGAGCTCTTTTTATGGATCAGGTTTAATATTTGTCTTATAATATATATATATATATATATATATATATATATATATATATATATATATACACGAAAAATATACTGTTATGATATGCTATATTTTTGGGATAAAGTTCTCAATATCTGTGATAGAGCGTGTTTAAATTTAAAAGTGAACATTGAATTCAACACTTCAGGCTGTTTCATGCTAGATTGCCTCTAAGTGTTGACTTCAATGTTCACTTATTTTATATATATATATATATATATATATATATATATATATATATCAAGTACAGGATTGGTGTCAACACCATCACTTGATAAGACACCAGAAGTGTTGAAACAAAATGGCTATTTTTATAGTGATTTTATAACATGTTTATGTTATAATTTTCGAATAATTATATATATGAGAGAGAGAGAGGGAGAGAGGGAGACATAGAAAGGCATAATTATTTTCAAATCTATATACTTACCTATAGAAATATCATGTGTATGTCTCTCCATGTATTACGTAGGTATGTCTCCCCTTCTCCTATGTAAATTAGCATGTGGCGGCTGTATCTTTTAACGTTCCTTTTCCCATTTCATTCAATATCAATCATAGCATCATTTTTACCATTCGTTTTATGCAGAACAAACGAAAAATGTATGGAATCATGATGAATTATAATTTTGAATGTATTTTTTCCCTGTTTCTTTCTCCCCTTCGGGAATAAAACTTAAATTTCCACTTCTGTCCCTCGCTTCGCGACAGTCGTTTAAATGTCTGCCATCTCGAGCTGCTCAACTTGTTATTGGCACCATCACAGAGGCCATCGTCACGATCCATTGACATCACCAACGCCTCGCACTGTTCTAGCGGGAAACAGAAAGATGGCGCCGTTTCGAGTGGGCATCAGGTGTGTTCGGTATTCGTGCTCGACTAATTGTTTTCCTAAATGATTGGTCGACGCGTAGAAGCTGGCGAGAATTCGTTCTCTTTCAAGTACTTTCTCCGACAAATTCAGTTCCGGTAACTGTTGCCATGTTTTTGAGTTATTTCGCGATATTTGGTATCAGGAACTGGCAGAAGCGGGTGGCGCAAACATGAGACGAATGTGTTTAGATAACAATGTATCTTTCCGAAGAGAAATAAATTAAGTTCAGTCATAAAAGTCATGATTTAAAAATGATATTTTCTTTAAAACTAAATTAAAAGTAACTCACACACTTCATATATATATATATATATATATATATATATATATATATATATATATATATATATTGTTTATGAAAAACAAGGTAATCCGTATGGATAAACCTAAGGCGGATAAAATACAGAGAGCTCAATGTAAATCTAGAGCAAATAATTTAAATAAAACAGACCACTTTAAGGTTCCAAAGGTTTCAAACTTTGAAAGTAATGTCTGATGATCCGCAGTCCTTTAAAAGGGCTACGGTGAAATAATTTATTATATGGAATCCTAAAGTGGTCTGTTTTTTTATATATATATATATATATATATATATATATATATATATATATATATATATATATATATATATAGAGAGAGAGAGAGAGAGAGAGAGAGAGAGAGAGAGAGACAGACAGACAGACAGACAGAGACAGAAAGGAACGGTGGAGTTGTGGATAGCGGCTCGGATTGAGGAATCGGAGAGCCGAGTTCGAATTCCAGTTGAATCCATTATATTTACTTACGTGCTGATATTCTTGGTGAAAGATATTAATCCTCTTCTTCTACCTACAGATATGGGTAAATAGTACTACAGTCAAGTTCAATATAGAAGGACAACTCTGAATTCAAAACCAACAGATGGTCGTTTGGAGACCCTGTGGCACGTAGGCACCAGGTCTCTGTATTCGGCCCTTCACAAAGTGTGAATGGTCCCACACGAAACCTTCACCACTATAATCAAATCATAGCTATAATCTCCAACTATTCAAATGTAATGTCAATCGACATCTCCAGTTGCCTTGATCTACCCACTATCCTTCTCCTCATCCTTTCTTCTATCATTCCTACCTGCTCTCGCTCCAAGTCTTCCGCAACCCCCTGCATCCTAGTGGCTTCACGCCTTGCTAGGGGCGTAATGCTTAAAAAAAACATATGTGCAGGTGTCTTGCTGTTTTTGCTAGGAAAAGTGTTGCTTGACCCTCATACGTTAATTACGACGGGAGAGTTCACTTTCTCTCTCTCTCTCTCTCTCTCTCTATCTATATATATATATATATATATATATACAGCGAGAGGCAGACAGACAGACACACAGACCGACAGATAATAAGAATAAAAGCTAAAGGTTAAAATAAACTAAAAGTGGATTTGTGTATTGATAAGTGGCACGATTTTCCGACCTGAATATATATGAAGTGTGTGTAGGGTGGTGGTACGTTACATTTAGTGTAAAGATAAATATGATTTCTAAAACTAGACTGCCCTCAGTATGACGGTAAACCACATCTACGTCCTGGGTAAGACGACAAACTATCTCCAGAAGCAAGGACTCTGATCAGGAGGTTTTGAGGAGCGTGGAACCACCTCTTAATTTCTGATGTTGCCAGGTCATTCCTGATCCTGGTTGGTAGCACCTGTTAGGATCCCAGCTATGGGCAAATAGTTAACCCACAAACTCGGGTCAAAATACTATGAAAGTGTATAAATATGTTTTAGCACCAGAAATAATTTATAAAAAAAAATAATATTACCAGCAATAAATCTATAAAGGAAAAAATTATTAGCAATTAAAAATTATTACCAAGTATTAAAAATTATTATCAAATATTAAAAAAAGAAATATTACCAACTATACATTTAAAAAAATTAATAAATAAATAAAAATATTACAAGCTGTAAATTTTTAAAAAAAAAAAACACTATAACCAGAAATAGATTTTTGAAGGAAAAAAATATTACTAGCAATAGGTTTTTCGGAAAAAAAATATAATACAGTCAATAGAAATGTGGTAGGTATTAACCTATTGAGATTGATATGCCAACAAACCAAACCAATCTAAATCTAGGCTTCAGGCCTAATAATTGCGTTCAAGCAAAAAACAGACTCTCAGTTTTGACCTCAGTCACAATTTTCATATTTACGCACGCTTTATCCTTGATAGTGAGTACATTTACCCATAAATATAGTATTCTATATTCATATGTACTGTGTGTGACATCAAAATTGTCCTTATTCGTGTAACAGCCTATATATTTAAAATGATTAATATCGAAAAAAACACTAAACTAAATGAGTTTCTTCATTTCTGATTTTCAGATGAGACATTTAGCCATCTTGGCACTATTTGTCGTAAGAATAACTGAAAAATCATTTGAGTTATTCAGCTAAAAAGAGAGCAGGTTTTGTGTTAGACCGAATGTCTTCTCAAATGGACAATGGTAAGAGGAAAAACATCATTCAGGCCCTCAGTACTGTTTTTTCATTCATTATTATTATTACTTCCTTGCGACACAAGGCTATAGAACCGAGTCTGTTTTGCTACTTACCTATCTTGGAGACAGATTAATACATTTCCCAAGGATATTAGCACGTGAGTGAGTGTAATGAACTCAACTAGAGTTTGATCCCTTAGCCTTTAATCCTGTCTATTTATTATCTAGCTCATTAATTTTTAAAAATCTATCTATCTATCTATCTATCTATCTATCTATCTATCTATCTATCTATCTCTTTCAGTCAATTTATTATCTAGACATTTTTTTTAAAATCCATTTATCTGTCTATTTCAGTCTATTTATTATCTAGCTCATTTTTCATATCTATCCATCTGTCTGCCTATCTATCTATCTATCTATCTATCTGTTTCAGTCAATTTATTATCTTGCTCATTTGTTTCATATCTATCTATCTATCTATCTATCTATCTATCTATCTATCTATCTATCAGTTTCAGTATATTTATTACCTATCTTTTTTCAAATCTTTCTCGGGTGATTGTTGCCTGTGTCAGTCTGTTCATACGCAAATGCCACCATTTGTTTTCGATCTCCTTCGAGATCATCTAATAGCATGTATATGTATATATGTGCGTTGGACACCTCGAGGCGGTATAATGGTTAGCAAGCATGCCTCGCTAGAACAGTTATTACTGATTAGTGAGTTCTATCCTCACTGGGTGCACACTACTTTCGGCCTTGTGCCACATCTAGGTTGCGCTTGAAAAATTCTCACTATGTGTGTATATGTTTGTGCGCATATATATATATATATATATATATATATATATATATATATATATATATATTAAAGACATTTTTATGTTTAACGTTTTTTTATAGATACAAGTATTATATAAAAAGAACGTTAAACATAAAAATGTCTAATAAATAAATTGTCGGACTTTGTCCATTTCTTAATATATATATATATATATTGTGAAATGGACAAAGCCCGACAAATATTTTAAGACATTTTTATATTTATACATTCTTTTTATAGTTACAAATATTTAAGTAAATGCTATGTTTATAATAAACAGTATTAAACATCATTTACCGGCCTGAATGTCCGAGAAATTTTCACAGAAAATATTCGTCCTCCGACAGGAATCGAACCTGTATCCTATACAGAACCGTCATATAGCCTGACGTGTTTTTGACCGATTTGGCCACAGAGGAGCGTTCGGTTAGCAAGGTCGAATTTACTGTCTTTAAACTTCAATCTTCCATGAATCTCTCATGTACATTCATATCTGCTCATGGCGTAACAAATGTAAACAAATGACGTCACAAGTTATGAAATGGACAAAATACGACAATTATTTTAAGACATTTTTGTCTATACATTCTTTATATATATATATATATATATATATATATATATATATATATATATATTATATTATATATATATATATATATATTTATATATTATATATATATATATATATATATATATATATATATATATATATATATATATATATATATATATATATATATATATATATATATATATATGTGTGTGTGTGTGTGTACACAAAAAAAAAACAAAATCCCCTTTTGCTTTTGGGGGCCAAATAATTTCATAGAGGTTTCTATCATCATATCTCCCGATGAAATGTTGCAAAAAATTCGTAGGTTCATGCCTTTACCATATTCCACAGGGGCTTTCTCTTCTGATCCATTAGAAACCGCTTTCCAAGCTGTACTTCGACTGAATGTCTCGATCTGATCAAAGAATTTCGTTTTTCACAAATCATAAATATCTAGCAAGAACCTTTATACCGAAACATTTCAAACCTCATCAGGAATACATGTAGAAAATGAGAGATCCAATCTATTTAATCAATTCTTAGAGTATGCTTTACGCATATATAGGCTTTTCCAATAACTTGGACCCATTTTAAATGTGAATTAAGTTTAACCGCCTACTGATTTTTTCTTTTTCTTTCAGATTTAACAACTTATGTCTTTGGCAATTTCAACCATGGAAAGATTAACAATCAAACCACTTGTTAAAATTATCGAAACCTATTACGAAAATGGACGTTCAGACAGCAATACAATGAGAAGTTCCCAGGTCGTATCATCTCTTCAATCAGTGAAATCTATTGGCCACTATGACGCCTTTAGATTTCTTCCTTTGGGGTCATCTCATAAGTAAGGTCTATGTGTCTATGTCAAAAAGCCAGCAACAGTCCAACAGATTAAGGATGAGATAATAAGAAATATTGATGAGTTGTTTATTTGTTTGTTTTGTTTTACGGCATATCAACCTCAATGGGTCATTTAATGCCGACAACTTTTTTTCCTGGTAATCTTTTGATGAGTTGTTATATATATGTTTTTTTAACATATATATATATATATATATATATATATATATATATATATAGACACAACAACAGCGGACTCCGTTTATCTTCCTCACTGAAAAGTATTCATTTTCATTTCCTTACAGTCAAAAAAAAAACTTTCATTTCATGATAAGTAATTACAGTGTATTTATAGGTTCAGAAAGCGTCCCCTAGTGGCGGTTTTTGTTAGGAAAGTAAGTGGAGTTAACTCCAGCATATCAATAACCTCCTGTGAATGATTGCGTCATATTCACCTTATAAATATAACAGTTCTTTGACAGTACTTTTCTTTGGCTCGCCAGATTGAAAGTCGATTTCAAATAACATTATTGGTAGTAAAAGAATAAATACCTTCTGGAAAAGTTTCACTTGGATTTTAGAATATTTAAAAAATATGGAAAAAAGGCTAAAACTAAAGTAATCTTTATCTTTTGACTAGTTTGTGTTTTAATTCACAATTTTATATTCACTGGAAATTTAAAGAATTTTTCTTATTCTAATATTCTTAATATTCTGATTAATCTTGGGTTAGCTCAATGAGAGTTCTACAACAATAAAATATCAGCAGAAATTCACTTATCACATCGTTGAATATTTGAGCTTAACAACTTTAATGAAATATTGGATTATATGAATGTTGGTCGTTATTTAAATACGTGGATACAAAAGATTAGGCCTGAACAAGAAAATTAAATATCTATTTCAATAAAAAATAAAACAGCTAATCATATCATAAAAAAAAACAAAACAATAAAACACAGAGAACCAATATTATAAATTATTATTATTTATGAGTTCAAATTTCCCTTGAACTGTGTTCTAGATCAAACAAAACTCATAAATAATTACATTAGTCATAGTACTACATGCCTATCTAGAGTCAGTCTCATTACGGTGGGCAACCAAAGCCTTTGACGTATTACTTTGTAAAATGTTCCTTTTGTGCTCATATAATCTTTTATTTAGTTTGCTTGAGAGCCATATCCGGGTATTCAAGCTTATGTGGCATGATTTCTGTTGTTTGTCTCCCAGCAGCCACCCTACTGCCCTAGGCAGCACTACCACCTCAATGCACTTGATGTAGGCCTCCGTGTTGAGTTTGTGTCTCTGTGGGAAGATGAATGTAGGAATAACATCGCCAACACCAGTGATGACTCCAAAAATGACACAAGAATATCTTGAAATTCTAAAGAGTACATTTATTTAAGAAAATCGTCATTGCCTTCAACCACGGCCTCCAGACGACTTCGGAATCTCCTGCAACTTTTCTTGACTGTTTCCTTGTTTAAGATGGTGAATGATGCCATAATCATTGCATTTATCCTTGGTTTTCCAAGAAGTTTTCTTGGTCTCTCACTTAAATGCACACCAAACATAATAATCATCGGGTTGCAGTCTGGGGAGTTAGGTAGCCAGATGTAAGTGGTGATGTGATCGCAGAAATTGTCTGACAGCTATAAAACCGGCTTCACCTGTTTTTGTGGCATGGTGCAGAGTTCCGTTGTCAGACATAAAGTCTTCCCGGAGCAACCATATTCACCCAGGGCAATACTAACTCCTCAAGTCACAGAATATAAGTATCTGGGTTGAGTCTGAGACCTTCACCAACTAATTCGGGGAATTATTTTCTTGTCAGAACGATCAGAGTGAGTTTTCCTACCTACCGTACTTTCATAATCACTCATCCAACTCTTTCCGAATCCTCTGCACTGTCCTCAGATTGACACCCAAACACTCTGAAATGTTCGTACTGGTGATTCCGGTGCGAATGTCAAGCAGTACAGCATGTCGTTTCCAAATTTCTGGCGGAGTGAGTAGCGCCATAGGGCTCTTTTCCTCATATACGATGCCCAACTGACACTACCATACTTTGCAGTCGATAAAATCAAAAGCAAACAAAGCGCATGTGCGAAATTAAATGTATGAAATGGCGACAATTTATCCATCGCACCTTTTTATAATTGGGTTTCCACAGATCGATTCCTCTTAGACTTGTTTCGCATATGACATGGGCTGATAATGTCTGGCCGCTCGCAGACCTTCGCTCAGGCACCCCAAAATATAATTTACATTTCGGGGACACTACAATCAAGTAGGTACATAAAGTTAAATATCTGGGAATGTGCGACACAGAGATCAGAAGACGTATTGGATTGACGAAAGAAGCTTTCCAAAAGCTAAGCAAAGTATTAAGAGACAGGAAAATTTCGTTGGAAACAGTACTGAAGGGCTACATGATATCTATCCCCCCTGTATGGCAGCGAATGCTGGATGATCTTCTCTAAGATGAAGAAGAAACTCGAATTGAAGTGTGATTCTCCAGAGGGATGCTGAGAATACCATGGATCAAACATGTGAGCAACGACGAGGTTTTGGAGAGAATTGAAACAAAGGGGAAACTGATACACTGCATCATGAAGAAGCAGCTGAAATTTCTGAGAGACGTAATGAGGAAGGAGGGCTTGGAAAATCTGATACTCACAGGGTGGTTAGAGAGAAAGAGCGAAAAGAGAAAGTAACGCATGACATACTTAACGGGTTTGAACAGATGAATAGCGGAACACGGTCTGGAAGGAATATAAAAAATTCACAACTTATTAAGAGCTATTTACATTATTCGGACTATTGTCGTCATCTTTGTCGATATTATTATCCCAACGTTTCGTCCGTTGTACACTCCGGCCTTCTTCAGGTGGCAGGAATGTTGAACTGGACACTTTTTTTCGCTCGCTATGGTGGATTGTTAGTTAGACCCAGTGACAGGACCCAAAGAGTTGTGAGTTCAATACCCGGTTAAGGCAGTGGAGAACTTTCAGAGGGAAATTAACAGGAGATAACTGGCATCCATTAGACATGGCACGTGGAATTAGAACAGTCTACCCCAGCGAGCGAAATAGATGTTTCAGTTCGACATTCCTACTAATTGAAGAAGGCCGGAGCGTACAACGGCCGAGACGTTCTGATAAAAATAGCGACAAAGATGAAGAGAATAGTTCGAATAATGTAAATAGGGTACATATCACCTCATCTCAAAAATATAGACAGTTATTAACAGCTACCAGAGGCGGAAAGAGGTGGCGAATGTCCCACGTCCTGAAGGGACACGGCGCATAAAATGAGAACTTATTTTTGGTTTTATACCCATTCTTATAACGTAATTTACTTTGGGAACACCCTAAATTTAAATAAATTTAAATAACATTTGCTTTTTTTTTCCATATCGTTTCTGATAAAAAACACTGTTACTTTCCAAAAATCCTTATCTATACAAGCACATTGCCAAACGTAAATACGATCACAAAAAAATTAGTGCCATGTACACAGAAATGCACTAAAGATGAAGACAGAAAAAATAGAAAGACACATGGAGATATTTTACATCCTTCATTATTAATGTTCATATGAAAAAAAAGAACATGTAAGTATGTATGTGTATGTGTTTTTGTGCAAAGTTCAGTCGATTTCCGAAGATGTTATCGCAGATGGAAGCAGGATTAATGCAGATATTTATATACACTTGGTGAGAGTCAATAAAGCATTTTCCTTTGATGTTCGGCCGACTTGTTTATATATTACAGTTGTTATCTATATTTTCAATCTTACACACACACGAACACGCAGGCACATACATTTACATACATACATATATATATATATATATATATATATATATATATATATATATAATTTTGTTTTGCTTTATGTGTTTTGTTATTATCAGGGTACATTTTTGATTCTGATTTAGGATGGAGGCGACCATTAATGGCATGAAGCAGACATCCAACATTTCCTTTGGACTCGTCAATGTTTGCGAGAATTCTACTTTCCTGGCCATTCCATAGTTTTTATATATATTTCGTTCGTTTATTTGTATTCAGGTTATATTTTCCGTGATTTTTTCTTTTCCGAATACCTTTTTTTTTTTCTTTCTTTCTTTTTTTTCTTTCTTTCTTTCTTTCTTTCTTTCTTTCATTCATTCGTTCTGTCTTTCTTTCTTTCTTTCGTTCGTTCGTTCCATCATTCGTTCTTCCTTTCTTTCTTATTGGGTCTTTCACAATATGTTATCTATCTATCTATCTATCTATCTATCTATCTATCTATCTATCTATCTATCTATCTATCGTTAGCTGCTCATATCTATCAGCCTCAGTTTGTTTCTTTTTATCTATCTTTCTCACTCTATCCCCCCTCACTCTCTCTCTGTATATATATATATATATGTATATATATATATATATATATATATATATGAAAAAAATTTGGAAAAACAAACAAAAATCCTTAAATGCAATTATGTTATTTAAAAAATGAATGTATTTAAGGATTTTTGTTTTTTTTGTTTTCGGATCTATATCCATTTACATTTGCTTACATATATATATATATATATATATATATATATATATATATATATATATATATATATATATATACATATATATATATATATATAGAGAGAGAGAGAAAGACAAATATATATATATATGTGTGTGTGTATATGTATGTATGTATGTATATGTAAATATATATACATGTATTATATGTAGAATTTCTTTCGTTCGTTCACAAAATTGTTCCATCTATCGATATTTTCTTTTTTTTTTCTGAATGTGTTTTATCTATCTATCTATCTATCTATCTATCTATCTATCTATCTATCTATCTATTCAAGTCTGTTTATATATCTCTCTCTTTCTCTCTCTCTCTCTGTCTCTCTCTATCTATCTATCTATCTATCTATCTATGAGAAACCGTTCCTTATCTCTGACTTTCCATCTATATTACTGATTGTTCATATGTATCTACCTATCTCTGTTTTGATTCGATTAATCGCCGTTTTCCCCGTCTCTTGGGATTCCTCTGACCATCTTCGTACCGCAACTTGTGCTCACTTGAGATTCAGGGAAACCGAATTCATTCAGTCTGAAAAGATTATCGTGTCGCTTTCTAGATGCGCGAAGATATTGTTTACGTGACGAACTTACAACTTCCAGTTCCCTGTTGATTTGTATTATGGGTTAGTATTATCTTTATTTTATTTGATTTTGTTAATTTTTTGTCGTAAAGAATACGAAAGAGTTTTTCGTCTAGGAAGGAAAGAAATGAAAACACTTCTTCAAACTAAGTGCGACAAACGACACTATTGCCTGTCACAAGTTCCAGTTGCAGAATCTAAAAAAAACAGCACAAAAAAAACACATTTTCAACAAAACATTTTCTTTGTCGTCAAAGCAGAAGTCAAATGTCAGATGACCCACAATATATATATATATATATATGCATACAACACTTGAGCTTATAATTTATTGCACATTATATTTTAAGTGAAGACCTCTCACTCGAATCTATATATATCACTCTAGAGCATTAGAAGCCGGTTCAAGCGATGATATACAAAGATAGTAATTATTAGGAGGATTTCATAATTATATTTAAGTAATTCATCGAGTCTGAAAGAAACCTCAACAGAATGAAGAAAGCACTGGACGGCTCGAGTGAGAGGCTTGGTGACAGTAGTCGTGGCTCAAGGGGGCACAGCCCTATGGTTACAGAGAACTCAGTAGAGTTCCACCACGGAATATGTGAGTGAGCGGCGCTATATTGAGTCTGATTTGCAACCTCTTCGTAACCGAGGCCCATTGGAACAGTTGGTATAATGTTTGTTTGACAACCTAACTGTCAGGGTTTCAATTCTCGGTAGTGGATGCGCACTGCTGATGAGTCCTTAATATAGGACGAAACGGCCACCCAGTGCTTTCTTCATTCTGTTGAGGTTTCTTTCAGACTCGATGAATTACTTCGATATAATTGTGACGTCGTCCCCTGGTCGCAGCGCCAACTGTCACGTTATATCCTGATCTACCACGGCACCAGTTGTGACGTCCCCAAACAGCACCAATTGTGATGTCCTCGCCGCGGCGCCAGCTGTTCGCTCCTCGCTGCTCCGTTCGGGTGTCACTGCTCCAAACGTGACGTCCGCCTGTCGCGTCAGTCGTGTTGTCTCGTCCTGTGACGACCAACTGGCTTGGTATCGGTCGCGGCACCAAAATGTGACGTTCTAACCTTTTGGTGATTCGGGTGGGAATCTGGTTAGATTTGATATCAGCCTCGTCGTTCCCAACTCGCTTCCAACGCCTGGTTACCAAGGTAACTGCATTGATCCCCAGTCTGCCTACCCACGTTGTGAATTGATCTTAGGCAGACGAGATCAAACAGTGGTTGGGGCCGTAATGCAAACCGAGTTCAACGGGGGTGATACCACACAAATATGCATAAAAAAATTAAAATGAAAACTCAAAAGTTCAAAGTATCAAAGAAAAAGGTAACAAACTTTATGTCTAGTTGTTCGATACATAGGACTGCATCTATCTCCCGACCCGTTCTATGGATTGTGACACGTCGTTTTCCGCTAGGCAAGTTTTAACGCTTCAAGTTGTTTGCTCTCTAAGAAATTGGTGTTTCGGCGTGTCTTTGGACGAAAGTCGAAAAAAAAAAACTTATTGTGGTGGTCTGGATCTAAGTCGCTCTTCAAAATAATTGTTCTTGGGTTGAAGAGGAGTCCGGAATTTGCGTGAATCTTGGTCAGCTATCTGCGAGGCGGCTTCAACTGGAGACTCAGCTCAAACTTTTCTGGAACTGAACTCACTGGAGCTCAACTCGAACTGATTTCTGCTCGTTGGGGCTTCGCTTATATGGACGACGACCAAAACCGGGGTGGGTCTGTCGGCGTCGGGGGTTCCTCGATAATTCTAAATACATATCCACCTCTTTTATTTCTGGTTAGATATTTTCCACTCTTTTCCATTTTTGGGAAACTTTCCTCACTCCCACCTTCTCACCATACTTCAGAGGGCGTGAACTGCCCTCCCCACTTCTTCGTAGCAGCTTCTCATACCTACACTCTGGATAGGCAGCGACAGCCTCCTTCGTGCGTCACGTGATCACCACTTGACCAATGATGTCTCAGTCGGGCGTGGACGAATCCGCGGCTTTGTTTCGGAAAAAAATATCTTGCTTAACTAAAAAAAATTATCTTTCCTCCTCCTTCGTGCGTCACGTGATCACCACTTAACCAATGATGTCTTAGTCAGGCGTGAACGAATCCGCGGCTTTGTTTCGGAAAAGAGAATATCTTGCTTAACTAAAAAAAAATATCCCTTCTTTTCCTTTTCTTCCTCTTAATCGCCGTTATCATTTCTCTAGCCGCAAACGGGACAATATGAACAATGGCGGTCATAACTCTTGTTCTACACGTGGTTTTCGTCAGGTATTTTATCGCTAATTATCCGAATTGGTGGCTTCTTAAGACGGCCAACGTCGCCCCGAAAAGACATTTCTAAATCCCCATTCATTCTTTGGCGAACATTTCTTGATAACATAATTTTATTATCGCAGGCATAAAGATGTTCCGTCGAAAGAATTCGGTCAGTGGATGGCTTTGATACAATTAATTTTTTCATATCTGTCCAAAGTCCTTTTAGTTGCCTGTTTATCGTCACTTATCGAAATAACATTTTCATTTGAATTTTTCTTTGGCCAGTCGGTCTGTAGTTGATAATAAGATGCCTTCCCGTACCAATAGTTTGTTTTCATATCCTTAGATAACACAGCCGTCGCCAAAACATATCTGATTCTTTCTTTCTTTCCCTATCTTTTACTCAGAATTTCCCTGTCATTGTAATGACACCCTTTCGCCATTTGTTACTTATCAAAATATCCCTTATCCATTGTCTCTTAGCCGTGTGTGTGTTCTGCTTATCATCCACGATTCCGTCCTTAGCCTCTCCTTTTCTTCTTTTCTTTCTTTTCTTTTTCTGCCTCGTTAAATGGTGCCACAGTAATTATTAGGAGGATTTCATAATTATACTTAAGTAATTCATCGAGTCTGAAAGAAACCTCAACAGAATGCAGAAAGCACTGGACGGCTCGAATGAGAGGCTTGGTGATAGTAGTGGTGGCTCCAGGGGGCACAGCCCTGTGGTTACAGAGAACTCAGTAGAGTTCCACCACGGAATATGTGAGTGAGCGGCGCTATATTGAGTCTGATTTGCTATCTCTTCGTAACCAAGGCCCATTGGAACAGTTGGTATAATGTTTGTTTGACAACCTAACTGTCAGGGTTTCAATTCTCGGTAGTGGATGCGCACTGCTGATGAGTCCCTAATACAGGATGAAACGGCCACCCAGTGCTTTCTTCATTCTGTTACTTAGATATAATTATCAAATCTCCCTAATAATTACTGTCTGTCTCTATATAAAAAGAATCCAGATTTCTTTTATGTTTAACAAAAATGCTCGATACATAGTAGACTATAGTATTATAATTATTTTTTAAATATTTATTCATCATGACACAGAAGATTCGAAAAAAATGTATCTGCAGAAATTCTGAAAATTGTCTTTTGAATAATAAATGTCTTGCAGAATCTCTAGTTTACCAATGTACTAATTCATCTACTGAGAAACCAAATATTGGATAATTTTGTATTGGATCTACTAAAAATGAATTAAAATTAAGATGGAGTCAACATCTTACTTCCTTCAGTAATATTAAGTATCGCAACCAAACATCCGATTCCAAATAGTTTTGGCATATAAAAGAAACATATAAAACACCAGCAGTAAAATGAAAACTAATAAAAACATGAGAACATATAGACCTTTAAATGACACATGTCTTTTATGCCTACACTAAAGTTATATATGATTGAATTTTTGAAAGATAAATAATTATTAAATCAGAGAAATGAAAAATTAGTTTTTTGTAGACACTGTCTCATATTTTCCTTAAAATATAATTAATTATAAATATAATTTACGTAACTATATATCTATCATTGGTCATAAATAAAATAGTTTATTAATCCGTAATTAAATTCTATTATTTTAAATTGATAATACCATGTATAATTTATTGGTAAATATAATAAATAGATTATTTTTGATCTTTATAAATATAAATATAAATAATATGACTTAATCAATTAATTAATTAGTTAAGAAAATTCGATATAGATTAATAAATGAGAAAAATAAAATAAGTAAAAATGCCAATTTAACCGTAGTGTAACCCCAAAACCAGCCTGTGATGACATGCGCAGATAAAAGAATGTCAGTATCAGCAGACAGAAAATTTAAACCCTCACCTTACGTTAGCCAACATTCCCTTAATAAAATATTTTAAATTCTCATTCCTCCACCAACTTAAAATATATAAAACTGTCTGGATTTTAAATAGAGTAAATCTTTTTTTTTTCGAAGGTTATTATGCGTTGCTTGAAAATGGAACTGAACTTTACATTTTTTTAAAGTTTTAAGTTTTGGTTTCGAAACATGGTAATTTCTGTGTCGCGATGAATATATATTTTTAAAAAAATAATTGTATACATATACATATAAAATAATTCAGATAATTCCTAAATAATTTACGTCCAGAAAAGAAGAAAATTATAAGAATATATATATATATATATATATATATATATATATATATATATATACGTGTGTGTGTGTGTGTGTGTGTGTGTGTGTGTGTGAAAAGTGTATATAAATAAAATAAATATATATATGTATAATTATTTATATATTATATGCGTTTTACTTATTAAAAAGCGCTCAATATCAGAGATAGAGGTAACATATTTGGTTGGATAGATGTGAGTTTGTGACCCTGGGTTTCACGCTTTATCGATCGTCAGATAAACTGATTAATTTTTAATTTTTTTACCCCCTCTCCCAGCATATTTAATACCACCATAAAAATAACTAATAAGGATTACAAACTGAAATTTCTACCAGTCACATACACACAGTCACAAAAAAAAAACAAGCAAATAACCAGCTTTAATATAATAGCAATAATAATTTTGTAAATTAAAAATTAAAATTATAGCAATCTTCAACTACCATAATTTTACACAGAATACCTATTATCAGGATTTATACCAAAATAAATTAATACATATAACAAAAATAAAATAAAAAAAATAAAACACCAACAACCACTTTTTAGTTCAAAATTACCACCACTAGCTACCACCACTATAACTACATTCATGGTTTTATCATTCTCCCACCACCGTTACTAATCATTTTAACCAATTTACAATTTCTACCATTTTACAATGACTATTAGCTAATTATATTATCACTGTCTCCAATCCCTTGCAACATTACTATCACATCATATCATATAGACCCGTTATTAAATTAAACTACCCTCTCACCCAGCACATTAAATATTAAACATCACCATATAAATTAACCAATAAGGATTACAAATTTCTACCTGTTACATATACACAGTCACCAAAAACAAACAAATAACCAGCTTTAAATATAACAAATAAACCCCCATTTTTTTTTCAAAAATTTAAAAATAAATATATATAATAATAATTTTTACCTATCATAATTTTATACAAACCCCACCACACGCATATACATACATGCGAGGAAATATTATTCAGCCGAAAAATAAATAATATGACATGTATACATTCACGAGACATTAACGAGACATTTCCGCCACACTTCCAATGTTTAAATTTCAACATTTCAACATACAAATGCGTATGTATAGACACAACACCACCCGTACACATACATATGTCATATCCGAAACTGCCCACATATGTTTATATATGTATGAGTCCGGACGGACGACCAAGTATGTATATGTGTCTGCATACATTGATGTTTGCGTTAGTACGATGACATAAGCGACGAAAATTTCCCCCACCACTTCCACAATAACACCAATACACGCACTCTACATAAACCCAAATTTTTTAAAAAATTAATCAGTTTGTCTGACGATCGCTAAAGCGTGAAACCCAGGGTCACAAACTCACTCTATCCAACCTAATATATATATATATATATATATATATATATATATATATATATATATATATATATATATATATATATAAAAAGAAGGTTTGCCGCTAACGTTTTTTTGTAATATTTATTTATTTAGAAAAATATTATGCATTTTTTCTAAATAAATCCATATTATAAACCAAAAACGTTATCGGCACCTCTCTTCTTCTTTTTAATATACATACTTTTCTCTCGTTGGAACCACTACATTATATTTCCTTTTATATATATATATATATATATATATAAGAGTGGTAGGTATTTCTTTTAAACAGTATTTATCTTCGTCTACCGGCGTGCACCATTTATATACATTTTTTATATACTTTAAAGGCAAATAACTCTTTGCTTGATGTGAAGCACTTCTTAGCCGATTGGTAAAAGGCGGCGGAACAAATGGCGGTTACTCCTGCAAAGGGGGACACAGTTCATAATTTGTTCAATAAGAATTCTCGAATCGGCAGGGCAGTAGGCGAAATAAATGCTGTTTAATGCTGTTTAAGTAAATGCGTGTACGCGCAAAAAAAAAAAATTTCTAAAGCAATGAAAATATTTCTGATTAAAAAAAAATCCTATACATACATACATACACACACACACACACACACACACACACACACATATATATATATATATATATATATATATACGTGCACACACACATACACACAAACACATATGTATATAATATGATATGATGGAATATTTTTTTTTGCTGCATGCTATATTTATGTGTAAAACTGCTCAATATCAATCTACAAAACTGAACACTGAGATCAACATCTTCTGTTTACAGTATAGTCGGTCGGAATCATCAAAGCATCGGAAATTGCTCTCAAAAATGAAGCATGTCACTACCGTTGACCTCAGTTCCCCATACAAATATTTGTGATATATATATATATATATATATATATATATATATATATATATATATATATATAGATATAGATATATATATTATTTATTTAAAAAAATATGATTCCATCGCTACATAAGAGTTCTCATATTCTATATATTATATATTTTCATACATACACACACACACACACACACACACACACACACACACATATATATATATATGTGTGTGTGTGTGTATTATGGTCCAGGTTAGAACCAAGGAAGAACAACACGAACACAAGAGAAGAAATATCTAAGGTATATTACACGAAATAATAATACAAGATGTGGAAGGTGTTAGTATGACTGTCAGTCTGGTTAGGAGTGAACTACTATCGGCTCGACTCGATTCAGTATCTAGCCACCCCCACGAATTTGCATGGACACAAGGTCATTTTTTGAGAGGCGTAGACACAAGGTCATTTTTAGTGGGTTCCCTGGGCCCGAGGCTCAGCCAAGTTCATTCATGTATGTAGTTATAGGTCATTCACCCCTGAACGGCCCTTCAGCGGAACCTCGACTTTCTGCTCAAAATGCAGAGATCGTATGTCAATCGAGAATCGGCTTGATTGTATGAGGGTTGCATGCGTCCAAATTTTTTAGTGGGTAAGATATATATTATTATATGCCCGTATATCTAAAAACGAGACAGGGTAGGTAAAATATTTGAACCTTTCTTTCGCTCCAGAGTTTTCGAGAAGCTACGATTCAGTATCGCCACCCCCCCACGAGGGTTGCATGACATCATTTTTATTTGAGCCCGTAGGCTCAGCCAAAAAATATCGTATAACTGTAAAAACGAGATCAGGGTTATTCACCCCAGAGGAGATTCTGCCCTTCAGCGGAAAGTCCGGGTTCTTTTCTGCTCAAAAATCGAGAAGCTCGGCTTGATTCAGTATCTAGCCACCCCCCCCGAGGGTTGCATGCGACATCATTTTTATCGTAACTGAGCCCGTAGGCTCAGTTAATAACTCGTAAAAAACGAGATAGGTCATTCAGAACGAGATTCTGCCCTTCGGCGGAACCTCGTAATTCTGCTCAAACGTTCGACCGTCAAGCCGAAAATATTCATTCAGTATCCACCCCCCACGAGGGTTGCATGCGACACAAGGTCATTTTTTTTAAGCCCGTAGGCTCAGCCAAAAAAAGCCCGGAATGTAAAAACGAGATCATAGATTTTGAAAATTCTGCCTTCGGCGGAACCTCGTCCGGGTAACTGCTCAAAAGCAGAGTTCGACCATCAAGTCGAAAAAATTGAATCAGCCACCCCCCCACGAGGGTTGCATGCGACACAAGGTCATTTTTATCGTGGGTTTGAGCCCGTAGGCTCAGCCAAAAATAAGAGAAAAATCATTCAACGAGATCGAGCTAAAACATCGGCGGAACCTCGTCATTGTTCAAAAAGTAGAGTTCGACCATCAAGTCGAAAAGATCGGCTTGATTCAGTATAAAACCCCCCGGAGAATTCATGCGTAAGGTCATTTTTATCGTGGGTTTTAGCCCGTAGGCTCAGCCAAAAAATATGCCCGTAAGATCGTAAAAACGAGACGGTTCACCCCGAACGAATTCTGCCCTTAATCAAAACAAGTTTGACCGTCAATCGAAAAGATTTGATTCAGTAAGCCACCCCCACGAGGGTTGCATGCGACACAAGGTCATTTTTTTTGTTGTGAGCCCGTAGGCTCAGCCAAAAAATATGTGTATAACTTTAAAACGAGATAGGGTTCATTCACCCCGAACGAGATTCTGTTCGGCGGAATTTTATTTGTCAAGTCGAAAAATGAATTGATTCGTCCCTCTCTCTTGAGAGGCGTAGTATAAATTTTAGGAAGAGTTCATTCTGTAGTTATTAAGGACCCATTTGTGTATGCATGTATGTATTTCCAAATAGTGTAAGATCATATTATTATATTTAATATCTAAAAATACACATTAAAATATTTGACTTTCTTTCGTCCACGTTTTCAGATACGATGTTTCGCCACCTTGACATCATTTGTCGTAAGAATCACTGAAAAACAGAGTTATTCAGCTAGTAAGAGACAAGGTTAAAATCGTTTTTGTACTGAGCTATGTTAAAAGGAAAAAAGATTCAGGACCTTTGTACCGACGTTCATACAAAATCTTTAAGTCATTTTTCATCATTCAGATTTTAAAAAGAGGTAACACTAGAGAGGAAAATTGAATCAGGAGGTCACAGCAGGAAGAGAAATCATCATTTCAACTTCGAGCTAAATACATTCTCATTGTTCAAAGTAAATAGTGTTCAGGTCCTCGGAAACAATAGTAAGATCTTTTAATCGGGTATATAACGGTTCAGAACTTTAATCTAACAATTTGGGAAATTTGGTCATTTTTTTTTTGTTGAATTGTATTTTTTAAACTACGTTTATATGTGTTATTTTCCATAACGCCGACTTATAATTTTTGTGGGCTTTCCCTTCTTCTTGTTAATTATCAATTTTCCTATTTAGCTTCATTTTTGGGGACTATTGTCACGCCAGGCTTCGACCTTTGTCGTAAAACAGTCATTTCCATTCATAAAACGTTTTAAAAAAACAGGCTTCTCGCAAAGTCAGGTTCTGAAACAATGGCCTTTCTTTTTGTCTATATTTTTAAAGATGTATTTTCCAGTATCTGTCTATATTTCTGAGATGAGGTATTGTTTACACTATTTCGGGGACTTGTCCTCATCTTTGTCGTCACATTTATTACAACGTTTCGGCACCTCAGTATCTGTCTATATTTCTGAGATGAGGTATTATGTACATTGTTTACACTATTCGGACAATTGTCCTCATCTTTGTCGTCACATTTATTACAACGTTTCGGCACCTCAGTATCTGTCTATATTTCTGAGATGAGGTATTATGTACATTGTTTACACTATTCGGACAATTGTCCTCATCTTTGTCGTCACATTTATTACAACGTTTCGGCACTTCAGTATCTGTCTATATTTCTGAGATGAGGTATTATGTACATTATTTATCTTATGCAGACTATTGTCCTCATCTTTGTCGCCATATTTATCACAACGTTTCGGCCGTTGTACGCTCCGGTCTTCTTCAGTTGGTTGGAATGTCGAACTGAACCCTTTATTTCGCTCACTGGGGTAGACTGTTCTAGTTCCACTTATCATGTTTAATGGATGACAGTTATCAGTTATCTCCTGTTAATTTCTCTCTGAAAGTTCTCCAATGCCTTAACCGGGTATTGAACTCACACTCTTCGGGTCCGGTCAAGGACACATGGCAGAGTGGATAAATGCGTTAGTTAGATTCCTACTTACTATTTTCACATGATAAATGTTTCTGAACGATACAGTGTAGGTGTTATCTGTGCTTTCATTTCAATTCCAGATCATAGTTTCTGTCTTGGAAATGTGCATCTTCAGTACTATTTCTTGGAACATTTTATTGAGGATGTTCATCTGTAGGTCTATGGTTCTATGTTGATCTATAGGTCCATGATCCTTCCACCAAATTCTTTCTACGAGTAGTGGTCTGTGGTGTGTATCGAAATTTATTTGGGGAGTAAATCGGTTTGGTTTCTCCCTTTAAAATATATATATATATGTATTGATTTTAATTTTAAAAGTCTCTAACGCCCTTTCAACCAACATCTCATCAGGAGACAATCGTTGGATAATTAATCAACGAAAAGAATATTAACGACAATGAAGAGCAAAAAAGGCGGGAAACACACTAAAATAACAAAAAAGTGTATATACTTGTAACGAGGGGAGGGGAAATAACAGTAAGATATATAATCCGGTGTTCTTATAGATATTTTTATTTTTGCAAAATAGTCCTCAATGTAAATTTACAGATCATTAATATTCGCTTGAGGATGAAATGGAACTAATGTCTTTAATTTAATCACAAAATTAAATTCGGGGATTTTAGCTTCCATTTTTGAAACATGGTTAGAAATGTGTAGCGAAAAAATATTTTAAATCAATTAATTTATAATATATATATATATATATATATATATATATATATACCTTCTCTTTATCTCATATTAAGTCGGTTTTATCAGTAGGTTACAACCCAATAATAATACATTCCTGTTTACTTTTTCATTCATTGGTACCGATCTGGCTTAAGTGTAATTCTAAAGCCACGAGCGTTTGATAGGAAGAAACTGAACCTTTTCAACGTACCTAGTGTCTGATCTGAGTTGTAAAGCAACATCTTCTTCCTGTTCTTATATTGTTCTCTCTCAATCATTTAGTTTTTGTTTTATTCTCATATTCTCTCACACTCCTTATGCCCTTTGTGTCTTAGTGGTTTTATTGCCTTGCTTGAGGCGAAATGATTGAAAAGGGGGGATGCTAAAAGATTATCTGCTTAACCCACTTCCCAAAATCTAGCCAAATGATGATGCATTTTTCTTTTTCGACCAAGTTTTTCCGAATTCGAAATATATCGGATGAGTCTATTTAATTCAGAATATAGGCCAATTTTCTTTTTCTCGTCAGAGTTCATTAAACTTTCATAATCTCAAACATTCTGGAGTGCTTCTCAAACTATCTAATATGGCGGACTGGCATTTTTTTTCTCTCAATGTGTCACGTACCTGTAATATTTAATGGCAATATTAATTTATACCGCAAATAATATACATAATGAATATAATAAAAGGTGACTATATTTAATCTTCCATTTATTTTGCAAAAAATAATTCTGCAACAAAACATATAAAAAGTAATTAAAAAATAAGCAGCTTATTAACACAGAAAACACGAATTATATAACCTTAATCTTTACAAAGGATACCTTAGCATGACCTAGACACTAGCCGCGTGCCGGACGTTGATGGTTCGCGTACTGGCACCGGTCCGCGGACCACCACTTCCAGTAGCACTGTCTTAATGCACAGATTTCATATCACACGAATTCATTCCGAATTCTCTGAACGAGCCTCGTTTTAGATCTAGATCCTGTTACCACCTTCGCCGACCAACCCAGACAGTCAGCATCTTCTTACTGGACAATGCTCTTTTTTTTGTTCACTTTCAGGCACAGTTCTCACTGCCAATCAAACCGGCATCTACAACTGGATGTGCTTTACCCTTTCTACACGTACCCACCGCCTACATGCCAGTACCACCCGTGGCGACTTGCTTTTCACTGACGGCAATGATTCTATTTCTGGATGGCTGAGATAACACTGGACGTGTGAATCCAGACTTTATATTCATCTGCCGTCTTTAGACACCTAAGTATTTAATGTCGTCTTGCCAACACCATCTCCAGACTGATTCGACATCATCACCCTATGTGACCCCTGAGATACTATCTTGGGTCATTTTTCCGCTGTTCCTTACTAGTAGCGTCTGTTTAACCACGCACACACACACACACACACACATATATATATATATATATATATATATATATATATATATATATATATATATATATATATATATATGAACAATAAAAATATCAGAAAATTAAAATCTTTTAGACACACTGAATTGTATATGAATGTTCCTACGTTTTTATCATTATTTCATTTAAATTTCTCGACTAGTTTCGGCCAACGTGACGATCATCAGGAGAAAAATAATTTTCTGCTTGCTGGTAGCAGTAAACTACAGAAATGAATGTCTTGATGGAGAAAATGAACTTTTGTCTGTAGTTTTCATTCGTTTTTTTTTTATTTTTCTTTATTTTTTTATTTTTTTAACATGAATTTTGCTCAGTCCTTGTGTTGGTCAAAGAGTCTCTTTTAAGTTGTTATTTGAGGTAAGAGCTGGATTGATTCATGCTGCTCTAAATTCCGTTGGTCATTTTGACAGTTTTATTGGTTCCTAGAAAGGGATATGTTTCTGATAAGTGTGTGTGTTATTTGGTTCTTAGGGAGTGATATATATATATATATATATATATATATATATATATATATATATATATATATATATATATATGTGTGTGTGTGTGTGTGCATAAGTGTATTTTGAACAATGAAAAATATTAAAAAGAAAATTTTTAATTTTCAGACACACTGGGTTGTATATTAATATTTCTTTTCTTTTATTATTTCATTTAGGTTCATTTAGGTTCCGAGAATAGTTTCGTTCAGCATGGCCATCATCAGGAGAAAAAAAAATCTCTTCTTGTTAGTAGCTTAGAACTACAGGAGTGAATAACTGTTTCTGAAGAAAGTGAAATTTATCTGTAGTTTTCATTTGTTTTTTCATCGTTAATTTTGGTCAGTCCTTGTGTTGGTCAAACGGCTTCTTTTAAGATAGAAGATGGCAGATTCCTGACTAAGAATACTCTCCTTGGTCATTTGGACATTTTTATTGGTTGCTGGGAATGGGATGTGTACGTTATCTTTTAGTTCTTTGAGAGTGTGTGTATATATTTGTGTGAGTGTGTGTACAAGTATGAGACCTCAATACCTCCGCAAGCATGTCTGTGATTTGTGCGGGTGAGAAACGTCTGATTTATGTGGTTATATATTAATTCTACCTATGTTATTAAATTTATGGATAAGCCCGTCTGGATGAAGTCTCTCTCTCTCTCTCTATTTTTCTCTCTCTCTCTCTCTCACACACACACACACACACAATATATATATATATATATATATATATATATATATATATATATATATATATATATAGTTATACTGGTTTGGAAAACTTTAGTTATTTTGGCTTGTAATTGAACAAACCAATGCCCAAGGAAAAATAAGAGATAAAAAAGGAAAGAACTAAGAACATGTAATTGAGGCGAAAAGAATCGTGCAGAATCCAAGCTCAGAGTCCAAAGAAAAAACCTCCAAAACGAGTAAAGCAAAAGTAACTATTTAAAGTGCTCAATAATATGATCTTCAAAAATATGAACCTAAAAAGCCAGGTAAATCTACCTAGGTTTCACCCACACGGGTCGTCAGGGTAAATCTATATATGAGATAGCAATAGATATATTTGTATGTCAAGAACTCTATTGGGGAAATTCTACTACAAAGTCGAAAAAGTTTACTTGCGATGCTTTTCGTCCCTTATCCAAAACAGAACGTGACCATGCTAAACGGAAAGCTGATCATTTAAAAAATTTTCAGTTATATGTTTTAGATAAGACTTGTTGTTTATGTCCATCGTCTTTGTCAAATTGAACTGAATTGTATTTTAATGAATAATGTCTTGAAAAAGGTTTATTAAACCGAAACGTCAGACGTCGACATTTCATTCATTTTAAACAACATAATTGCATTTAAGGATTTTTGTTTGTTTTTTCCAAATTTTTTTCATATATATATATATATATATATATATATATATATATATATATATATATATATACATGGGGGTGTACGCGCGTGAGTGCGATATTTGCATTGTAAGAAGTTATCCAAACATGTTTTATGAGATTCAGCCTGTTCACATTTTTATTAGATTTTTCCAATTTTCAAATAAGATTTGCATCAGAATCCAATGGAATGATTGATTTGCTTTTTGTACGGATTATCAACGTTCATATGTTTATTTAAAGCTGAAACTTCATTTTCACCATGCAATTTTTGTTAAGAGTTTATATTGAATCCACATATATTCCTATGACTTTTAAGGTAAGCTTGAGAGCCGCACAATGTTGTGGAAGTGGCTTGGTTCGTTGATAAAATCATGGTGCCTCTTAACTGTAAAGTTCTGAACTCGTGGATTCGTTTGTCATGTAAATAGCAGTAGAGTAGCGATAGGCGTGAGTCATTTTTCTTAGACTAAACCAAGCTTCTTGAGGGTTTGTGTCTGTGGTAAAGTGAATGTAGATTATAAGGTTTGTTCAACAAAAACGTTTAAAAGAATTCAAACTCAACGCTGGAAAGTGAAGATTCGAACTTAGTGCTGGAAATAGAGAACTGGGATGCTCGAACCCAGATATGTTTTCAATAATCCAATTTTCATTCACTCTGACTAAATGTAATGACCGGTGGCAGATTTTCGGTTAAGTTTTTTAATTGTCCTTTTCAAGAGAGGGTGCCAATATATCATTGGGTTGGTGTATAATTATCAGGCGTTTTTAAACAATATTTATTATGAAAAGAAAAAAAAAAACAACAATAAGATTTTTAAATAATTATTTCAGTGCGTATGATTATCGACACGCATTTTTATAACCTTAAAAATAAAATATTTGTATTAAAAAAAAAAAACTAAACAAAACAGCAATTTTTATTAACAAATAACTCGCCTACAAAAACGTCTGATAATTATGCACCAACCCAATATATTTTAAAAAGATAAGTTGCTTCATGGACAGAATGTGTATATCAATTGAGATAGAGCATTGTACAAAATACTGCGGGTTAATATTTTCTGTTGCGGAAAGCCCCCAAGGGTTAGTTTGTTTGTTACTGTATTTTTTTTGGTTTTGCACTTCTGAACATTGGGGGCCCATGTAGAGGTAAATTCTCTGTTGGGCGGGCTTATGCAGTTATAATTTGTTTTAAAAAAATCACCAGATTTCGTTATGTCTGTCTCTGTGATTCAACACGCAAAAGAACCAAGAGAAAGTAAAATGTAATAAAAAATTATATACAGTTAATTCCAACATCCGTATGAACTTGAAGCAGCTGTCTAGCACCATTCAAAAACATGTCGTTCACTATATATATATATATATATATATATAATTTTTTGGGGGGCCAACAGCGAGGTGCATGTCGAAAATTACAGAGCAATAAATCATTGAATGTTGACATATACGCACATGTGGAAAGATGAATGTTTATGAAAACAGGGGCACGAGAGTTTGGAAAACCCATTTCAACGTCCAATTCTCTCATGTTATGGACTCGATCCTCACTGGGTACCTAACAGGTTCCATTGTTTGGGAATAAACTAAGCTACGTGAAGAGGTCCCTACCCCAAAGCGATGGTTTGCAATTTCGTATCACGGAGCAGTGTACTACGTTGATGAACTTGCTCCTCACAGCGTGGCAAACCTATCCACTAGTATAATTAATTCAATAACTATTTTGTGTTGTGCCAAATAAAGTTCAGTTTAGTAAGTACCTAGAAAAAAGAAGACTGCTGATGTAATTGTGTAACTGTGATCTGTGTTCGAGTCCAGAAGAAGACCCGTTTATCGAGCTGTGATTTTCAAGGTGAGTAAATTATCCCCACTTAGTAAATTGTTATTGCGAGCGAAATTTCTTTTCCCCGCCGGATGGGTTCAAATCCCTCGTCGCCAAATATTGTTGTGGAGTGATTTCGCAGTGGTGGCTTGTATCTGTACTAAATCTGTCCTAAAATAGGTTCGACGTACAAAACTTGATATAATAGGTATTACGCAGAGTAATCTGGTTGTGGTGGCTGATACTTTCGTATTCGACTAACTGTCGTCCGACATCGACTGATCGACCGACTCCCGTTTCTATTACTACTCCTATTTTTTATTAGGTAGGAGAGTCTATTAACTATACATTAGGTGTGTTTCACCATAACATAAACAAACATTTCCTCTCTTTGACCTTGTATTAAAAATAGCTTCGAGCAAATGAAGAGTATTGGTTTTAAGAAGGACAATCCTTTTTTGAATTGCCGCTACAGAATCACAAAGATAACCGAAATTAAATCACTTCAGGACTTTGAAAAACAGCAAAGACTAAAATGAATATCGCATGTAATCCCGCTCTCATCCTTCCACTGTCGAAACGGTTAAATGTAGCCGTCTCTTCTACTCCAATAGCTTCATATCTCGCACCTCTCGCCTGTGGAACTCCCTTCCCTTTTCCTGTTTCCCTGATAGCTATAATCCACAACTATTCAAATGTAATGTCAATAGACATCTCTAGTTGCCTTGATCTATCCACTATCCTTCTTTTTATCATTTCCTCTATCACAACTATCTGCTCTCGCTCCAAATCCTATGTAACCCCTTGTGTGCTAGTGGCTTCCAGACTTGCTTGGGGTGAAATGCTTTTTAAAAAAAAAAAAAAAAAACTCGAAGAGAAGATAATGACATAATGAAGATGGTGGTGTTCCACATTACTTCAAAAGAAAGTTAGGAAGAACCCATTAATACTGGAAAGAGCAATAACAGTTATTGGACTTCAAAAATCTATTTTCCCGGTAGGAGTGGCTGCTCGGTCAAAGCATATCGAAAGTTTCTTTATAAGGAAACAGTTACTCAACCCATTATCAAGAGAGACGAGGAGAACAGATACTACACATTGATCCCAATCTGATGACCAGGATGTAAAGAGCGTAACTAGAACAGCTCGGGCAGTTAATATGAAATGTTTATTTTAACGGCTAATATTGCTATTACAGTTTACATTGGACTTAATTAAACGTACTATATCTAGAGGTACTGTGAAGTAATGGATAATGGCTCGGATTGAGTAATCGGAGGGCCGAGTTCGAATTCTAGATATGAATCCTCTTCTTCTCGCCCATATTATGATTTTTATGTTATAGGTATATGATTCATACTTTTGGGTTCTATAAAGAAGGAAGACTGAATTCAAACCGGCCTGCAGAAGGTTGGCCAAGAAACACCAATTCTGCTGCTCCTCCAATACATCTGGTGCCCCTACCACCCTAAAAACTGTCTCGATAGGTACCTGAAGAATGCCGGAAGGCAAACCAGCCGAAACGTTGTGATAACAAAAAAAAACCATTATTCCGAATGCGAATAATGTGTATAGGTTTTTTTTTTATTTATTAATATTTTAGTTGACACGGTAAAGATGTATCTATAGACCTGGTTCTGGACGGTCACATATTACCAGATACTGGCTGAATTCGACGCCTTTAAATACAGCATTAGCTGTTTTAACAGACAACAGAAACTGTGACACCGAAATTCTAAGATGTATTGAAATAGTGAAAGGTGCTTTCCAAAAGCTAAGCAAAGTATCGAGAAACAGGAAAATCTCGTAAGAAAAAAGAAGAAGAAAAGAAAATAGATCCCAGCTTCTAGATCAATGATTGCAGTTCAGCGTAGAAGATATTACAAAATATATGTGTTCTTTATGTAGCCTATAGAAAATTAGATCATTTTGTTTTTCAACAATCGCTCGACAACGTTGAAATTGTACTTGATAACACTAAACTTAGTGTAATCATTATCAAAAACATCTACGGTTAGTTTCGTCTTGAAAACTTCTACAATAAAAGGACACTTAATTTATGATTGTTTTTATTAATTATGTTTCTGTTCTAGCATTTGAATCGGCATTGACATATTATGAAAGGGTAGTATGGCTCAAGGCTAGAATAGTTGAGCAAACCATGTCCTTCAAACTCACTACTCTAATCCAGGAATCTGCTTGCTACCTATTGTACCACAGCAGGTAATTAATATTAAAGTCTGCTCAAAAAGTACCAAAACCTGGTGCAAGGCCAAAATAATGAGACCTCTATTTTTATTCATCTCTCTACATCACCAAATTTAAAGCACTACATCTGAGATAGCTGGGTGTGTATATGACGATGGCTATATAGGCCGCCAATAAAGGAATACACTAATTACCTACTATTCGTGGTGAGAATATGATGCAAGAAAACTGGCAGATGCTCAAAATAGCTGGTACTCCTACACGAAGGCATATACTATGTTTATCAGATGTATATGAGGAATTTAAATTCATAATTTCGGCACAATAAGAGATTAAAAACAGTTTTTATTATTCCGTAGAGTTGTAGGGGTTCTATGTGTACTGCAGCCACAGTAGAAGTGGTTTTACTTGGTCAAGAAAGACTGACGCTCTCCAGGCCGGTTTTGAATTCTGAGGTTTTCTTTTTCCTAGACTGGTTGCCAAACAAGGTTATAGAACCTAATCTATCCTGCTATTTACGGATAGCTGGGAGGAGAAGAGGATTCAAACCTTTCCCAAGGGTATAAACAGTAATTACTAGTAAATACTACAATTATAACAATAGGCTGTAATAAATGTTATGTGATCGAAAGAACATTTTATTAGGGACAATAAGAGATTAACAAAATAACTAATAAAAAAATAGAGCAATTATAACAATAGACTAATAAAAGTTACGTGGCTGGTAGAAGATTCGTTCTTACCGTAGATCTTATTAGACACAATAAGAGATTAACAACAATAACTAATAATAAAATAGAACAATTATTACAATAGACTAATAAAAGTTATGTGACGGATACAGGATTCGTTCTTAACGTAGATCTTATTGGGCACAATAAGTGATTAACAACAATAACTAATAATAATAAAATAAACACGACAATATAATTTAATACTAATTCATTCATTACTTTTTAAGGCTTTGCAGATACTTGAAAGTCAGAAAATATTTTTAGAATGTCTTCTTCTTGGGGCTAATAATTTTTTTAGTGATACAAGTTTTACTAATTAACCCATAGCTGGGAGGAAAAGCGGTGGATTCATAACTTTCCCAAAGGTATTTGCGCGTAAGTGAAGATAACGAACCCTACTGGAATTGGAACTCGCATCTCCGATAAACAATTCCGAGTTATTATCCATTACACCATCCGCACATCCAAGCTTAGAACATCTCTTATTCGCACACTGTCACCCATCTAGGTACTGGCCAAGCTCGACGTTGCATAACTTCTGTAATTGTACAGAAACCGTTTTTTAAACGTGATATGATTGTAAAATGATATATAATGAGGAAAGAGGGCTTGGTGAATTTGACACTCAAAGGATATATTGGAAAACAGTGAGTAACTTACATAAGGACATTGTGTAAATGAACGACAAATCAGGGACTATAAGGAATAATAAAGGGACAAACATTGCTTAGAGCTACAAGGGATAGATAGTTGTGGAGTACCATGTTCGCTCACGCCCTGAAATGACACTATACATAAAAAAAAGTTTATAATATCAGTCAGTTCTTTCATATCTACAAAGTCAGGACAACCTGCACTAGCTGACTGTTATTTGACTGTTTCAATGTGATATGTCCCGGAAAGGGATATATTTGAATGTGGTAGCTAAGTGGTTTTGGCTACTATAACGAAGTAGAATATGGTAGCAGTAATCGACTGGTACGCGTCGTAGTCGCAGGTAAAAAGTTTAGATCAATGGCGTAGTCCAATGGGCGTTGTTATAGACTTAGCCCTCAGACTAAGGCTCTTTTGACTCTCCTACACGTCCGTCGGTATTTATGATGGACACCAGCCAGTTATATTCCATTGAGTGGGAACACAGGTGTACGCATATCCGAGTATATCACAATGCAAGTACTATCTTTTACAGACGTCTAAAAATATGTTTCTCTGAAAATTCCAACTATTGTGACAAGATATCTCTAAAAGCTGCTCAAAGAGAGATTTCTAGATTGTAAGAATACCTTTTTCATGGAAATAATAATCGTTTAGTGATACAAATCTTAATAATTAACCTATAGATGTGTATTCATAACTTTCCCAATTATATTTGCACGCAAATGACTGTTGGTAACCTCCAGGTGAGTGACTCATTGCACTTAATCAGGCTAACATTTTCACCTGAGATTATATTCACTCCATAGCTTGGTTTCTTGCTAAGAAAGATGTTTCACTGTGTAGTGCTAGACAGTTTTTCTTTCCAGCATCTATCTTACATATTTATAACTCTACCATACATCCATTCTTTGAATGGAGCTTCCACATAAGTTCAGGTGTTCCTACTATATATTTAGATATATTTTATAAAATGTAAAGAAGAATCTACAATATTATTGATCCTGACCTGGTGTCTCGGCGTCTGTTACTTTCCCATCGCCTTTTCTATAAATACATTTATGTTAATTGTTCGTGGAAACTTTTGGTATGGCAACTAGAATTTATGAAATTAAGCGCACTATTAAATTGGAAACAAGGTTTCTTCAATTTAAAGATGAATTAGCTACTTTTTCTCACATTTCTTGGATGTGGGACTCAATTTCGGCTTCATGATTTCCAGCCAAATTTGATCATCAAAGTCTCAAATGCAATGTCAATCGTTATCTACTGTCTTCTTCATTACTCTTGTATTGTTCTCGATCCTTAATAATGTTTCTATTTTCCATTGTTTTTTTTTTCACACTGTTACCGCCTATGTCCCAGTGGCTTTTCAGTCTTGAATGGGTTAAATTAATAATATTTTTATATATATATATATATATATATATATATATATATATATATATATATATATATATATATATATATATATATATATATGTGTGTGTGTGATAAGATATAGTTTTAAGTTATAATATATTATGGTTAAAGTGCTCAATATCAAAGATAGAGTGTATATAAATATAAAAGTTGACATTGAATTAAACACTCAAACGCAACAATTTCGTTCATGCTAAACGCAAGCGTCAGGCTATGTGCGTTGTGTTTTTGATCTACTTTTTATATATAAAGTTCAGTGGATCATTGTGGATAGTCTATTGCATTGTGGGTAGTATATTGTATTGCATTATGGGTAGTCTATTGTATTGCATTGTGGGCAATCTATTATATTATTCTAACAGTTATTTTGGTCGGTGGTAGCGGTTTTGTTTCGATTTATTCTAGAATCTATTAAGTGGGTATAATTGTGGATCAAAATGCAGTTTTTTTAAAATATTTATATTATCGTTTGTTAACTTCTTTTCTCCTTGGTATTATTATTTTATTGTTGGTTTTTATTACTGCGTTTTCTGGTGTTTATCTGTGCATTCGTGGTTTGTTAAATTTTTATTATTTACTTAGTTTATTTCTTATTTATTTGTTAAACTTACACACACACACATATATATATATATATATATATATATATATATATAATGACGTCACACATCATGAAATGGACAAATTCCGACAATTATTTTTAAGACATTTTTATGTTTGTACATTCTTTTTATAGATACAAATATTTAAGTAAATTCTCTGTTTATAAGTAGTATTGACAACATTTAACCATCTGAATGTCCGATAAATTGTCATAAAAAATGTGCGTCACCCGACAGGGTTCGAACCTGTATCCTATACGGTACTGTCAAACAGCTGACAGAGGAGTGTTTCGGTCAGCAAGGTCGATTTTACTGTTTTTTCTATGAAAATTTTCGGATATTCAGACTGGTAAATGTTGTTAATACTGTTTATTATAAAGAGTGCATATACTTTAATAATTGTATCTATGAAAAAGAATGTATAAACATAAAAAAAATGTATATATATATATATATATATATATATATATATATATATATATATATATATTGTGTATATGTAGGCAGCAATTTTCATTGATGCGTGTTTCATTAAATGATATAGACAAATTTTGTCTATTTATTTTAAGTTCCTTTCATATTGTTTGATAAGTTTAATAACATTATCATTGAAAGACGAAAGGAAATCACCATATTGCAAAAAAAAAAAAACAGACTATCATTATTGTTTCGTCCGTGTATTGTTTGATATATTGAAATGTAATTGCCATCGTTGATAATAAGCTTATGTAAGCCGAAAGTTTAGATTGGTTTTAAACATGTATCAATATGGTGATTTCCTTTCGTCTTTCAATGATAATGTTATTAAGATTATCAAACCATATGAAAAGAACTTACTTAAAATAAATAAAAAAAATCTTGTTTATATTATTTAATCAAACATGCATCAATATATATATATATATATATATATATATATATATATATATATATATATATATATATTACACCATCTAGCACTTACGCAGTAACCAATCTCCTTACGTGTTCTGTGACAGTCCAAATGTAATATATCTACTTTTTTCAACAGATGCAAAACATAAAATAATATTGGTGAAACAGATACCTAATTCCGTCTTCGGTTTGAAAACCATAAAAAAAACTATCAAAGACGGCATCATTTTCACTGTAGCTGCATATTTTAACCAACCGGACCATTGATAATGTTAGATGCATGCTTTTTCTCCTTCGTTTAAATGCCAATAAAAACGCCGAATGCTTGAGTTCAAATACATTTTAAAGTAAATTCACACAGTTTTGTTTAAATCTGAATTGAGGCATACTGAATGAATACAGTTTCAAAAGAAAAAAGTCCCATATACTCATACTCTACACACCAAGTCGTGGCAAGCAACTAATACAAAACTAATAAATTTAATCAGTAATATAACACATGAAGAAAAAAAAATTGACAAAAAAAGTGCAACTTCATTTTATATTCCCCGTTGAGAAAGAAAATAGAAATGTCCTAAAATTCCGTTTTAACATCCTTTCTTGTGACGGTTGTATTTATTCAAAGGACCTGCTTATATACAACAAATATCATTCGTCATATTATCCTAATATATTATTATCTTATTATCCTAATAATATTATTTTATTAACCTATTATCTTATTATCCTAACATACAACAAATATCATTAGTCCTAATATATTATTATCCTAATTTTATTATCTTATTATCCTATTGCCCTATTATGTTATTTTATTATTATTTTTATTATCTTACTATCCTAATATATTATTGTGTTATTATCCTAATCTTATTATATTATTACACTCTTGTTCAATTATCTTATTACCCTAATATACAAAAAATATTTTTAGTCGTATTATCCGAATATATTATTATCTTATTATCCTAATCTTATTGTCTTATTATCCTATTATCTTATTACCCTAATATACAAAAAAAATCATTAGTCTTATTATCCTAATATATTATCTTAATCCTATTATCTTATTATCCTATTATCCCATTACCTTATTATCCTAATATACCACAAATATCATTAGTGTCATTATCCTAAGATAATTACTTTGTTTTTTTTTCATTTTTCGAATATCTTACTATACACACAGGCAAACACACAGACACACGAACCCTACGCACCATACAAAGTATGGTGACCAAGTGGTTAGAACCTTCGCTTTCTGACCATGTGACCCGGGTTCGAATCTCACCATGGTTGATTTGACAGGAAGAAGACTTCCGAATCTTATCGGACTGGAGGGGTCGATCCCAGCGTGCAGCACCTTTGGGAAGTGCCTGAAAACCATACCATGGGTTGATCTTATGAGTGAAAATGTGGGCTGTCAATAGCTGTGCTAGTACGAAGTCATAAGAGATCATGAGCGATGGTTGAGCGTGCTGGGTGTGTTGGATGTTGAGCAAACTCTAATGTGCCTGAGCGATAGTTTGCAGTAGGGATTGGCTAGCCGCCCTAGTAGACGGTTATCCTCGAATACGTGTGTCCAGTTATATATATATATATATATATATATATATATATATATATATATATATATATATATATATATATTGTTTTCTTTGCAATAAAACAGTATATATTCATGCAGAAGGAATATATATATATATATATATATATATATATATATATATATATATATATATATATATATATATATATCAGGTCATCCCATAAGTTCTGTCCGAATTTTGAATGAAGAAAACAAGTGACCAAATGCTACATTTAATTACAAATTCAATCAACAATGTATTTTCCCTGATTATCTATGACTTCTTTCCATATTAACAAGCTTACTAATTCCATTACTGTAAAATTATTTTGGCTTTGGCTTCCTGTGTTACAAAAGCTGTTTCTTCCAAATTATTCTGTAAGCTACGAAACAAATGCTCCTCTGAAGGAGCAAGATCGGGAGAATACGGTGGATGAGGAATTTTCCCCCAACCAAGTTCTTCGATCTTTTGTGACGTGATTCTTGCTGTGTGGGGTCGCGCATTGTCCTGATGACACATCATCTCTATTCGATTCACTAGAGCAGGTCTTTTTTCCCTCAAAGCTTGGTTCAAACGCTCTAATTGCTGACCGTATATTTGAGCATTAATTGTTTCAATAGTTGGTAAGAATTCAAAGTAGATTATTCTTTGGCGATCCCACCAGGTTGAAAGAAGAATCTTTTGCACATGAAGTTCCCTTCTCGGCTGTGGCTGGGGTCATTCCCCTTTACCAATCCACTGTCCACGACGCTTAACATTTCGATAAAAGTTCCATTTTTCGTCGCCAGTCACAAGTCTATCCAAAAAAGGTGAAACAAGTTGGCGAGAATGGAGAGAAGAGCATATGTCAACACGAGATTTGAGGTTGTTTTCAGACAATTCATGAGGCACCCATTTTCCAAGTTTAGGAACTTTTCCAGGTTGTTGAAGATGACGATGAACAGTTGTATAGTTTGAACTGAGAATCACTGCCAATTTCTCAACTGATAAAGCAGGGTTTTCTTCAAGGGCTGCTTCAAGAAGCTTTTCATCAAACTCAACTGGACATCCGGTTCGATCTTCATCTTCAAGGTTGAAATCTCCACCTCTGAATTTTGCAAACCATCTTCTGCAATTTTTTCATTCACACATTCCTCTCCATAAACTGAGTGAATGTTTTTAGCCGCTTCGGCTGCTGAGTTTCCTTTCTTAAACTCATAAAGCATTATGTGCCTCAAATGTTTCTTGGGTACTTCAATGTTAGCAGGGTTTTAATCAAACAAAATTTAATTTTATTGTTCTCTGAAATAAAATTTGATCAGTTTAAATGCATCTAAACATAAAATAATATTCAGCTTCATTAGACATTAAAAAATAATCTTTAAATTTCGTTCATTTTAAAAAAAAGGAAAATTCGGACAGAACTTATGGGATGATCTGATATATACATACTAGAAAAAACACTTCTTTCTTTTTATGTCCCGTGCCCTTTCATGACGTAGGCGATCATGGCTCTCCACCTTCCTCTATCCCTGCCAAATCCTCTAGGCCACGTTCTGTCATCCACTTGCTTATGCTTGCTAGATATGACGCGTTGCTTTCCCTAGTCTCTTTTCCCTTCTATTCGACCTGTGAGTATCAGATCCTCCAGAACTCCAGGCTCTCCTTTCTCACTATGTGTCCTAAGAACTCCAGCTGCCTCTTCCTGATCTAAATTAAGAGCTTCCTTCTTGCTTGCATCCTCTCTAAACCTCATCTTTGCTCACACGCTAGGTCCATGATATTCTCAGCACCCTTCTGTAGAAGGAGACCGTCCAACATTCAATGACGTAAAGGACAGATGTCACGTAACAGCTGAGTACTCTTTTCTTTGTTACCAAATAAATCCGCCTGTCTCGCAATGCTCTACTCAGCTTTTGGACTGCGTCCTTGGCCATCCCAAAACTGTTACTGATCACAATGTCGCACTTAAACAAAAATTGAGAAATGTTTAAAATGGTTCAGAGGACACAGAAAGATAAGATCAAAGTCCTCATTCGCTCTCTTTTCTCAGAGCAATCCTAATTGTTTTATTACCCATTAAGCAAAGGAAGATTTTTTGTGAATGACACAAAAAAGCATAAAGAAAAACAAATAAAAAAACAAACTTTTAGAATAATTCATTTCATATTTTCAAAAGACCGAAATACGTCCCACATTTTAACCATCCCCTGTGTGGTGGTATTGAACATAACCAAGTGGTAATGGTGTCTTCCTCTAGCTAATGTCTTACCATTATGTGGGAGGTTTTTCTGCCAGGCCCATTAGTTAATGTCTTACTGTTATTTTAAAGGTATTTCTACTGCAGTGTGTATTAATTCGCCATTTTCTCTTTCTCTTTTTCCTTATTTTTCTTTCTCTTTCTATCCTTTTATTTCATCTTTTTCTTTGTTTTTCATTTTATGTTGCTTTCTTTTTTCCTTATCTCTTTCTCAAATTATTTCCTCCTTTACTTTTTTCTATTAGTTCTTTATTTTTTTCTATTGACTTTTCCCCTTTTTTTCTTTCTCGTTCTTCTTTACTTTTTTTCTCTTTTTTCTTATTTTCTTTCTATTTTCATTTTTTTTTCTTTTTTCCTCTTTTTCCTTTCAATTTGTGTTCTTCTTTTCTTTCCCTTTTCTTTTTCTTTACTCACGCTTTTACTATACGCTTCTATTCTCCTCTTTTTTTTCATTTTCTTCATCATTTTTTATTCGTTTTCACGCTTTATCGTCCCCTTTTAAAACTGATTTCTTTTTCTCTTTTTACTCTTTCAAAAATTTTCTTTTTCTTTTTTTCTATTTAATCTCTTTGTTCTTTTTTGTTTTTCCCCTATCATTGTTCTCTTCCTTTTTTCTCTTCTTTTTCTATTTTCTTTTTTCTTTTTTATTTCCCACTCTTACTTTTTACCATTTCTTTTATCATTTTCTTTTCGTCATAATGTTCTTTTTTTATTTTGTTAGTTTTATATTTCCTTTTTTTTGTATTTTCTTTCTCCATCCTTTCTTTCTTACCTTTTCTCTTTTTCCTTCTTCTTCTTCCCTCTTCCTTCCTTTTCTTTCTCCTTTATCACTTTTCTCTTCCTTTTCTCTTGTCCATGCTTGTTTCTCTTTCGATATCTTTAATCCTATTCTTTCCCTATTCTTCAATCTCTTTATACCTTCGTCTTCTTCATTGTCTTCTCTTCTTATTTCTCCATAGTATTCTATAAGCTTTCAAGTCCTTTCCTCTCTCTTTTACCTCTTCTTCTTTATCTACCATTTCTCTTTGTCCCTATCATTACCAAGTCTTTTCTTCTTCCATCTTCCTTTATTCTTTTCTTCATCATTATTTGCTTGTTTTGCCCATCCTTCCTCAAATCTTTTCCCTCCTGCCATTACATCTAGCAGGGTTTTCAGCAATTACTCTTAAACACCTTATGCTCAACGAAACTAAACAATTTGCCGATGAGAGCGGAACTGTGCCAAGTATAGATCCAGTTTCAAGCGTTGGGAAGTGGGATTTTTTTGTCAGATGTTGCCTCGGTAAGTGATCTCGCCACTCTTTACTTTACTCAACTTAAATTGTTCCGTCTTTATTTTGATTTGCACGGGTGGCCGAACTCTTAAGTTAAAGACTTTGTTTAGGTTAGTCAGTTCTGCGGGAGTTTCGCTAAAATCCAAGGAGACGAGGTTTTCATTCCTGTTGAAAGACGAGCGCAAACGTGCAGCCCATTAGGATTTTAAACTATTCTACAACAGCAAGAATCTTCGACATTCTCTTTCAGAATGAATCTATCTATCTATCTATCTATCTATCTATCTATCTATCTATCTATCTATCTATCTATGTCCTATCTTTCTGTTTATCTAACTATCAATCGATCTGATTGGGCTCATATCTATCTATCTATCTATCTATCTATCTATCTATCTATCTATCTATCTATCTATCTATCTATCTATCTATGTCCTATCTTTCTGTTTATCTAACTATCAATCGATCTGATTGGGCTCATATCTATCTATCTATCTATCTATCTATCTATCCATCTATCTATCTATCTATCTATCTATCTGTGTCATTTTCTTTCTTTCTTTCTATCTAAGTCTGTTCATATCTTTCGATCTGATTCTGTTCAAATCTATCTATCTATCTATCTATCTATCTATCTATCTATCTATCTCTCTATGTCCTTTTCAATCTATCTATCAATCTATCTCTCTTTCACTCTCTCTCTCTCTCTCTCTATATATATATATATATATATATGTTCAAGGGAGATAAACATTGATAGGAATGGAGAGAGAGAGAAAGGCAAAAATAAAGATGTCTGCGTACATTATGAGTGCAGATTTTATAAAATGATATAGACACTTAAAATGAAGAATATTATATGGTGGTGATGATTATGATGATGATAATAATAATAATAATATTAATAATAATAATAATAATAATAAGAAGAAGAAGAAGAAGAAGAAGAACAGCGATAATAATAATAATAATAATAATAATAATGCCCGCATAAAAGTCGATGGGATATTATCCCCGTATAAATAATGGTAAGAATGATGATATAGGCATAATAAAAAAAATATTAGTAGCAGTGGTAATCATGAAGAGATAATTAAAAAGATAATCAATAAAAAATATGTAAATAAATACAAAATTCAAAACAGTAACGAAAATATAGATATCAGAAGATCGTAACATATAAGAATTTATTCAAGCGTATATTAGGTCCAATGATGCAATTTGAATTTACACAAGCATAGATTAAGTCCTATCTAGTTATTAGAATTTATACAAGCATAGATTAAGTTCTATGTAGCTATTAGAATTTTTACAAGTGTAGATTTGGTACTATCAAGCTATTAGAATTTTAAAATAATGCAGTTGTTTTAGTCGATGTCTTCATACAAATTATAACCATTAGGAATTATTGTCATTTTTAATCCGATTGTTCTCATTAAATTCAGAATATAATTGCGTTCACTTTTTCTACGGCTTTATTATGAATTAAAATAAGATAGTGGAAAGACAAATCTCGTATTGTCTGTAATATGATCAGTTAATTTGAAAGGCTGTGCTAGAATAGAATAAATAAAATAATACTCAAACTTCTTTTTATCTTTGTTACATCGGAGACGATGTTCAGTATTAGTCTCCCCCGTATAGTTGCCTTTGTCAAAAACGTTGCAGTAAATTAGATAAATTATTTCCGAGCTGTCACAAGAAAGATGCGGGGATTTATGTTAATTTTGTACTTGCAGGAAGGTAAGTTGTATCGGTGACAAATTGCTTACAGATTTGGCACCATCCATGTATAATTACGTCGGAGGCATTCGTTCGTTTCAGTTTTCCAAATGCCAATAGTGACAGTAAACTGGGTGTTTGTCCAAGTAATTAGGGAAGTTCGCCGAATGCTTTATTAATTAAGGGATCTAGTTTAAGATTCAGAACATCTCTTTTGAGGAAATGAAACAATTTATTTATATTTTGTTTAAAATCAAACACCTGCGTTTACGTGGACTGAGTATTTTATTTTTGTAGACAAAACAATATTGGGAGTGTGTGTGTAACTTACTTTTTTTTCAGTAAGTTCACGTTTAATTATCATCTCTCAGTTGCGCCTCCCTCTTTGGACAGAATGCGCCCAGGGGCTTCTCTGGCAAAGGGCCGAGGAAAATAATACTGAAGAGTTGCCCAGCCCTGGGGAACAGATGCCCGAGACTGTGTCCTCCTATTGAACCATAGGAAGGGATCAGTACTCCCACCGGGGCCAGCGCAACTGACGGTTGCGAGGGCTGAGGTGAAATTTTGTTCCTGTCCCGGGTGTACGTGCTCGGGTCTCCACCTAAAAATAGACCTTGTGTCACATCTCGTCCAATTGGGGAAATAGTAAATACCACGTGTGTGCGTGTATGCCAGTGTGTGTGTGTGTGTGTGTATGTGTGTGTCGAAGCTTTTATTGATACATTCAGTCAGTTAAGTGCCACACGTGATACACGCTTGGCCGATCATGTATGTTTGGATACATGACTGACAAGGCAAAATATTTTTTCCAGCAGTACGTTTCCTTTTCTTACTACGGTAGACTGGTTGCCAACCAAGGCTAAAAAACACACTCTATCTTACTATTTCACCCATAGCTGTGAGAAGAAGGGATGGATTCATAGCTTTGTCAAGGGTATTTGTACTTAAGTGAACATAACAACCTCGACTGGGATTCGAACACGGCTCTCCGAGTTCTCATACTGAGTTCGAGTCCCAAGGGAGGGATAATTAATGAACCTCTAAGTATATTATCGTGTATATTATCCGAAAAACATATTTCATGAGCAAGTATTGGGTCTAGATTACGGATTTCCTTAGATTGGTTGATTTTTAACAATTAACATTTAAATAAGAGTGAGTCCATGTTTATTACAAACTGATGCTCTTGATGCACCTTTGTATGACTAAAAACATAATAGTATCCTACTGTAAATATTCTTATATACAGCATATGTATATAAACGCTAGGTAAAGTCTAAAATCATCGAATTCAAAATATGATCTTTGGAAAGTTTAGCCATTTTGAATCTTAAAACAATCTAAAATCTTTAAAATCTAAAAAACAACTTAGTCGAAAATTGAAAAATCTAAATAAAGATTTGGGCAGAGAGGGTTTGTCGATATTGTTCAATAAAAATGGTTTAAAGAAAAAATCTTGCTGTCTAAATTCACTTTAATTAAATATACATATATATTAATTAAAACGTTATTTTTGATAGACATATTTTATATAAACACCGAGTTTCCTTTTAGACAGTGTGCATTAAATCTATTGGTCTGCCCACTCAAATTTCAAACAAACATTCCAGGCACGTGAATCCGTTAAAAACAACGTCGGATAATATATATATATATATATATATATATATATATATATTTAACTATTTTTACAATATTAAAAAAGTACGATTGGTCGGGTAAACAAACTATTATAATTTAAAATATTTTTTAATATGTTCCCTATAAATGTGTTAATAAATATAGTATCTAACTTATATTAAATCCTTAAACTATTTGTTTTAAAAAATTAAATATTTAAATTGATAGCAAACATCAAATAATTTTTTTAGACATCTAAATTTCTATCCAGTATTAAAATCTATTCTTTACATTAATTGCTAAAACCCAATTACAGACTCTTTCTCTTTACTTCCCTCTCCTTCTTCTTTCATTTCCTTTTTCTTTTCTCCATTCTTTCTTCCCATTTCAAGATATCACTTCCGTTAAGTTAACCATCTAAATAGGTCAAGGTCTGGTCACTTCTCCTCCCCCAATACAAAGTATACTTGAGAGAGATATGAAATTAATCCCTCCCTATACTCTAACATGTCCCTTTAACTATCCCTTTTACACTCTCTGTTAAATTACAAAAACTCACGCTACCCATCAATTTTAATTTCATTTTTCGTTTCATTTCATTTTTGGAAGTGCTATCTGATGTTCCGGCGTCCTTTAAAAGGACTCTGATGAAATTAATTATTATAATGGTACCTTAAAGTGGTCTGTTTTTCTTTTTTATATATATATATATATATATATATATATATATATATATATATATATATATATATATATATTTGTTTGGATTGATGTGAGTTTGTGACCTAACCCTGGGTTTCACGCACAAACTCACATCAATCCAACCAAATATGTTAGCTCTATCTCTGATATTGAGCACTTTCTAATAAGTTGTGCGAATATAATATATATATATATATATATATATATATATATATATATATATATATATATATATAAAGCAGAATGTTACTCTTTAATGTTGTATGAGCATAACAGAAGGCAAGAAGTGTAGTTTATGAGGTTTTATTTTTTTTACTTGTATTATGTACATTATTCGGACAGTTAATCTCAGCTTCATTGCTATATTCACAACCTTTCGGCTTTTGTACGCTCAGTCATTCTTCAGGTGATTGGAATTTCAAATCGAAGCCTTTATTTCGGAGTAGATGGTTTTAGGTCTTCCTACCATGCCTCTTCCGAATGTATCAGTGATTTTCCCTTGACTCAACTCTCCAAGTTTTTGGTTCACCACTTTTGTCGCCTGGTATTGAACTCATGAATCTTTGGGTCTAGTCACTGGGTATAAACAACGTCTTCATCCACTGGAGGTTATGTTTTTTGTGCTTTAGTTTATTGCTGTCCCCCGTGTCTATGAAGGAAAATTGGTAGATCGGTTTAACAACAGCCCTTTAAACAAATTTGAAGAAATTGTAACGTTAATATTAGCAGTTTCGGCATTCATTGACCGTACAGGCAGTGCTGTTGTAGGCAGAAATTTATAAAATCTTTCTCTCAAAACAATTTTTCAGGAAAATATGTTTGCAATGTCCAGTAGCTGTTATGGCTCTTTTCAGCATCGAATGGAGGAGTCCCTGAGAACTATTAACAACTCACTGAACTTTTAGATGAATTTAGCTTCTTTCGATAGCTCAGTCCTCCTCTGCACGCACGCCATAATTCCTTAAATTTCGTGTTCCATATATTGATTGTACTAAAATTTTTTCAGTAGATGAACGATCATGGCTCTCTACAACTCCCTGTTCCATTTCGCTCTAAGTAACTTTCGGTTCTTTACCATCTGTCTTTGTTCGCGCTCTGCATACTCATTGAGTCCAAGCTGGTCTTAGCTGGTCCAAGCTGGTCAGAGCTGGTCTAAGCTATCCATAACCGGTCTTGGCTTGTCATAGCCCTAGCTGGTCTTACCTGATCCAACCTGGTCTTAGCTTGTCATAGTTTGTCCAAGCTGGTCTTAACTGGTCATAGCGTGTCCAAGCTGGTCAGAGCTGGTCTAAGCTATTCATAACTGGTCTTGGCTTGTCATAGCTGGTCCAAGTTGGTCTTAGCTGATCCAAGCTAGTCTTAGTTGATCATAGCTTGTCCAAGCTGCTCTTAACTGGTCATAGCTTGTCCAAGCTGGTCAGAGCTGGTCTAAGCTATTCATAACTGGTCTTGGCTTGTCATGGCAGGTCCAAGCTGGTCTTAGCTGGTCCAAGCTGGTCATAGCTTGTCCAAGCTGGTCAGAGCTGGTCAGAGCTGGTCTAAGCTAGTCATAACTGGTTTTAGATTGTCATAGCTGGTCCAAGCTAGTCCAAGCTGGATCAAGCTGTTCTTAGCTGGTCATATTTTGTCCAAGCTGGTCAGAGCTGGTCTAAGCTAGTCATAACTGGTCTTGGCTTGTCATAGCTGGTCCAAGCTGGTCAGAGCCGGTTCAAGCTAGTCGTAGCCGTGATACCACCAGCACAGGGACGGATCCCTGTGCCAGGTGAGTATGACATTCCCTATTTTTACATACCCCTTATTCTTTAAGTCATGTGCGTGTTAAGTCTCCAAGCCCTCTTTCCTAATAATGTATCACATAAATTCCAATTTTCTTGTTTCTGATTTTAAGTATCTTTCTAGTTCGCATATTCCTTGAAACTTCCTCCTTTTCTCTTATAACTTGCCCATGGTTATCTCACCATTCGTCTTTAGAATAACTCGAATCTCGTTTTCATTTCTGGGAAGACTGTTCTGCATTCAAAATTGTTAAGGTGAGATTTGACATGGCAATCCATCACTCTTTGCTGTATTTCTAACGAAGAATTTTTTTCTATTTTAATACTTGGATACATTTCTTAAATCTCTCTTTCGATAATCTGTTGTATCTTCGGAATCATGTATTATTGGTTTTTCTTTGTCCGTTACCCATCTATCAAGGAAGTTATAGTTCTGATGGATTCTAGAGTCCCAATTTCGAAGCTAAGAAATATTGCCTATCTTGCGCATCCTGTTTCTTGCAGACAATAGTCTTTTCTTCACGCCTTCCTTTGCTACCTTGCCTAACCGTTTTTTTTTTTTTTCATTTTTCATTCTAAGTCCACCACCACATTAGCTTATGTTTGTTCAGCGGCATATCAAATCCTTATGGGGCATTTGATGTCGAAACTTAATTTTTTGTGAGCGTTAGCAATTTTTTTATTGAAAAATATATTACTGGCATTTTCTATGGTATCTATAGTTTGATACCGTTTTTGCCCTATTTTAGAGGTAACATATTTGCCCATAGCTGGGGCCCTAACAGGTGCTACCACCCCGAGTCACGGTGGATTGGGAACAACAGTAATTAAGATGTGGTTCCACGCTCCTCAAAACCTCCCAGAGAGCATGCTGCCGGATGTAGTTTTTTGTCATACCCAGGACGGACGTTAGATTATGCTGTGAAGATTATTTTAAGATTATGGTAACCGATAATATATTCTCGTCGATCTTCTAGATAGATTTTCGTTTACATTCAATAACACATGGCTCAGTGCATTAAGGCGTTGGTTAGATCCAGTCACTCAAAGAATTGTGAGTTCAGTACCAAGAGGCAGGAGTGGTGAACCAAAAATATTGGAAAGTAGAGTTAAATGGAAATAACTGAGTGTGGTGTGTAACTCAACAATTCAACTGGTGATAGCAGGTAGGCACAAAGAAAACCGGTGTCGCACGTCCAACCTTCTCACGAGCCGAAAGCCTTCTGTTTGAAACAGCAGAAACGAGCCTGCTTTATACAGCTGCGGACCGACCACGATTTGCATGCGAATCGCGAGGCAACGAGATTTCACGTTAACTGACCGAGACCACTCGGCATAAAACGCGGGCGCCGCCATTTTGGTTTTCTTTTTTACAGTTGGAAGGACCAGTGTTTACATACTGCGCAGATTCGAACGCGTTTCCGAGGTAGGCCATTTTCACAATTTTCCCCACACTCCCCCCTGATCTCATGATCACAAACAGGGCAGGGAGGTGGCGATCGTCGCCGTCGAGTCCCTCTCCGAAGGGGGATAACACAAGCTTCATCCTCGTGCGTGTTCTCGTCTGTGGTTTGAGTGTCGGTAAACACTGTGTCCGCCGGGAGGCTGCTGTTATCAGAATCGCTGCCCTGCAGGTCTAACTCAAGGCAGATTGAACGCTCACTACTCCCAGACTCGGAATCGCTTTCATCGCTCGGTAGCGGTAGTGATTGCGTCACCGGTCGCAAGTCTTTAATGTGACGAGGCACCCCATCAATTCTCACAGATTGCGGGTTGATAAACTCCGTAACACGTCCAGTGCCGTACTTTGTCGTACACTTGCCGCGTGGGTTTTTGACCCAAACGATGTCTCCTTTTTTCAATCTCCCTCCAGTCACTTCTAGTTCAGGCAGCGGGTTGGCTTCGATGCCCTTCACGCGGACATGATATTTGTGCAGTGCATCAGCCGGCGCCGTGGATGGTGAAATGTTATCCTTCGGGGCGACATTATATCAGTAAACCGCTTCCGAAACTGTGCAGCCCTTCCTGGCTGCGATGGCCTTGATGGTTCTGTGGTTCCGCTCCACGATGCCGTTTCCACTTGGCGAGTAGGCACATCGAAACCGCAGATGCACGTCCCAAGTGTCCGCAAATTCTTTAAAATCTTTACTGGTGAACGCTGTATCGTTATCCGTCAGTATTTCCATGGGTGGGCCTCGCTCCAGGAAAACATTCTCCAACAGTCGAATGACGGTGCTCGCGTCTTGTCTGCGCAGCGGCCGCCATACCGCGAACCTGGAGGGACCGCAATCAATGAGTGTTAAAAAATTCTCACCATTGTAGTGAGTTATGTCCATTGCCAGTCTGCTCCAGTTGCTCTTCACGCTCAGTTCTCCTCTTTCCCAGTGAACGGGTGCCGGATCGATCGACTGACAGGTTGTGCAGGCCTTCACAACGGATTTAACGCTTTCTCTGGACACCTGCGGGTCGACTAACCTGGCGAAGTACAGAGTTCGTTTCACGCCCGGATGTCCGCATTGACGATGCGTATTGGCAACCTGGTCCTCATCCAGTCGTCTCCCCTGCCACTGCACAGCTCTCGAGTGCCGGTTCTCCTCTCTTGAGCAGTTCTAGCCACCTGTGCGGTACTCTGGTGAGGCGATCTGCACGGTTCTGACAGGACTGCACAAGTGTCACGTCTACGGTCAATCCATATTCGTCCACCAACGATCGCAAAATGCCCAGCCGTCGCCTGACCAGCATCTCACCAGCCGCCCTTGTGTTCACCCGTGCCTTCCCGGTCAAGGTGTCTGAAATCCACCGGTGCACACACGCCGAATCAGTGACCAAGTGCAACGTTGTCGCCTCCCACTGGAGAGCCAGATTCACTCCTTTAAGCGCCGCATCGAGTTCAGCCAAATTAATGTGCCTGGCATCATTAGTCGGACGCAGCCAGCACGCATCTTCGATGACATTTCCGTTTACTTCCAATGCCACTCCTGTCGCCACGGAACTCGCATCCACCCAGACTGTGATCTCGTCACCACTCATGCACCAGTCTCCTCCGACGGGATCCAGTTCCCGCACAACGAAAATACGCGCCGCCGGGTCAACACATCAGGGGCTTCCGGAATTTGACTTCCTCGTTTCCATCGGAGGGTGCCATTTTCTTCCCAGACCTGCAAGCCAAGAACTCTTGCTCCATCTCTCAGTCGCACCGGATCCTTGCTAGCAATTCGTCAATTCCCAGTGTGTCCAATCTTGAAGACGCTCGCAGGAGCCGACTGGTGTCGTCTGGAAGCCCTGCCAGGAAGGCGCACCCCAGTATGCGGTCCGTTGCTCCGCCAAACGGTACTGCCAGCCTTCGCAAATCAGCCAGGTAAACATCCACGGTCTCACCCGGCTCGAGCCGTCGTCCGACGAACTGTTTCCAAGCGATGAATGGATCTATTCAAAGGCCGTATACAGGGCGTCCTTGATCTCTTCTAGGTCAGCATCGTCCCCGAGTTGTTGATATACTGCGTAGGCTCCTCCCGTGAGTCTCAGTGGGATGACTAGTGCAGGTTCCTTTATTTTGGACACCCTGCAAACACGTTCGGCCTTTTCAAACCATTCAACGATAGTCGGGCCCGTGGGGGAGCCGTCGAATTCTGGGATCAACTTTAGATCGAACTTGTCCATTGCCGAAATAGCTTGTGGTGTGTAACTCAACAATTCAACTGGTGATAGCAGGTAGGCACAAAGAAAACCGGTGTCGCACGTCCAACCTTCTCACGAGCCGAAAGCCTTCTGTTTGAAACAGCAGAAACGAGCCTGCTTCATACAGCTGCGGACCGACCACGATTTGCATGCGAATCACGAGGCAACGAGATTTCACGTTAACTGACCGAGACCACTCGGCATAAAACGCGGGCGCCGCCATTTTGGTTTTCTTTTTTACAGTTGGAAGGACCAGTGTTTACATACTGCGCAGATTCGAACGCGTTTCCGAGGTAGGCCATTTTCACAATTTTCCCCACACTGAGACATTCAGAAGAGCCATGGCGCGTGGAACTAGAATACGCTACCCTGGTTGACGAAATAAAGGGTTCGATTCGAAATTCTACTCGCCTGAAAAAGGCCGGAGCGTACAACGGTCAAAACATTGTGAATATGACAATGAAGATGAGGATAACAGTCCGAATAATATAAATAATGTAAGTAATCATAATACCTCATCTCAGAGATATAGAGGCCGAAACGTTGTGAATATGGCAATGAAGATGAGTACAATCCAAATAATGTAAATATTTATAATACCTCATCTGAGAGATGTAGAAGCCGAAACGTTGTGAATATGGCAATGAAGATGAGGATAACAGTCCGAATAATATAAATAATGTAAGTAATCCTAATACCTCATCTCAGAGATATAGAGGCCGAAACGTTGTGAATATGGCAATGAAGATGAGTACAATCCAAATAATGTAAATATTTATAATACCTCATCTGAGAGATGTAGAAGCCGAAACGTTGTGAATATGGCAATGAAGATGAGGATAACAGTCCGAATAATATAAATAATGTAAGTAATCCTAATACCTCATCTCAGAGATATAGAGGCCGAAACGTTGTGAATATGGCAATGAAGATGAGTACAATCCAAATAATGTAAATATTTATAATACCTCATCTGAGAGATGTAGAAGCCGAAACGTTGTGAATATGGCAATGAAGATGAGGATAACAGTCCGAATAATATAAATAATGTAAGTAATCATAATACCTCATCTCAGAGATATAGAAGCCGAAACGTTGTGAATATGGCAATGAAGATGAGTACAATCCAAATAATGTAAATATTTATAATACCTCATCTGAGAGATGTAGAAGCCGAAACGTTGTGAATATGGCAATGAAGATGAGGATAACAGTCCGAATAATATAAATAATGTAAGTAATCCTAATACCTCATCTCAGAGATATAGAGGCCGAAACGTTGTGAATATGGCAATGAAGATGAGTACAATCCAAATAATGTAAATATTTATAATACCTCATCTGAGAGATGTAGAAGCCGAAACGTTGTGAATATGGCAATGAAGATGAGGATAACAGTCCGAATAATATAAATAATGTAAGTAATCATAATACCTCATCTCAGAGATATAGAAGCCGAAACGTTGTGAATATGGCAATGAAGATGAGTACAATCCAAATAATGTAAATATTTATAATACCTCATCTGAGAGATGTAGAAGCCGAAACGTTGTGAATATGGCAATGAAGATGAGGATAACAGTCCGAATAATATAAATAATGTAAGTAATCCTAATACCTCATCTCAGAGATATAGAGGCCGAAACGTTGTGAATATGGCAATGAAGATGAGTACAATCCAAATAATGTAAATATTTATAATACCTCATCTGAGAGATGTAGAAGCCGAAACGTTGTGAATATGGCAATGAAGATGAGGATAACAGTCCGAATAATATAAATAATGTAAGTAATCCTAATACCTCATCTCAGAGATATAGAGGCCGAAACGTTGTGAATATGGCAATGAAGATGAGTACAATCCAAATAATGTAAATATTTATAATACCTCATCTGAGAGATGTAGAAGCCGAAACGTTGTGAATATGGCAATGAAGATGAGGATAACAGTCCGAATAATATAAATAATGTAAGTAATCCTAATACCTCATCTCAGAGATATAGAGGCCGAAACGTGGTGAATATGGCAATGAAGATGAGTACAATCCAAATAATGTAAATATTTATAATACCTCATCTGAGAGATGTAGAAGCCGAAACGTTGTGAATATGGCAATGAAGATGAGGATAACAGTCCGATAATATAAATAATGTAAGTAATCATAATACCTCATCTCAGAGATATAGAGGGTGAAACGTTGTGCCTATGGAAATGAAGATGAGGAGGACAGTCCGAATAATGAAAATAATGCAAGTAATCATAATAGCTCATCTCAGAGATATAGAAGCCGAAATGTTGTGAATATGGCAATGAAGATGATGATAACAGTCCAAATAATGTAAATAATGTAAGTAATCATAGTACCTCATCTCACAGATATAGAAAAATTGATGACTTACGCGATTTTAATTGTAAGTTAAAACATCACGACCTTTTAAGCGGTAACCTGTATTTTTTACACTTTTTATCAATTATACTCGTTTAAATCATCCTTTTTTTTAACGATCAGATCAGTAATCGGAAGAACCAATTTCAGAACAAAATGATATTCTTTCGCGAATAACCAAAGTCCTATGGCATTTCAAATATTGATTTCCGTCTTTGACTCTCTTCATTTGACGTTTCGTAATCTTTCTTCGTATTGATCTCACCAGCAGCCATTATGGAGACCATCTAAAATTCAGCTTTTCGGCGAATAGTTTTACAGAGATGCTATCGCTGCTCAGAAGATTGCTCGTATTTTTTCTGTCTTTTATGTCTAGCTGTGTTCTACCAGCTTGAGTGGTTAGTGCTTTTAGCTCTGGTAAACGTTAGAAATCAACTTGAAATGTTTCTTCTCCAATGATTCAATATTTTAGAAAAAAAATTATAATAAAGTGCTTCATAGAAAATTCAATATTGTCGTCATTTTTTATTTGTCGTCATTTTATTTATTTTTTAAAAAATTTTTTCGAGACTACAGTATATTATGATCAACTGGGCAAAAAAGGAGACCATGACGCAATTCACTCTGCTAGAAATTTAGAAACACTATGCTATACAGCTTAGCATTCGCTAATACGATAATTTCAGAGTATTGGAGTGCCAATCTGAGGACAATGCAGAGGATTCGGAAAGAGTTAATGATATAATCAGTCAAAGTCATCGTTTTGGGAGTGATAAGTACTGATACCGACATTATGCCTCCATTCTTCTTCCCACAGTGTCTCAGACTCAACGCGGAGGAATATATCAAGTGCCTTGAGAAAGTAGTGCTTCCCTGGGTCAAAAGGGTGGCTGCCAGAAGAACCTATGTCTGGCAAGAGGACTCTGCATCATGTTACACAAGCAGGAGAACCCAGTCATGGCTGTCAGACAATTTCTGCAATATCCCCACAATACATGTGGCCACCTAACTACCCAGACTGCAACCTTTTTGATTATTATGTGTGAGCGGCAGTTGAACGAGAAACAAAAAAATCCTTGTAACACCAAAGATGAACTGAAGGCAAGGATTATGGCAGCATTCCCCAAATTAAACAAGGAGACCTCTCAGAAGATATTCCTAAGATAATCCTAAGGAGGCCGTGATTGAAGCCAATGGCGATTTTGTTGAATGTACTCTTTAGTATTTCAAGATACTTTTGTGTAATTGTGGTAAATATATCTTTTAAAATGAGATGTCAATGTTATTCTTTATTTTTGCGTAATGTTGACAACAATTTATGCACCTCCCTTTGTAAAAGAATTGACTGAAGTGCTTTCTCCTTGAGTTTGAGCCCTGATCACTGACGTTAGTTGAAAATGTGCAGCTTCTTTCACACTTTATTTCTTAAATTTATTTAATACACTCTTCAACGTTCTATATTTTGTTTTACAATTTATCCCGGCTACAGATGTTGGGGCAAGGCATAATGTAGATAATGCGTAAATTGAAATCAAAGAACCAAGTTCAAATTCCAGTAGAGCCCGTCTTTGATCATTTCCCCATTAATACTATTGTATTGGGAAATGCGGGAATCTGCCTTTTTCTCTCGTCATCTATGGAATAAATATCACTGTAAATTATGAACTCTATCTTTGGATGGTAAAAAGTGTAAAAGAAAAAACAATATCTGTATTCCTAACCGTGGAAAAGACGACGGGAAACCAAGATATTATTTTTCTTATAAATCATAGCAATAAGCTGATAATAAAGAAAAGGAATTTATTGAGAGTTATGATCCTCTATGTTCTAAAGGGAGATAAGCAATGCTGAATTAAAATCCTTGGATACAAAAGAAAAAAAAAATCTGAATTTTACATAATCACTAATACCGGCATCCATTATGGAGACGAGTTAAAAAAAAAATCACCTTTTCGACTACTACTTTTAAATACAGAAATGATTTTCATCCATGGAAGATTGAGTATTTTTTTTATCTTTCCTGTGCAGCTGTGTTCTGTCAGTTTCAGTGGTACTATTTTTTAACAATCGTAAATGTTAAAAAATCTCTTCTCCAAGAAATCAATATTTTAGAGTAAAACTTTTTATGGAATATTAATAGTGAAAGTGATTCATAGGAAATTTACTAATATAAGAATTTACTGAGAAAAATGGATTCAAATCGAACATTTAAATGTTCTCCTCATTCTCTAATCTGATAAAAGTGGATAACCAGTAAATTTGAAATTATTGGGCGCCAAAATATAACGACCAAAACAGCCGTGTCCACAATATTTATTGCTAGCAGCCATATCCAGCTGGTCGATCAGAAAAAAACATTCAGTTAGAATCGAGCAAAAACAGCATCATGTTTAGATGTAACAGAGTCTATCTTTTTCAATTACTTTAAAGTACTTTCATTAAAAACATTTTGATTTAATGCAGTTACTGATATAACAGAAGTAGCTTGTATTTATTCAGTCGAAGTTATCCGAAGACATGAAAGAGTAAAACAGGAAACATGAAGACCCAATTCAGACCACACCTATTTTGGGGGTGTTTGAAATTCAATTTGTCAGTGCGCTACCAGCGATGTAAAAAAGGAGACATTTGTTATGTTTAATGAAAATTGGTTGAAAGCTTAACGAAAAATAAGAAAGAAACCAATAAAAATTGCGATTTTGCGTTATTTACACGGATTTTCGCTATATGGCTGGAGTCAATTATCAAGTTAAATGACTGTTAAACAGTCAACTTATTGTTGGCTACAACTGAGTGAAGTTTGTATTATATTGCTTAAAAACTGAGGGAGTTTTTAGTTTAAAATTTTTGTTGAAATCGATTTGTGTTGAAATTGATTTTTCGTTTTTCGCGGGTTTTTTGCCAAACGCTGTGTCGTAGAAATAAAAATGAGGTATCGTTTAGCGCGTCATGATATAAGTAACCCACATACCGAGTTTGAACGAAATCGGTGGAAAAAAGGTGAATTTATTGATTTTTGATCAGCTTTATCGATAATTGATTTTTTTAAAAATTATCGCCGTTTTACGCTAAGAATCTATCTCTTACATAGTACAATATATGTGCCAAGTTAGGTTACAATCGGTTGGATGGATCTCGAGTGAAAAGATATCACACAGACATCCTCTGTTTTATATATATCTATATAAATCACTTTTATAAGAGAATGAAAACGCATTAGAAAATCAGAAAATGGTAATAATTTTGAATTTTATTAAAAAATCAAAATGTTTTCTTGAGAAATCATTTGCGTGTGTATACAATAAATAACTTGAAATTCCCACACGATCTTCTGAAACCTATCACTTTGTGAAACTATCTGAAATATTATAAGCTAAAAGGTGTGATGATATTGGTCGGACAGTACCAATCGGAGCGACAAGAGAACCACCATCTTAATGGTTGATTTTACTAAATGATCTTCCCTCTTCAGCACTACGTCTTGTTTTCAATCCTTGCCTATTTACAAAAGACTGTGAAGACGACCTTAATTTTTCACCTAATTTTTTCACCGTGATATCTGCAACTTCGACAGAAAATGATAAAGTACAATTTCAACAAAAGCAACAGAATTTTATTCTATTTCTCATAAGATGTTCCTAAAAATCAAAGACACAAATGGTTAAACAGATCCTATCTGCCGACCAATCTAGAATGATTTGTGAAAATTTTATATATAATTTAAACGTTATTATTAGTTGATATGCATATTTGAAAGTGGGCCGTTCAGCTTTGTTTGATTGGCGACGTAATCTATAACTGAGTCGATAGAAGTACATCGGATCTATCAATGGTTTCTCTTGCAAAGGGGGGACGCAGATTCAAATCCTACCAGTTAGCACATTTTTTTTTCAGTAACATTTGTCGTATATTCTGATCGATAGATGAATAAAATTAATTAATACATAAACAGAGCGTCTATTCAAATACGAGTATCCACAAAAAATAATGTTTAAATAATAAAAATCCGTCGAATTAATATATATATATATATATATATATATATATATATATATATATATATATTTAAATTACTCATTTAGAAATTACTGAGTTTATGTTGGGATACGAAACTAAGTAGATTTGAATATTTCGATAGTCGGAGAGAGATTTGCTTTTATAAGGCACTATTCAAATACGTCTGATCCACGGCACACTCCGTAGCCAAGTTGGTATAAGCACGTCTATATCTAACTACAGATAATTTTCTGCATACAGGGTCGCAGGTTCGAATCCTGCCGGAGAGCGAGCATTTTTCTTTTATAAGATCTTTCGTATATTCAGGCCGGTAGACGAAAATAAATAAATATACTGTTTAATATGTAAATGGAGCGTCTATTCAAATATGAATATCCACTAAATATAACGTTATAGCAATAAAATTAATTACTTGTTTAGAAATATAATTTAAGAAAATATCTGTTAACCCCTCCACACACACACACACCTAAAAAATACAGTGAATCTTTCGAGTTTTTTTAAAGCGCTTCGCTTTTTACATTTGTTTCTGTTTTTCTTGGATACGTAATTTTTATGAACAGTAAGTGTTTTAAACTATCTCTTTCACTTTTCGAAGTTTTCTTTATATTTTGCATAACTATTCATATTTTGCAATACATATTTTATATCTTGCGAAAACCTTTTATGTTTTGCAACCATTTTTCATATGATAAAAGAAAATAAGCAATAAAAGATTAGCAAAAGTGAAAAGTGCATCTCGCCTGTGTTAGGATGAAGAAATAGAATATAAAACTAGTCATATAGCGAAAATTCTTCATCGAAAAAAAAATGGAGGAAAAAAAACCCGTTACTACAAGGTCACGTTGTTTCCAAGTTCTGCTTCTGAAATCAAATTGATTATCGATGGTATATCAGAAGAAAAGAATTTATAATAGATTATGAAGCTATACTTTTTTAAAAAAAAATGTTTCGGTACTCAACAAAATATCTACAAGATATTAAAGTCATATAACTGAATTGATATATCCCTATGTAAAAAGGAATAATTTGTTGAATACTTTTATTCGTATTCTATAGTTACACTCCAAATAAAAAAAATGAAAAATAAAGGGAATCTTTCTGACATATGGTCGCTACAATCTATACGTTATTCAAAATGGAGTGAATTTCTTCCTACTTGGATATTTTTCTGTCTTCTTTAATCTTTATCTTCGCCAGCTGACAAACTCAGCGGGCCGAAATCTAGTATCGGACGTTTCTTCTTCATTCGGCGTTGAGAGTATTTATTGAAATGCGGCTTTGCAGACGACAGTTTTCTTTTTTTCTCTGAAGCTGACTTTCCCGCCCAACAGAACGCCGATTAATTTGACCGTTAAAACGCCTGCGAATAGCATAACAGAATTTCCTATCTATAGATATATATATCCACATAATACAATAAAGTAACGGGTAGCGTGTGGCAAGTACTTTCTGGTACAAATAGGTAGCCAATAAATAAATAAACAAATAAGTGACAGAGAGCAAAAGGAAACAAAATATCTTTGGAAGAAAATAAAAATGTTTCGAGAGGCGGACGGTGGATGATGTCAGTACCACCTGCCGGCTATTCTGCCTCTCAGGCGCCAAACTAGCGCTTGGTGTAGGATTGTGAGAGTCAGGAAGTAATCGACCACTTTAGGGGAAAAAAAATCTTAAAAAATTAAAAGCAACGAACTATTTTTTTTTTTTTTTTTAAGAAAGGGTATCCTTCAAAGATTACAACCACCCCTCAGATAACATCTTAACTGTTTAACGAAGCCCGCCGGATTTATTGCTATCAATATAGTATCATAAAATAAAATCTAGCCAGTCAGTATTGTACATTATCAGAAAACCTTGATCATGGTCATAAATCAAAATATGAAAAATAAATGATTAAATTGAAGAAAAGTTAAGAATAACTTACATTATTTACATTATTCAGGCTGTTTATCCTAATCCTCATTGCCATATTTCGGTCGTTGTACACTCCAGCCTGCTTCAGGTGATTGGAATTTCGAACCGAACCCTTTATTTCGTCCACCGGGTAAGATTGTTCTAGTTCCCCGTGCCATGCCTTTTCCGGATGTCTCAGTTACTTCCCTTTAACTCAACTCTTCAAGATTTTTGGTCCACCACTGCTATGGACTGGTATTGATCTCACAATTCTTTCGGTCTAGTCACTGGATCTAACCAACGTCTTTATCCACTGGGCCATGTGTCCTTGAAACGTTGTGAATATGGCAATGAACACGAGGATAACAGTCGGAATAATGTAAATAATGCAAGTAATCATAATACCTTATCTCAGTGATATAAACAAAAGTTAGAAATAATTTGGAAATTAAAATTAATTTGGAGATAAATTAACGTGTATGGTTATTATACTGCATTTTTAAAACAACCTATTTTTAAAAATCATTTCACCCCAAGCAAGGCAAGAATGCCACTAGTGCGCATGGCTTTACATGGAGTGAAATTGAGAGAAAAAGCTGAGTATAGGTAGAATATAAATATTTATAAATACATTAGCAATTTTGCACATCATGCTTAAGTGACATTAAAGCTATCTGAAGCTGGATAATACAAATACATTGCACTTTCATTATGTCTGAAATAGCGGCGAGGTTAGGACTTCTAACTTGATCGATGAGCGACCAAATCGATGGAACGAGACAGTAAGCGGTGGTTGTATATCATATATACTCGCTGATTTTCGATGTTAAAACAGTATTTTTATATTATAAACCTTTCCGAAGCTGATGACTGATGGCCAGAAGATAGCCCCGCATAATATTAATAAGATATTAAATTCGACTCTTACTCGGGGATTGACTATTTGCGTACAGCAGCAGTTAAGCTAAGCTGGAAGTTTCGATATTGGTCATCTATACCAGAAAATAAACAAATACAATTAATTAGTATCACAGTGCCTGCATTGGAGTGAAGATCCGATAAGAAATTAAGTTGGGTATTTCTCCCTGCACCTAGGGATTAAATAACAGGATAGAGCGATCTCTCTATAGCTTTGATTGGTAACCTATCTAAGAGAAGGAGATTTCTGAATTCAAAACCTGAGAGCTGAAGCCGACCAATGGGTAAAACACCAAAATTGTAGAGTAAAAGAATCGGTTCTAACAATTTGACCTGTCAAATCTCTATCTATAAAAGGCAGGATGTGTGTGTGTGTGTGTGTGTGTGTGTGTGTGTGTGTGTGTGTGTGTGTGTGTGCGTGTGTGTGTGTGTGTGTGTGTGTAAGGAATGCACGGCCGCAATTTTCGACAGATTTGCACCAAAATTTGCATGCACATGCTCGAAGTTAGCGGCAAGGCCAAGACCGACTTTGCATTTCCCAACTCCCATCGATAGTGGAAATAATCGAGTTTTTCATGCTTCTACGGCAGTTTTCATGTAGTTTGCGGCCATTTTGTACTGACTAAGGTGAGAGCCTATAGCTGGTTGCCACGAATAGGCAGGAAGATTCTATTGGCCAGCGTGAGAGCCAACAGTTGATTGACGCGAATGTTAACTGGCATGCTAGCATGCAAAAAAAAAATCGATAGCTTCATTCATCACAAGTGGGAAAAATTTAAATCTGCATGGCACTTAACTCCAATTGGCTAATTCGCTCGTTTAAACACAACGTTGATTCTGATTCCGCAGAACTGGGTTGGGTGTGAAAAAGTATTTGTTGTTAACATTCTTTTTTCATTCGGTTTTTCCAGTTACGAGTCCTTTTTTTAAAGCTGATCGTTTTGTGTTCATTTTGTTTAGTTCTTTTTTCGTAACAGATTTAATGTTTAGTAGAGAACTTAGAAAAAATTCGCAGTGTGAGATAGGCAAGAAGTAAGTCATGTAGCAACCTCAGCACGGCAAGGGCACTCCTTTAAAGGCAAGGAAGGGCAAAAATATTTTGAGTCAAGTGATAGCGATTGCTGTATGAGTCGTACGATTTTTGAATCAAGCACGGGCAACGCCGGGTCATGCTACTGGTGAAATATAACAAAAATCGAGAAGGGTGGGGTGTAACATTGAAAAACCTCCATATTTAAACATGTCTGAATGTGACAAAGATATATTATAGTTTAGTGCTCTATTGAATTTGATAATTTAAAAACAACGAATTAATTTTAAATCAAGATTAAATCTAATATACTTTGACTCAATTGACTGGATTATAATTTATTTACAGAGTAAGTTTGGTTTGGTTTGTTTTACGACATATCAACATCAATGGGTTATTTAATGACGACAACATTTATTTTGCTGGTAATATTTTGTTTTTGTCAAAAATCTATTTCTTGTAAGATTTTTCCTTCAAAAGTATATTGCTGGTAATTTTTTTTTTCTACAAAAATTTATTGTTGGTAATAATTTTTGCGAAGTATTTCTGGTATTAAAACCTATTTTTACACTTTCATAGTATTTTTACCACAGGTTAGGGCTTAACTATTTGCCCATAGCTGGGACCCTAACAAGTGCTACCACCCTGAGTGAGGGTGGACCTGGGAACACGAACAATTATGAGGTGGTTCCACGCTCCTCAAACCCCCCCTGATCAGAGGCCTTGCTGCTGGACGTAGTTTATCGTCTTACCCAGGACACGGATATAGATTATCGTCATACCCAGGACGGACATCGTTGGTTTGACGGTATTCTTAAACGTCCATGATCAGAGTGTAGTATCTTTTCTATTCATTTAACACAGGAATGAATACATGCATCGTTGGCACAAGGGGAAGTGGAGAAATGCTGGTAGAAATTGTCTATCATATTTCTAACTAGTCCAGATCAAAACCCATTCACTTTAAGAATTAGCTCGATCACCACAAGAACTCATATTTCTCTAGTCAATTCCATCCTGTGTCATAATACCACGTTTTTTAAAAGGGGATCTTATAAAATTCCAATGCTGATAAAATTTTCTGAATATGTATAATTCTATTTTCTTTTAAAAAATACATAAAAAATATGCACATTAAATGAAGCTGGACGGGCTGACCCCAATAATCAAAAGAAAAGAAAAGAAAACATTCGAACGAGAATAAGTCTATTTTAGTATGGACAGGTCCAACCCATAAACATTAGAGTGGACATTGTATTCTCTTGCTAAACAGGATCAAGACGCTCCCTTCTCCGCCATTTGTGGAAAATGATTTTCTAAACTTAGTTTAGGTGTGGAAGTGAAGAAATGATTTTCTAAACTTAGTTTAGGTGTGGCACAAGGCCGAAATTATGCTGAAGCCAGTCAACATCGGATTCACTATTCAGTCTTAATTGATCTGGCTAGACAAGCTTGTTAGCCATTAAAACCCGTCTAAGTGGCCAATGATTTTCTAAGAGTATCTTTGACGTGGCACAAGGCCAAAAGAGTGGAGAATCTAGTGACGATTGAACTCACTGTTCAATCGTAATTGTTCTAGCGAGGCAAGATTGCTAAGCATTATACCACGTCGAAATGCTCAAAGTGTAGTATCTGTTCTAGTCGGCTTCGGATACACGATTTCAAGAATAAGCGATGAAATAGTAAGAATTTCACCTCAAAGAATTAACATAGTTTTTTTTGTATCAATTTCATCCAGAAAATGCAGTGATGATATTCTTTCATCATTTTTATGTGTCGAAAATTATTTAAATGGTTTGTATTTTTATTTACCCAAACTGAAATGAAAATATATCATAGCATCCTGTGGTTGTCGCTATCAAAGAATCCAGAAAAGAGAAACGTACAAAGATTAAAACAAACGAGTTAATATGTCACACGATTGACTATGGCGTGGCGCAATTGTGTCTATCAACTGATAGATGAATGGTTAACACATTTGCCTTATGACTCATAGGCACTGGGTTCGAATCTCATCATATTTGTCATGATACAAGCGAAATTCCGGGAATAATCTAGTATAGATTACACCCAAAATGGAATTTTGTCTTTTGCATATATTTCATTACTAGCAATATAACCCGTCATTGACAGGGTCTTTCATTACTGGGAAGTCTTGGCGTTCAATTGGAGGAGTTTAAGTTTAAAGTCAGCCTACCTGAAAATAAATAAATAAGTAATAATTTAAACTATTTATTTTTATTAAAGTTTTTATGAAAGATATATCCAAGAAGTGATAAAGCAAAAAGTTGCTGAGTGTTATAATGGACAGGAAGTAGTGGAGAGCCATTTTCGCTAACAATTTGGACTCAAAACCGACACTGAAAAATTATCTATCAAACAAAAAGAATTACATCGAAATCGGATGAAAACTGTGGAAATGCCTAAACAACATCCGATCACACGCACACACTCATAAATACACACATACATTTTGAGAATTATAGATATAGATTCCATGGTTTACAAGAATTCCACGATAAGCACGTACCTAATCATGTTACTTACGTTTAAGTTGCATCTCATTCACGCTGGCTGTATTTCATTGGCTTTGTCACGTTGATTATCAGTACAACCGTTTTCTCGAGACAATGCTTCTACAAAGAATTGTATTTTTGTTTACATTTGTATACTTGTAGGAGATCCCAGTGAGCGGTAAAAATATCACAGAACCGTCGATTGTTTTGTTAGCTCGAAGTCATAAGCCATCGGGTTATATGCTTCCTCCCCGAAATTTTAGCTAAAACCCAGAGAGCCTAGTTCCATTATGTAGTACAGATGGGCATTAACGGTTGAGCAGGCACCTGTAATCGGGTGTGACTAGTCGCCTTGACAGACGGCTGTGTTCGAAAACAAGTGGAAATCGGCTATATTTCCACATTACTTGTACTCGCTGTTTTTGTACACTTCTTTTACAATTAATTTTACGCACTTTTTCACTCACTGCTTCACACATTGTTTCCATACTTTAAATTTTTGCAGTATTTTTACATGCAATGTTTACATATTATTTTTTTTTAAATCCCACAGTATCTTTACACTGTAATTTAACTCTGTTTCTAAGCACTATTCTTGCATTATTTACATTACTCGGACTGTTATCCGAGTCTTCATTGCCATATTCACAACGTTTCAGCCTCTATATCTCTGAGATGAGGTATTATGATTACTTGCATTATTGAGATTATTCAGACTGTCCTCCTTATCCTCATTGAGATATTCACAACGTTTTGGCTCTCTGAGATGAGGTATTATGATTACTTGCATTATTTTCATTATTCGGACTGTCCTCCTCATTATCCTTGCCATATTCACAACGTTTCGGCTTCTATATCTCTGAGATGAGGTATTAGGATTACTTGCATTATTTTCATTATTCAAACTGTCCTCCTCATCTTCATTGCCATATACATAACATTTGACCCTCTATATCTCTGAGATGAGGTATTATGATTACTTGTATTATTTACCTTATTCGGACTGTTAGCTTTATCTTCATCGCTATATTCACAACGTTTGTACGCCATGGCCTTCTTCAGCTGATTGGAATTTCTAACTGATGAGTTGTTTTCGTCCACCGTGGTAGATATTTGTATTTCCACATGTTTCAGGTATTTCCATTTAATTCATCTCTCCAAGTTTTATTTATTTATTTATTTTACTTTATTTATTATTATTTTTTTTTTTTTTTCACCACTGGTATTGAACTCGCTAATCTAACCTACGTCTTTATCCACTGGGCCATGTACCCTTGATGACATCTGTATATGAAATTTTTGGGACTTATAAACCTAATATTTCAGCTCAGATTTTTTTTGGGGGGAGGGGGTTCTGTTATTATTATTACTCATTCTTTTTACCTGAGCTTATATTGCAATTTTTGTTGTGATTCATTACTTTTCTCTAGCACTCCTTATTACTGTTTTCATATTGTATACATTTTTGTGCTTGTTCGGCTCAGGAGATTTTTATGGCCTAACATGAAGAAGGCCGGAGCGTACAACGACCAAAACGTTGTGAATATGGCAGTGAATATGAGGATAACAATCCGAGTAACGTATATAATGCAAATAATCATAATATCTCATCTCAGTGATATAGAGGTCGAAACGTTGTGAATATGCCATGAAGATGAGGATAACATTCCGAATAAGGTAAATAATACAAGTGATCATAATACCTCATCTCAGAGATATAGAGGCCACAACGTTGTGAATATGGCAATGATGATGAGGATAAGAGTTTAAATAATGTAAACAATACAAGTCATAATAATACCTCGTCTCAGACTGTTCTTATTTGTGTGTGTTTGTGTGTGTGTGAAGGATACAAGACGACGCGCCAACCTGAAAACATATCTTTGTTAAAAGAGAGACAACGATATAAAATATTGACGGATTGATGCGGGGACAACGTAAATAAGGTATTAGCTGAGGTCACGCAGTTATACGTAATTCAAGTATGGCGGTCGTATTAAAATACCTATAAAATTGTGAAGTGACATTTGTTTGGCCGTCTACTACACTGAAAACCGGAAAAATCAAATCGCAAATAAGAAATTTACGATTTTCGATGCGGACAATGACGAACACTGAATTTCCGTCGGAGTCGCTCTCTTGTGGTCAGTGATTTGGTACTTGGCCAACAATCGAATCGTACACGATATCCACGTCCATTTTACCAATACGAAACTGGAGTGTTTTGTAGTCTCTTGGAGGATTTTACCTTAAAAATTAATTTTTGAAGTTATTGTCTTGAATTAAAAGGATGTTAAAACCGACATTTTTTTCGCTAATGTTGTTATATTAATATGACTAGTCGGACGATTTATTTCGATTAGACATAGATTTGGTTATGGGTATATTCAGAAAATAGGAAACACGGTGCTTTAGAGAGAACTGTTAATAAATAGAAAGGTGACAAAATAAGGTAGAACTACATATTTATTTCTATTAGAATTTAAAATGCATGAAAAATGATTCTTCAGTCATTTTTGTTCTCCATGACGGTTTATTGCTTGTGTAAGTATCAGAAAAGGGAATCATCGCGCCAAATTCAACCGCGTTTAATTTTGCACCGTTGCAGGAATAGATCGCTTGTCATTCCCAACTATGGATTAAATGTTTGCTCGAATTTCTAGCCTTGGATGACAACCAGTCTAGAAAAATCTCTTCCCTGAATTAAAAAACGTGAAGAAGGCAAAAAGAAAACGAATTCACGGCACCTCCCAGATAAATAAAAGAAACAGAACCTGTGAAGAATTTTGATTGATTATTTCCAGATGGCTTTGATATTACAAAAAATACTGTTTGGGTCATCATTAATATCAGAAAGTTCATTTCTTATATTTAGTTTTCTCTTTACGTCATTCGTTCATCGATTATTATAATTTTATGCACTTTTTGTATATAATCTAAATATTTTTCCTCCGGAATGACTATCAACGCAAAAAGTGAATACAGCATAACCAGTTCGATTCCTGTTTAATAATGTTTCGTTAACTTCGATCTAATAGTCTGGCATTAATCCATCTCCTTCTAGATATAGATATAATGAGAAAATGACTTGTGCAGGAGAAAGTAAACTCGGAATACACAACCATCCTGAAGAGGGCATTGCATCCCATGGGGTTTTTGTTCACGACACCCAACTGCTGCTATGGTCGAAATACATGTGACCCCTATTAGGATCCTATGTGGGTTATGAGAGTATTGACGTCACAATCTTCCTTCCTGTTTCTTGCATATATTTCATCATACAAGAATTCCACGATGAGCCCGAACCCCATCATGTTACTCACGTTTAAGTTGCATTCCATTCACGTTCGCTGTGTTTCATTCGCTTTGTCACGTTGATTACCAGTACAACCGTTTTTCTCAAGACGATCGGCGTTTCTACAAAGAATTGAATATTTTAGATATATTCTTATACTTGTATGCAATTATGCAAGATAACTGAAGAAAATAGACATATTGTCGAAATATTGTTAAACGATGTTAAACAATGTATCTTTTTCTTCTTTTCATAAATCACGCGCTTCTCTAAGTTAGTGTTGGGTAGCTATTAGAAGAGTTACGTCAATCAATTACTTATAATAATAATAATAATAAAATAATAATGACATCTCATGTATTTCGACCATAGCAGCAGTGGTGTGTCGAATAAGAATAATAATAATAATAATAATAATAATAATAATAAAAAATAATAATAATAATATGTGGATCCAAAATAATAATAATTTGAAATGCCCCAAATGAATATAAAAATCGTCGATAAGTGGGGCAATACTTACACTGGACAAGACTTTGGAAAATGTGTAAGCAAACACTGGTATGAACATCGGCCAGCGCCGGTTACAGAAATAGAAGATGTCACCATATGGGATTATACCATCCACACAGACAGAAAAATTGAAGCAAATAGGCCGGACATTATTGTCAAAAACCAGAAAAAAACCCTAGGACTGGTTGGAAAAGGAATTTGAAAACTATCAAAATACAAAGACTGAAATAGAAAAAAATTGAAATTGAAAACAAGAATAATTCCTGGTAATAACTTGGAATTATAAAAATCCATGCCTCAAGGAGATACAAAAATTGTTCTAACAAGTACAGAAATGTGTATTATAACAACAATTTAGGTCTTTCCGAAGGGCTTTAGCAGAAATCTATGTATTTTTTTTTTTTGTCGAAAGTGGAGATGGGAACATCAACAATCACTATTGTAGTTGATGCCTAGGATTTCTAACTAATTGAAGGGTCCCTGGGTCCAGGACCAAGGAGATACAAAAATTGTTCTAAAAGTACAGCCCACAATTTAAAGGGCCATGAAAGCAAAGATAATAATAATAATGATAATAATAATAATAATAATTACATATTTTTGTCCAAGTATTATCGTTCATTATCAACCTTCAGGCGATTACACTATTCCGCAACCTTCCCTAGGTTTCAACAAATAATAATAATAAAAATAACAATAATAATATTTGAATATTTTTATCCAAGTATTATCGTGCATTACCAAACTTCGTCCGATTATTCTATTCAGAAACCTTCCATAGGTTACAACAACAACAAATAATAATAATAATTGCATATTGTAATGTATCTTCATGGCATTCCCTGCAGATTGTTCTGTATATTTGAAGATCTTCAAAAAAAAAAAAAACAAAACAAAAAAAAACTATCAAAAGCAAGAATCTTGAGGAGGAGATCTCAAAAATT
>CAHIKZ030000966.1:282500-295000 GCA_903632075.3 Acanthosepion pharaonis
AAAACTTGCCTAACGGAAAACGACGTGTCACAATCCACAGAACGGGTGAGGAGATAGATGCAGTCCTATGTATCGAATAACTAGACATAAATTTTGTTACCTTTTTCTTTGTTACTTTGAACTTTTTGAGTTTTCATTTTATTTTATTTTATGCATATTTGTGTAGTATCACCCCCGTTGAACTCAGTTTGCATTACGGCCCCAACCACTGTTTGATCTCGTCTGTCTAAGATCAATTCACAACGTGGGTAGGCAGACTGGAGATCAATGCAGTTACCTTGGTAACCAGGCGTTGGAAGCGAGTTGGGAACGATGAGGCTGATATCAAATCTAACCAGATTCCCACTCGAATCACCAAAAGATTAGAACGTCACATTTGGGTGCCGCGACCTATACCAAGCCAGTTGGTCGTCACAGGACGAGACAACACGACTGACGCGACAGGCGGACGTCACGTTTGGAGCAGTGACACCCGAACGGAGCAGCGAAGAGCGAACAGCTGGCGCCGCGGCGAGGACGTCACAATTGGTGCTGTTTGAGGACGTCACAACTGGCGCCGTGGTAGATCAGGATAGAACGTCAAAGTCGCCGCTGCGACCGGGGGACGACGTCACACAAGCAACTGGAATGTAGAGAAATGCTATTTTCATATTGTTAACTGTAAATAACGTCAGTATTTGTCACGTGTGGACAATATTGTCATTATATCTGTGTTGAGGTATTCAATCATTTTCTGTTGAACATTGTTTTTTTTTGTTTTTATTAGTTACCTTGCTCAATTAAATTCATTTCGTATTTTGCTTTGATAAAGTCCATATTGGACGAAACGCGTCAGCAATTACTAGTTTTCCTATTGTCATTTTTATTCATAAATATTGTCTTCTCTACTGGTTAAATCTGAAATTTTCATATATATATATATATATATATATATATATATATATATATATATATATATATATATTAGAAAAATGAACAATTGCGACCAAAAATAGATACAAGAAAATACGAATGCCAAAATTGTGAAACTTGGAAAAATATTGTCAATTTTTAATTTTATTAATTTCATCTTCGGTATTCACGATGCCATCGATGTAATGCAGCTCAAAGTGTCGTTAGAATTTTTTAAAACTCAGTCTGACATTTCTATTTTTATGCTTAATTGTTGTGACCACATCCTTTTCATCAGACACCTCTCCAATCACGTCGTATTAAATAATCTGACTGCTGTATAATGTCCCCAAAACATTGATGTTTTTCTACTCCGCAATCTTTAAAATTAAGGGTCTTTTACTCGAACTCAGTAGCGATTCCTCATGTGGACCATGTAACAGTGTTAGATAAGTTCGCCTATCATGCAGTTCACAGTTTACGCGCCCCCTCTCGTCTTTTGAAGAAGAGTAGACATTTCTTGTTTATGATTGGGTTTTCAGTTCCTTCTAAAGTTTATTTTAACTTTATAATTCTAACGTATCCGCCTAAATATCTGAACTGATATTTACTATTTATTTACATTATTTTTCCTCAATGGAAGTTGATAGGTTTGCCTATTGGCCTGTTCACACTCCTTCCGGGGTTTTTTAACAGGAGTAGAGCTGCATCTTCTGTTTCCTGCTTAGTATTGTTTTTTCGGTTTTTCTAAATTCATCTCATTCTCTTCCCCACGCCCATTCTTATTTTCTACCTCAACATCTTTCATTCTCTTCTTTTATTTCTTTCTTGATTTCTTTCTTTCTTGATTTCTTTCTTTCTTTCTTTCTTTATTGATTTCTTTCTTTCTTGATTTCTTTCTTTCTTGATTTCTTGATTTTTTCTTTCTTTCTTTCTTGATTTCTTTCTTTCTTGATTTCTTTCTTTATTTCTTGATTTCTTTCTTTATTTCTTGATTTCTTTCTTTCTTTCTTTCTTGATTTCTTTCTTTCTTGATTTCTTTCTTTCTTTCTCTCTTGATTTCTTTCTTTCTTGATTTATTTCTTTCTTTCTCTCTTGATTTCTTTCTTTCTTTCTTTCTTTCTTTCTTGATTTCTTTCTTTCTTGATTTCTTAATCTTTCTTTCTTTTTCTTTGGTTTTGTATTTCTTTCTTTTTTTCTTAATTCCTTCTTTGTTTCTTTTCTCTTTGTTCTTTCTGTCTTTTTTGTTTTGTTTTTGTATTTCGTCCTTTCGGATTTTCTGTCTTTTTCCTTCCTTTCTCTTATCTTTCTATCTTCCTTCTTTCCTTCCTTTTTTCGAGATGGCATAATTCATATCAGACGCATATTTCTTTTATCTATGTGCACGCAAAATGGCAGCCGAAAAAAAAAAGCCGAGTGAAAAAGAAAATGCCTCGCCGTTTTCAACGTACAGTGTCGCCATTTGCCAAATGAAATGTCACCAAAATGGATTCCGTTATAGATTCCGGCAGCTTTTCTCAGTTTTTGATGTCTGTGCACTATAACAAAGTCGTTTGTAGGGAGAGTCAAATGATTGGCATACTTGCTTGCCATCCCAATGATAATCTCCTATTATCTATATTGTTATAAGCCACTCGCACTTCGCGCATGCGCACGCAGAAAAACACAGACACGCGCGCCTGTGTATTTGTGTCTCTTTATGTGTGTGTATTCTGGCTCACCTTATTTTTTAGAAATATCTCTTTTCTCTATCGTCGTCAATATTTAGATGTTCTCAATTTCCCTCTCTCTCTCTCTCACTCTCTCCCTATTTCTCTCTCTCTGTTCCCATTGTCTTTCTACGTCTTCCTTTCTGTGATTCTTTGAATGTAAACGTCTGCATATACGTGGGTGACAATTACTCCATTACGGTATTCTGACTATTATAAACATGAGAAAGATGAGGCTAACCTTTGATATCACTCGCGCTCGCCACAAGTCAACTCATTCTCAATGTTTCTGTTTTGTGTAAAATGACAAAAAAGGACTGGATGAGTCGATACAGTAAACTTCTGTAAATATCATAATGCATGGTTTCTGCTGCCATCTCTTATCTGCATCCCCATAAAGCATTCAGACTTGATGGTATCTCTGTAGTTTTCCTTAAGAAATAAGCTACAAAGTGGATCCTGTTCTCTCTAAACTGTACAATAAATTTATCGCTGCCTTTTGCATTACTACTCTGTTGTTCCAGTTTTTAAGAACTCGGGTGAACTGATTGACCATTCCAACTATAATCTTCTTCCTCATTTTGGCAAACTACTAGAAACTCTAATGACCACCGAATTCGATGAGCATTTCATATCGTAGGGCCATTTTTCAGGCAAACAATATGTCTTTTGCTTCGCTAGGTCAACTGCTGATGTACTAATATTTATTGCTGAAAGAGTCTCTCAAGCTTTAGATGACATTGAAGATCGGGCAGTTGCTTTGGATATATCGAAAGCGGTTGACAGGCTTTTGCATAGCCGTCTGCTTGACAAGATGAAAGATATTCATGGACAAATTTTTAACTGATTCAGTTTTCTCCATCATATTTCAAAAGAATATTGTCCTGAAGAGTCACTAGATAGTTCTAGATATATTTGTATTAATGCAGGTGATACTCAGAACTCTATCCTTGGACCAACTTTGTTCTGAAATTTCCTCAAGGACCGTCTTGATGACATCAGTTTTAAACATGGTACCTATGTAGATGACCCAACCATTTAAATAAACGTCGATATTATGTCTGATCAGTTCGATAAGGCCCAATTGACAGCTGATCTAAAAAGAAATGACTTACTGCCAGTTGTCACCTGCGGAAAGGAATTCCATAAAAATTATAACACCTCCAAAGCAAAACATTTCTCTATTAATCGCCCGAGAGACCCGTTTCCTGCTTCTCATGGATGATGCTAACCTCCACGAGAGTCACTCCTCGGCTGACGTAAAGTGGAAAGATTATATTGAATCCATTGTTAGGACGGCTGCTGAGAAAGTTGCTTCACTGTGTCGTGCTAGATTTTTTTTTCTCTCTCTCTAGAATCTATCTTACATGTTTATAAATCAATCAATCATCGATATAATGAATATTGCTGCCACATATTTTCTGGTGCCCCTGTTATATATTTAGAGATGTTTGAAAAAATCCAAGGAAGAATCAGTAATATTACTGTTTCCGCCTTGGCGTCTCGACTTCGTTTACTTTCACATCGTGGTAATGTAGCTTTCTTATGCCTTTTCTATATATTTACTTTCATGGTAACTTTTCGGATGGACACTTCGTTATTGTATCTAGACTTCAAGTACACTACTAGATTAGCGACAAGGTCTCATTAATTTTCAGTTGGAATGGCTAGCGGTAATCTCTCTCTCTCTCTCTCTCTCTCTCTCTCTATATATATATATATATATATATATATATATATATATATATATATATATAATAGAAATTATTGGGAGGATTTGATAATTATATTTAATTAATTCATCGAGTCTGAAACCTCAACAGAATGCAGAATGCAGAAAGCACTGGACGGCCGTTTCGTCCTATATTTGGGACCCATCAGGAGTGGGCATCCACTACCGAGAATTGAAACCCGGACAGTTAGGTTGTCAAGCAAACACCATACCAACTTTTCCAACGGTGACGAAGAGGTAGCGATTCAGACTCAATATAGCGCCGCTCGCTCACATATTCCGTGGTGGAACTCTGCTGAGTTTCTCTCTAACCATAGGACTGTTCCCTCTGGAACCACGACTACTATCACGAAGCCGCTCACTCTAGAGCATTAGAAGCCGGTTCAAGCAATGATATACACATGGCAGAAATTATTAGGAGGATTTGATAATTATGTTTATGTAATTCATCGAGTCTGAAAACTCAACAGAATGCAGAAAGCACTGGACGACCGTTTCGTCCTATATTTGGGACCCATCAGCAGTGCGCATCCACTACCAAGAATTGAGAATCATGCGTATATCATTGCTTGAACCGGCTTCTAATGCTCTAGAGTGAGCGGCTTGGTGATAGTAGTCGCGGTTCCAGAGGGCACAGTCCTATGGTTAGAGAGAAACTCCACAGCGTTCCACCACCGAATATGCGAGGGAGGGGAGCTATATTGAATCTGATTTGCAATCACGTCGTCGCCGAGGCCCGTTGGAACAGTTGGTATGATGTTTGCTTAACAACCTAACTATCGGTAGGCGAATACGCACTGCTGATGAATCCCAAATATAGGACGAAACGACCGTCCAGTGCTTTTTGCAGGGTGTATAAAAATACTATAAAAAGAATTTGGGGAAGTTTCTCACACCAAAAGAAGGACAATAACCCATATTGGTTTTTGAGTTATTAAGGGATTGAGTAACAATATATTGAAAGAAAAATTATCTGGAAATAAAAACAGTCCGGAATGAGCCCTGATTTTTTCTTATATATAAAAAGGCGGCGAGACAATGCTAAGTGATTCGATGCTAAGAGTATATTTTCACGTACTTCTCGCTTGTGGGACTATCTTCCGTTTCCATGCTTTCTAGCCAACTTTGATATTCACAGATTTAAATGCAGTTTCAACATTTATCTACTGTGTTCTTGATTACTTGTCTTTTATTGTTCTTCTTCCTTATAATGTTTCTCTTCTTCTTATTCTCTCACGCTCAATAGACACTTGTGTGGCTTTAGTGACTTGCTTGAGGTAAAATGATTAAATAATGAAAAAGATCATTGAACCATTGTAACGTTCCCTATTGTCCTTGGCTTCGGTCCCTCTGAACCAAACATCATTTCATAAATTATATCAACGAAAGAGTTATATATATATATATATATATATATATATATATATATATATATATATATCCATTTTATTAAACGAGATTGACAGAGGTGGTAGCATCGATTCTAGGGAACGTAGGGTGGGGATTAAAGGGAATGCATTCCCTTTCCTTGGTTTATCATCCCACCACGTGCGTCCTTAGCCTGTCTGTGGAATCTGGATATGTAAAGCTTTCCAGACTCAGACTCCGCATCCTGTAATGCCATCAAATTTTCATAAATAGTCAAAATAAATTACAATAAATAAATTTTCGGTGGGTTTCTTATGTAGACTGTGACATGCATTTCTAAGCTCCGATTTTATTAATTTTTTCGTATATTTCGTTGTCGTCTTCTCATTTTTATATGCCGACGAACAGTAGTCTGAACCAAACCTTCGGACCAGCCAATTCTCGAAGTACATTTTATATATATATATATATATATATATATATATATATATATATATATATATATATATATATATTCACACAGAAAATAACTGCTACACACATACAAATTTTGGTAAATAAATAATTTCATTATCCGTGTCTATTCTTACCAGATTCAAATACAAAAAAAATCGGATGAAAGAAACACTTGTCAAAAATTAATAATAATGGAATCCTTCACCGAAGATCGATTGGAATCAGATAAAAGATATATGATGAAAGAAAGAGTTTTGAAACATTTTTAAAATAAAATTCTTTATAATTAAATAGTAATAATTTTCCATCTAAGGAAAAAAGAGTAGTCGAAAATTTAATTAAATAAATAAAGTATTTGGTCGATAACCTAATGCCAAATAGAACATTAACTAAGATACAATTATTTGGCAGTAAAATGCTTTTGCTTATTTTGAAAAGATCGAACACGGTAACACAAGTTGGGGAAACTTAATCGCTTAGTAATGTGTTGAGTTCTAAATTCTATTCTATAACATTAAAGAATAAAAAAGAAAACTGCACAAAGATGCAGTGGAAATCTGAGACACAAGAGCGAAAAAAAAAAACACCGGCATATTCAAGAGCCCAATCCAAAGTATGGACAATGTATGTCGTATCTACGCATAAAATGTGGTTGTTGAAATTCTATTTTCTCGTACGCAATCAGATTTCAATTTGCAAACAATGCCTGAGTGCCCTTATAACTGAATTATATTTTAGGTTATTTCAAATCTCCCTGAACTGCTTAATAGAAAAATTTCATTAAAAATTTGCAAGTTCTGACAAAATTTTAGAGGTATTTTTTTTCTGCTTCTCACAGGAACAGACTATTTGTATCACATTTTCTTTCACTATTTCTCTATCTCTTACTCTGTTTTGTTATCTCTCTCTCACAATCTATCCATTTATCCCTCTCCCTCTCTCTCTCTCTCTCTCTCTCTCTCTCTCTCTCTCTATATATATATATATATATATATATATATATATATATATATATATATCTGTGTGTGTCATTTTGCTATTTACACCCCTGAAGATGATCTTGGAAGGAGATCGAAAGTACTTGGGAAATGAAAATAAAAGTAATTTAAACAGCCATAGCACATTTATCTCATCTTTTAACATCAATACACGGAAGGTTATTCGTGAGTTTGAAATGTACAGGGTGTGTCAAAAATACTATTAAAAGATTTAGGCGGAGTTTTTCACACCAAAAGAAGGACAATAACCCATATTAGTTTTTGAGTTATAAAGGGCTTGAGTAACAATATATTGAAAGAAAATTTATCTGGAAAGAATAGGAGTCATACATGTGCCCAGATATTATTTTATATATACCAACGACCAGATCAACAACCAACCAGAAAATGCGTCATTTTATATGTGAAAACCTAGTTATATTAACCACTTCTAACCATAAATACAGCATACGATAAGAGTATATTTTTATGTATTTCATATACATTTTCATAGTTCTATGATTTTCACAAGTTAATTTGAGATGGAGAGACATGCGGCAAAGCCATGAGCTGTCTCTTATTTAATGCGAGGCAAAACATGGCATGGTTAAATTTCTTACTGTTGTGTTTATACATAGAAATTTACAGCTAAAACTTTTAGTCATATCTGAATTTTACACAGACACACACACACACACACATATATATATATATATATATATATATATATATATATATATATATATATATATATATATATATATTTATATATATATATTTGCACGCATACTTTGAAATCGTCAAACAAATCAGAGTTTGGCAGACGATTTAGTTGCGTTGAGAAACCTAGGGTCACAAACCACATCAACGGACTCTCTCTCTTTTCGATCGTCAAACAATTCTTCTTTTATAAAAGTTTGAAGCTTAAATCATGGACGATCACAAAATGTACGTTAACAAAATGTATTGAAACAAAAGAATAGGTACACAAACTCATTTAAGTTAGTTTGGTATATTCTTGGGAAGACTGTTCCTGCATAATGGGTTATATCGCATAGAGTCTCTGGATATTTATATATATATATACCATATATATTTATATGGTCGGTAGTCCGCTTATGTAAATTAGGTGTATCATACACAACAAAAAGTTACATTAAATACGGCTGACATAGTATTATTAATACATTAATTCAATTTTTCTACGTGATTTCTAGCATCATACGGACATTAGATTTTGAGAAATGTATGAAAATATTCAAAATTGATGTGTGTACGAATAATTTCGTCGTTGTCTATATATATGTATGTATGTATGTATGTAATAACATTTGTTTGGACATTTGAATAATTTCACATAATAATTCGTCAAGTCTAAAACAAGAATCATGAAGAGAATGTAGAAAGCATTAGGCGTCCTTTTCGCCCTATTTCAGTACTCATCAGCAGTCGTATGACGATTGCATTGAATCTTATCGGTCCTGGTTCGATTCTCTGTAGTGGTTGCGCACTGCTGATCAGTCACCAAAAAGGACGAAACGGCCGTCCAGTGTTTTCTGCATTCTGTTGAGAATTCTTGTCCATGACTACATGAATTATTATATATATATATATATATATATATATATATATATATATATATATATGTTTGAATAAAAGACAGACCACGTTAAGATTCCATGTAATAAGCTATTTCACCATAACCCCTTTAACAGGGTTCTGGATCATCAGACTTCGTTAACTTTGCGTATACTTGATGAGGTCCGTAAAAAACCTGTGAATTTTCTTTTCATTCTTCATTTCAGATTTTGGAAGTAAAGTCTGATGATCCAGAAGTCTTTTAAAGGGGTTATGGTGAAATAGCTTATTACATGGAATCTTAACGGGGTCTGTCTTTTATTCAAACATATCTGCTCTGAATTTTACATTGAGCTCTCTGGATATCATCCTCCTCAGTTCTACCCATACGGATTACCTAAATTTGAATAAACTATATATATATATATATATATATATATATATATATATATATATATATATATATATATATATATATGTGTGTGTGTGTGTGTGTGTGTGTGTGTGTGCGTGTGTGTGTGTGTTTTGTGTTTGTATATCTCTGTGTGTGTTTGTGTTTGTATGTCTCTGTGTGTGCGTGTGTTATGTGTTTGTATGTCTGTGTGTGTGCAAACCAATCCCCGAAAATAATGTTTCCACGATCACTACAATCTTATCTGTTTCAAGTCTAAGCTTGACCCTTCCCATTTTCCTCTATCTGTACAAACTTAACGTAACACTCTAACTCGATTGGCATTTTACAGGGTGGACCTGAATCTAATATATATATATATATATATATATATATATATATATATATATATATATATATAATGAAGAAATAAAGTCTTAAGATGTGCTATATTTATGGGATAAACTTTTCAATATCAGAGAGCGTATGTAAATATAAAAGTGAACATAGAATCAACACTTAGAGGTGACAGTTTGTTTCATGCTTGATGCAATCGTCAGTCTAGATGCAATCGCCTGACGATTGCAGCTAGCATGAAACAGACTGTCGCCTCTAAGTGTTGATTTCTATGTTCCCTGTTATATTAATGTATTGTATTACAACGAAAGAATTGTTAAAATCGCTACACGATTGCAGTTGTGTTTCGATGCGTAACAATGCAACTCATAAGGCGGTTGTACATTACTGGTGAGAGAATGATTTACTTAGATTTAATGGCAAAATATAACCTCCTTTTACGAGAAACAGAAAAATATGGGGTTATAATGTTGATGTGCTTTACTCTGATCAACCAAATAAAATGTGACCTGAGTTAAATTTAAAGTAAGCGAAGAAGAAAAAATAATCCTAATTTTTTTTTTACAATGCATTAATCAAAAAACAATCTGGCTACGAATTATAAGAAGATGGCTATTAACAATATTAAATATGTTCATAAAATTAACACTGCTTTTAGAAATGTTACTGATAAATTTAAAATCAGCAGTAGGTTTACACTGTAACAAAGAATCTTATGTTTTACTTAAAGATCATAAGCCAGATTTTCATACAAAACTTCCTACGAGAATCATAAACCCCAGCGGACCGGAAATCTGAAGGATTAGCAAAGTTAGCCTGGATCGGGTTCAACAAATAGATCAAACTACGACTTGGACTTATACATTGGATTGGTACCACAGAAGTCATTCAGGGTTTTAGAAGTATAATTAACAAAAGCAGTTGTTCTTTTATCTAGTTTAATATTGTGGATTTTAACATCCCATTTCCAAGGATCTCTTTATCCTTGCTTCGGAATTTGCCAAAGAATATTCTGACATCTCTAGTGAAGAGATAAATATAATAATGAACTGTAGAAGATCAGTTCTCATCCACACTAAACAGTGTGTTAAGAACTCTCATGATTACTTTGATAATTCGTGAGATCATTAGATTCTGCAGAGTCTTCTGATCTGGTGTGTTTATTTATATTTATTATTATATATTATAATTATTTATAACTATGCTGCCAATGAAGATGTCAATTTTGATAGTATAGGGTTATATAGAGATGATGGTCTTATGGCAGTAATAAATTCCACTAAAATAAAGGTAGATAAATTAAGAAAAATGATTCACAGAGAACTAACAGATTTTCGAGCTGAAAGTTAAGATACAAACTAATGTTAAATACGTAAATTTTCCTGATGTTACGTTAGATCTCGTTAGGGATATATTTCAACCTTATATGAAAATAATGCCAACACAATTTTTCAGACGATGGTAGATAACTTGTGATAAATAATTTTATGATTTATCATTTTTTAGCATTACTTATCTACCATCGCCTGAAGAAGTACCATCTTAGTACTGAAACATTACATTTTTTGTGTAGCGATGTAAAATGATTTTATTGTAATTTATTTCAATATTTAATTTATTATAATAAATATATATATATATATATATATATATATATATATATATATATAATAAATTAGCACTATTTTTTAAAAAAATAAAATTTCAATAAGAACACCGGATTACATATTACTAAAAAATTTTTTTTATTTAAATATACATATGTGTGTGTGTGTGTGTGTGTGTGTGTGTGTGTGTGTGTGTGTGTGTTTTGCGTCTGGGGACGTTTCTTGACGTACACAGAAAGAATCATATATTTACACAATATTCCCGACTGTTGGTATAAATGGAATATAGGAAGTTATGAATGTCTACGCCGAAAATAATCTCCAAGGCTATGACTGCATTTGACATTTCCATTCTGTGACTGAAATCCAGCAGAGTCTGGTAATATTGCAAGTTATTGTTAAGATGCCTTGTGAATAAAGTTAATGATATTCTTTTAAACTTCCGAGCCTTTGCGTGAAACCATTGTCATCAACTTGTAAATATATTTGTAGTCGGCACGACTGCTTTATTCGCACGAATGGAAGTTGCTAGATTAACCACGACCGTTGAATCTCCCTAGAGGACAAGGGTGACAGTCTTGTGTTTTTTTTTTTGCCACCATCAGTTGGCTTTGTGCACTCTGAGATGGTTAAGGAACTCAATTTATGCTTGAATAGGTCCTTCAGCATTGAGGACAGGCTGTTCCGGATATTGGGTTAGGCCTCAGTTGTTGTCTTCCATTCGACATCACTTTTTTTCTCTTTAGTCCGGCTGACCGTTTGGATTTGACGATTGGGTTCCATCTCTGACAAATGGCATCCTGAGATTCCTGACAATTGCACTGGATTCCCAACTGTAGATGTCGATGTTACATTTTTTTTTTTAATGTTTCGTAGGTAAACCACACAACTTATTCGATCATAGTTGTGTCGAATTATTATTTTTGTTATATTTAATTATGTTCTGCCTGCACAAGGCACAAGTGTCATTCGAGGTAGAAGCTTACAGGGTAAGAGGCACAGTTTAATGCATATATAGGGAAGATAGTTGAACTATGGTCAGAGAGATGTAACGTGAATTTTCTTGATAGCTTGTCGAATATAATTATTAATGTTTTCTGGTTTCATCGGGAATGTAGTTGCTTAAAGATTACGTGAATTCTTAAATGATATTGGATATCACGTCAGCTGCTATAATCAAATAAGCGTCGAATTATTATTTATTTTCACCATGCACAAGGTCCAAGTGCCACTCGAGATAGAGGCTTACAGTGCTTGTGTACATACATGGCGAAGATAACGGCTAACGCTAAACATGAACCAGTTAAGATTGTAGTTATCGGGGTAGCACCCTTTTGTGAATCAGTCCCACAAAGGAGGTGTTCGTGGGAAGAAGCTGTTCTCAAAGAGATTTATTTTTAAGTATTTCTCCCCAAGCCAGGTGGGAGTGCCACT
>CAHIKZ030000966.1:300000-310000 GCA_903632075.3 Acanthosepion pharaonis
AAAAACAGACCACCTTAAAGTGGTCTGTTTTTCATTAAATATTAGCTCTGTATTAACATTGAGCTCTCAGGATTTCATCCTCCTTGGAATTACCCATTCGGTTTACAAGTTCTTCGTAACTTATATATATATATATATATATATATATATATATATATATATATTTATATAATTTTATTTTTCATATAGAAAAAAAAATACTCATATCTGTCTATATTTCTGATATAAGGTATTATGTACACTATTTACATTATTCGGACTATTGTCCTCATCTTTGTTGCCATATTTTTTACAATGTTTCGGCCCTTCAGTATCTGTCTATATTTCTGAGATGATGTATTATGTACACTATTTACATTATTCGGACTATTGTCCTCATCTTTGTCACCATATTTATCACAACGTTTCGGTCCGTCAGTATCTGTCTATATTTCTGGGATGATATATTAGGTACACTATTTACATTATTCGGACTATTGTCCTCATCTTTGTCACCATATTTATTACAACGTTTCGGCCCTTCAGTATCTGTCTATATTTCTGAGATGATGTATTATGTACACTATTTACATTATTCGGACTATTGTCCTCATCTTTGTCACCATATTTATTACAAGAGTGTGAGTTCAATACCTGGGTAAGGTGGTGGAGAACTTAGGGGAATTAATAGGAGATAACTGATAACTGGCATCTATTAGACATGACATGTGAAACTAGAAGAGTCTACCCCAGTGAGCGAAATAAAGGTTTCAGTTCAACATTCCAACAACCTGAAGAAGGCCTGAGCGAAAAACGGCCGAAACGTTGTAATAATTATGGTGACAAAGTTGAGGACAATAGACCGAATAATGTAAATAATTTACGCGCTACAAAGATGCAACATTGGTTCGGTGAATTTAGATGCACCTCGACAGGTGAGAACCAAAACGGTTATCTCTACTGGTGAGAACATCAATGGATAACCTTTTGGTTCTCACCAGTCGAGGTGCAACTAAATGCAACGAAACAAGGTTGCATCTTTGTAGTGGACAAGTTGTTTTTGTCTATATGAAAATTTATAATAAATAATCATTTTTCTACTCTCCGTATTGAGGCCTCTTTTGAATTAATGCTGTGATTGTAATAATATATATATATATATATATATATATATATATATATATATATATATATATATATATAAAATAACATTAAAGTTACAAAAATATATATATATATATATATATATATATATATATATATATATAATTTTAATTTGTTTATTATTTTCTTTATTCATTTATTTTGCTTGATTATTTTTACTTGTTTTTGCTTATTTATGGTTATTTTATTAGTTCTGACGGTTATTTTAGCGGGTGCAATTTGTTATTTTGTTAATTTATTTATTTATTAGGATCATTTTTTCTTATTTATTTGCTTATTTTTTATTTTGTATATTTTTATTTACTCTATTCAGATTTTTTATAGCTATATAGCAGTTATAGCTATTTACTTGTCCAATTTTTGTATTAATTGTTGTATTCATTCGAAATAAATAAAGTAAACGACAAACAAATTAAAAAAACAACAAACATTACAATAGACTACCACAATCAATCCACAAGTTAGACGAGAAAGTAGCTATAGCCGCTATATAACGATAAAAAATCGAAACTAATAGAATAATTAAAAATAAACAAAATAAAAATAAGCAAATAAATAAGTAAAAATAATATGAAAATTATACGTATAAAAATATTCAAATCGACATTGAGATCAACCCCCAGTGGCAACAGTCTGTTCAATGCATAGACGCCATCTTTAGGCCATGTGTGTTTTGTTTCGGTTTGGCTATTTATATATTGTGGGAAATGGTGCATTTTGAGTAGAAAGGAGATGGCCTTATCTACTAGATAACAATATAGCTCAATAACAAAGTGCAAGTAAACAGAAACGAAGAGACAATCATTAAGCAGTCATGAAAATCACTGTCATTCGACAGTAAAGACGCGTGGATAAAAAAGAAAGAAGCTTTGATATACAAAGGGAAACTTTGATTATGCTGAAACACGTGAGCTTATATTAATATACATTATTACATTCGCTAAGTAAAATAATCAATAAAATGATATACAGCTCTACAGGGACGACAGCCTCATAATCCTAAGACAGAAAACCGTCAAAACAAGGAAAATAATCATAAACAATTTCAAAAATATGGGTTTTCGACATAGACATAAAAAAAAACCTAACCTAAAAGAAGTAGATTTCCTAGATGTCACATTGACCTAAGAAATGCTGAATATCAACTCTATCGGAAACCTAACGACAAATCTCTTTAGATACCGACATCTTACAAACTCGCGCTATCGCACAATCAATTAGTCACCGGTTATCCGACAATTCTTCCAATGAAACTATCTTCAGAGAAGCCAAGAATGATTATGAAACAACCCTAAAAGATAGTGGAGTTTTGGCTACACCCACATACATACCACACATCGCAACAAACCATCATAAAAAGAAATATCATGTTTCAACACATCGTACAACAAAGACATATAAATTAAGAAAAATATTCATTAAATTCACAAGCATCAACTCATCAATTACTTTCCACAAGATATTCAATAAAGACACAGAAAATAATCAGCTATAGTGGCACTGAGAACATAACACATTAAAAAAACACAGCAGAAAGGCGACCAAAGCACAACCCCCACAAATCAAAACCACATGTAACTGCAGAGCAAATAACGAAACTCCGTTAAATGGCAATTGCTTGTAAAACAATCTAATTTACCAACCCACTGTTAAATCAAAATATAGAAAAGATAAAATAAGAAATAATATACATAAGAGTTACTGAAGTAACCTTATAAAAAGATTGGTTTGGTTTGGTATGTTTTGTTTTCCGACACATCAACCCAATAGATCATTTAACGCCGACAAGAATTTTATTGCTGGTATTATTTTTTCAAATATATATTGCTGGTCATAAAGTATGGCTGGTAGTAATTATTTACAAAAATGTATTGCTAGTAACAGTCTTTCCTTCAAAAATCTAATGCTGATACTATTTTTCCTTCAAAAATGTATTGCTTGTAGTAATATATTGCTGGTAATAATTTTTCATCAAAGATTTATTGCTGGTATTAAAACCTATTTTCATAGTGTCTTGGCCTAAGTTTGGGGGTTAACAATTTGCCCATAGCTGGAACCCTTACTGGTGCTACCACTCCATGTCAGGTTGGAACTAGGAACGGCAGCAATTTAGATGTGGTTCCAAGCTCCTGAAGACCTCCTGAGCAGAGGCCTTACTGTCGGATGTAGTTTATCTTCTTACCCAGCACGCGGATGTAGTTTAGGCTCATACCAAAGACGCCCAGAAACAGAGAAACTAGGCAAACAAAAATCCTTTACAAATAGTAAAAACACGAAAAGTAGAAAGCTTTCTAAATATATAAGTATTATGGTCCAGGTCCTTGTACCACGGTGATAGTCCAAGGTAGAACCAATAAAGAAGAACTCGAACACGGATATGGAATAACACAGATATATTACAAACAGGAATATATACAGAGAAGTAGAAAGTGTTAGTACGAACAATCAGGTTTAGTAAGGAGAACAAGGTAGTCTCGATCAGTATCACTATTCCAATGTCTTGTAGTAATTGTCTGAATGCGACTCTGTTTCGGACTGCCTCTGACTCGACTGACTGACTCGCTCGCTCTGACTGACTGACGGACTCCTGACGGACTTCACTCCAGACGTCAGACTGAACTCCCTGCTTCCTCTTGAGGCGCAGTATTTATTACGTATGGAATAGTCCATTATGTTATTATGGGTAAGGTCCCATAACAATAAGGAAATTGAAACAATAAGCAAAATCCCGTAAAACATATGAAGGAAATAAATCCAAAAACTGTAAACTATCCCAGGAGGAGAAAATAGCTATAATTACATTCCCAGACCAACACGTATCTATAATAATAAAGCGCAGTGCAAGTGTGTCCGTCCGTCCGTCCGTTTCTCAATTAAATCTAAGTCTAATTAAAACGTAATTAAAACTTAAGCCTGGCAAGATACATTGCTCATAATATTTTTTCTTTTATTATCTCTTCTTGCCATTTATTAGTACTGCTTGTCTTGTTTCCAGAGAATGCACTGATTAGGCCGTAGATTGAACTCACAATTACTACGTTAGCAATTTAACGAACCGTATGCGAGTTGAGTAACAAGAAACACATACTTCCTTTGCAAAGGCTAAATTCTATCGATAATAATAAAGCGCAGTGCACGTGTGTTCGTCCGTCTGTCCTTTTTTTTGCTTACGGCGAATCATAAACAATCTAACAGTTAAAGTAACAGGTGTGGTGTAATGCAAGTTTACCTCGCTTGTCAAGAAATGGTATCTGCCTTTACTATCAAGACGGAGCATGAATGAATAAAGCAGAATTTAATTTCTACATATTAACGAGTTTGGGAGTCAAAACAAACAGTTTAAGACTTCATCTTCTCTTATTTCCCTCTCCATTAATCTAATTCACTTGAATTACGCCACAGCAGTTAGTAACTACCGTAGTCACTCGCGATTAAAAATTAAATAAATAACACCTTAAATGTTAAATTTAAATATCTAACAGAGTGAAAGGCATCTGTCTATATTTCTGAAATGAGGTGTTATGTACACTATTTACATTATTCGGACTAGTGTCCTCATCTTTGTCACCATATTTATCACAATGTTTCGGCCGTTGTACGCTCCGGACTTCTTCAGGTGGTTTGAATGTCGACACACGGCACAGTGGATAAAGGCGTTGGTTAGATCCAGTGACAGGACCAAAAGAGTGTGAGTTCAATACCCGGTTAAGGCAGTAGAGAACTTTCAGATGGGAAATTAACAGGAGATAACTAATAACTGACATCCATTAAACATGGCACGTGGAACTAGAACAGTTTACCACAGTGATCGAAAGAATGGGTTCAGTTCGACGTTCAAGCCATCTGAAGAAGGCCGGAGTGTACAACGGCCGAAACGTTATAATAAATATGGCGACAAAAATGAGGACAATAGTCCGAATAATGTAAATAATGTAGAGTGAAAGGCTTAGAAAACACTTCAATTAACAGCAATTAAAAGTTAAGTGGGGCATGGTACGTTGCTTATGTAGTTTAAATTTCTTGTTCTATTTGAGAGTGCAACGGGTCATTTCTTGTTTGGTTTGCACACTGTCACGAAATAAGAATAGAAATACAACGTTCGATTGTATGTCCGGTCGGTGAAAACATTGGTATGGTCTCCGTTTTATGTTGTCAGTATTTGTTCTATTCAACAAAGAAACTTATTTTCAATAAAGATCGAAAACATATTAACGTTTTAACCTTGTAGTATTGAGTAAAATTCCCCAAAGAGCAAACAGTGGTTTAATGAATCCATACTGTGTTACTACGTCTTATAACATTATTTAAAATAGCAGTCTATTGTATTTGAAAAATAATCAGATTTATTTGAATAAAGTATATATTTTACTCCACGTACTATAGTTTGCTTATATGTAATATCTATATAAATATAGTTTGCTTATATGTACTATCTATATAAATATAGTTTGCTAAGCTATATAAATAATGCGCAGTGTACGTGTATCCGTCCGTCCGTCTGTTTTTAGATCACGGCGAAACATAAACAACCAGAAGTGACTATAAATTAAATAAATACCTCATTTAGCGTTAAATTTAAATATCGAACAAAGTGAAAGGTTTTTACAAAAAAATTTACTAAAGGTTTAACTTTAATATTGATTTACACTGCAATTACAATTGATGTCTAATTAAACCGAAATTAAGTGGTGCATGTTACATTGCCCATGTGTTTCGTTTTGTTTTCCCTTTTTTAGCACGCGTACTATGTCTTATTCGAAATATTATATAGTTTGGGTTCCGTAATGTCTTTTAAGAGTGGTCTTATGTGAAGGGATCATAAAGAATGGTGACTTTAAAAGAAAATAAAAATTGCGCCCAAAATAAATGTAAGCAAACTACGGAGATCGATTGCGTATACGAAGAAAGATTATGCCAAATTAAGGTGTCGAAGACAAAAAAAAAATTATTAATTCTAAATTCTTATAACTTTTACATAATTAGAACGGTGAAGTTAAAAGGCCGAAGACCCAAAAATTATCCGCAGGAGCTAGCCTAAAATCCGCCCGAAGAACGGATTCTAGGCTAGTTACTAGATAAACGATCAGAACTCATCTCAAAATGCAAACACGAAAACAAATTTTGACTCTAAGTTACTTAAAATTCAAAAACTACAAACGAATACGAAAATAGAAAAATAAAATAAAAAATGTAAAGTTATAATTTTGATAAGAAATTGAGGCATAATTTATATTTTTGTTCTTTCCATTCAGGTTAAAAGAAATAAAATTAAAATCAATGCACATCTTGTATTTAAAAAAAAAATGTCGTAAAATACGAGGTCTCATCAAAAAATATTTGGACTGATACTTTTAGAATGAAAACTACAGGACTGTACACAGCTGCCGCGTCACATTCTCTTACATTTCCTTGATATTTTGAAATCTTGGTTATTTCAACATTTTTGAAGACCAAAAATTCGCAAAGGGTGATATCTGGAGACAACTGTTGTTGTCGGACCTAGGGAATGTTGTATTTGACCGAAAACTACTGCACAAAACAAGGTGACTGATGGAACCTCTCTGGTGCAATGAGACGATCTGTGCCAGGCAGCTTCATCCTGTTTATGGTAGCTCCGTAACCGTAGCAATAATACACATAGTTTTTGATCATATCTCGTATGATTCATTAGTCGAACCAATGACACTAAAATATTAACGTATCAATTCCACCTTTAAAATATAAATGTATCAATTCCTTCTTTACTTGATTATTTTGAAGGAGCTGATTATTAAGTAGATCCGGAAATAAATACAGTGATATATGTTGTAGCATACGTACGGACGATGATGAGTGTCACCAATACATATAAATACAGTAGTAAATACTGTATATTTGTTCTGCAGTTGAAGATTCGTCTCCATCTCTGCTGGTAAAACTCTCAGCCTGATCTGGAGATCCTCTAAGCCCGGAGAGGCAATGTCGAAGGGCAGAGTCTCTTCTCGGGAAACAACTACCTGATCCTGTTTAATACGGGGTCTATGGGGAATTTTTGGCCGAGATTACGGGCTCGGATACCCCACATTAAATTCAGCCTTGTGCCACATCTGACCTCGTAGAGCTGTTGGTAGACATCCTGCAGTTGGACATTCGTCTTCAGAGGGGCTATTCTCTTTGTGTTGTGGAGTATTTTCACAATGGAGGCTTGTATTTCTAATAAGTTGTCCTAAATTAGGTCCGACGTACAAAACGTTAGGAACTTGGAAAATAAGAGTCAATGGCGCAGCAATCTAGTTGTGATGGTTGGTACTTCCAATGTCCGAATCTCGACTGACGCGCTCAACACCATTCTGCCAGACTTGCCATTGCTACTCCTACTTATCTATGGGAGAGTCCATTACAATAGAATAGGTACTATGGCATAACACTTTGCCTCCGAGCAGATAGGATCCCCAGAAGAGGCTGTGTTGAAGGACAGAGTTTCGTCTCGAGAAACCTACCCGATCCAGTTTTATACGAGATCCACGAAGAGATTTTTTCCTGAGCCTACGGGCTCGGATACCCCACAGTAAATCCCGCCTTTTGCCACATCTTCCCGCGTGGGGCTGTTGCTAGATATCCAGCAGTTTGAGATTCATTATGGAATTCACTTTACTCGCTTCTAGCAGTTGACTACTACTTCTACGCACCGCAGGGGAATCTTATATCTGTTGTCCGTGTTATCGTCCATTATCAGCCTTCGTCTTATTCTATTCAGTAACCTTCCCTAGGTCGCAACAATATACGGGGGTGGTACTGAAAGGTTCTCGTCTAATAGGATTCCCTAAAAATCTGACCATGCATAAGATTCTAGTTTTATTTTATTAATCGGTCGTGTTAACTCGAACATTGATGAGTCTGTTACGCCAGCCATCACGGTCCTGCATCAAAGTGGGAAGGTCATTAGGGAAGCTGTCTGTGTCACAACATCACTGGTCAATGCAGGTGGTTGCTGGGTGACCAACTCAACTTGCTCCATGGTTAGGTGACCAGAACAGTAGATCACGAGCGAGTTCTTGTTTTTCCGCCAACAGTCACTTGCAAAGTGTATTTTGCATTCACGTAAGATTGTAGAAATAATAGGTATGACTCCATAGAGCTATGATTTAGTTTGGATGTTGTCTCCAGGAGATATTAAGTATAGATCTTAGCAACCGATTGTAGGTTTCATCAAGTGTATACTATAGGGTTTAATATTGTAGAAATATTAGGAATGGATCCATAGAACTATGATTTGGTTCGATGTTATATCCAAGAGATATTAAGCATAGATCTTTGCATCCGTGTGTAGGTTCTATCAAGTGTATACTATAGGGTTTAAGATTGTAGAAATATCAGGAATGGATCCATAGAACTATGATTTAGTTAGATCTTGTATCCAGGAAATATTAAGTATAGATCTCAGCATTCGAGTGTAGGTTCTATCAAGTATATACTATAGGGTTTAAGATTGTATAAATATCAGGAATGGATCCATAGAACTATGATTAAGTTTGGATGTTGTCTCCTGGAGATATTAAGTATAGATCTCAGCATCCGAGTGTAGGTTCCATCGACTTTAGACTCTAGGTTTTTAGATAAATATCCAAACAGCCGCGCCATAGATTAGCACTCCGTCTGCAGTGGCTTGAAATAATCTTCCCTTGTGGTTGTCTGGTAGATCAGATTTCGAGATTACATCCATTTTATTTAAAGCGGCCCATGGTTTATTTATACGATTTTTCACATTTTCAATAGAATTTATTTCGCTTCCTTGGTATGTAAAAGATTCGACGGATTTTATTGATTCACCCGAGAGAATCTGTATTGATAATTGTTGGTTGAAGCCTATGATTTCACTTTTCGAGACATCGACATAGAGTCCAACATCATTGGAAGTATTTTCTAGATAATGTAGGAGTGCAGTGATAGGTAGGTCGATATCTGTCATCTTTTTTTTGCAGGATATCGATTTGAGAGTCTTGATGATAAAGTAAGACTTAGATGCTGATGCTTGTCGAGGGAAGTTCTCACTACGTAGTGATAACAAAGAAAGAATGTGGAAGCCTGTCATCCTGGAAGTCTCTTGTTTTGGTGTCAAAGAAGTTAGTGCCTCAGTCTGAGGGTCGAACCAAATATTTGGAATTTTTATATAGAATCATTATGGTAGTTACACTCTCAGTGGTGGGGTGACATATACCGGAAGTATCTTAAGATTTTAGTAGAAAGGTTTAATACGTAACAATTGATATTAAATACACCCTGTAAAATGTCAGATCATTGTTTATGTACATACTGAGGCAGAGTTTGGTTTACAAAGTCATATTTTATTTTGGTAGAAATGGACGGAATCAAATATTTTAAATCAAGAACTCCAAGAAATATTCCTGTAATTTAAATAAACGAATATTCACAGATTCCAACTAAGACAGGTGATCTGAATTTGACGATCTGATCTTTTCCTGGTTTTATTTAACATAGTATAGGTTTGTTATATCGACTCCTGTTAGTTTAATTACTGTTATTTAACACCATATCTAAATGGGTCTAGTTATTCAATGTGTAATGGGTCATCTAATAGATTTTTTCAGAAATAATTCTGTTTTTTTTGTTTATCAAATTTAATCTTCCAAAAATAAAAGACAATTACATTTTACTCAGTCATATATCCGCCATTATTCACAATGTATAGTTGCCACTCATCATGCAGCTCTTCGATATATTTTCAATTAAAGTCCGCAGATTTTCTTTCCCGTGAAAAAAGTTGTGGACCAATTATTGAAGAATTTTCATTACAGAAAGTTTTCCCCTACCAAACATTTTTTTACTCGATTGTAAGATGTAATAATCGGTTTTTACA
>CAHIKZ030000966.1:315000-365000 GCA_903632075.3 Acanthosepion pharaonis
ACATGTTAATTTTTTTTTTTTTTTTTTTTTTTTTTTCTTTATTTCTTTTCCTTTTTTCCACCCGATTTTGTTGGCTTTCAATGTGTTGTTTTGTTCCATTTTTTATTTAAAATTACCATCTTATTATTTAATATAACATCTTTTTTTAGTTTTTTCAAATTATTATTATTATCAATTAGTTAGTTTTTTCTTTCTGGTTTTTGACAATAATCCGGCCATTCAATTTTTCTGTCTGTGTGGATGGTATAATCCCATAGAATGGTGACGACACTATTTTCCAAAGTGTTTGCACCAAGTGACGATTTTATATTCATTTGGGGAAAGATAGAACATCCTGAGATTAGATGGCTATTGTTTCTTGGTATTTGTCACAGAACCTGCATTTTGGATCCACGTGATATTTGTGTGTGAAAAGACTCTGGTCTTTGCAAGAATAAAGCCTTCAGTTTCAGACTTTTCAGATGCTCGTAACCATCGATGATATTAATTTTTTTTTTTTTTTTTTTATCTCCGATGAAGTTGCTGCGTTACATAGACAAAGTTCTCCTTAGTGTGTGTGCCTACTGTACTTGTTAAGACAATTTTCATGTCTTGGCTTTGTTTTGTCTCTTAAGCTGGGTTTAGTTGTTGTCTTGTATGACAATTCTAGGAATTCTTTCAATGTGTTGTTTTGTTCCATTTTTGCATAATTCTTTGTTTTAGAATCCATTTGTCTGATGTCCAGTTCCTATTGGACCACTGGTATTATTCTTGTTCTGAGAATTTTCAGTTTTAAATTTGCCACATTTTATTTTTTCATTTTCTTATGGTGAATTCCTTCACTCTCATTTACACCTAGGTACTTATAAGCTTCTCCTTGTTTTCTTTTATTGTTACAGCAGGGTAAACTTTAAAACTGTAGCTTTAGCACATTTATCCAAATTGAATTTCATTCCAATGTCTTACTGAAGCATTTTACAGTTTTTCCAGCTCATTGTCATTCCTAGCATACAATTTTAAGTCATCCATGTAAAAATAGATTTTATTTTCTTTGAGCTATTTTGTAACCGCATTCTGTCTTGGCTGGTTAATTGTGATATGCAAAATAATGTGAAATACTATTGAATCCTTATAGGTTCCATTTTTATGATTGAGGTGGTACAATCGACATACATTGTTTGATGAAATTGATGATAACGGGTGATATCTTAAAACTTTAAGATCCAGGAATGTGGTACACTATCGAAGCTTTACGATTTTTACTAAGATTTTTTCCACGGAAGCAGTTTTTTCAGGATCATCCTATTTTAACAATTGGACATCCGTAGCCCCCTGTTTGCACCCTTTTGTTCAAGTGGTAGTTTTTCAAGAAGAAATATGTCTGTTTTGTTAAAATAGATGTTAACAGTTTGATGGTCACTATTTTGGGTAGAAGAAAGGTAATCCTTTGGTCATCCATCGGTAACCATTTCTTGAAGTTCTTTGGCGAGTTTTTTGTAGAATGGTTAGAATTTTGAGTTGTGTGCTTTTTTCAGTGCACATCATGTCTGTTTGGTTTATTTTTCATTCGTTCTAACTCTTGCGCAATCCAATCTGCCTCTTCGTTGTGTTCTTTGGCCGATTTTTCCCCAGAACATAACTTCTTCCATTTTAGGGGACTGTCACTTCAATTCTTTGTTTTATTTCCCTGTAAAATTTCTTTTTTTGCATCGGTTTGAAAGATTAGAATTATCTTTTTCTCCATTCGTTTGATTAGTTGTATTGTTTGCTTTATTTTTTCTTTAGTTGATAGGACTTCATTTTCATTTGATATTGTATTTTCTTTCGACTCTTTGCCTTTTCTAGTTCTTACATTTAACTAGTTCATCGAGTACTGATAATTCACTTCTAAGGTGTTCAAGACATTTTTTCTTTTCAAATGCCACTAAGACGCGAGCATTGAGGTGAGTGTCTTCTTCATCCAGAATCAATTTGAGTGCTGCATTATAGAGCTTAAAGTTTTGAGGTTATGCTTTTGTTGGTTGAATGAGAGTTGTTCTCTTTATTGCAATATTCTGGGTCTTATATGGAAATGATTTCACGATCCTGAAGAATTCTGTTCGAAATTTTGAAATACGTCTTGTGACTGACTAAGTCCTATTCCAAATTTCTAAATTTTGCATTATCTTCACAGTGATTTGTGTGTATTTCGGTTTTTCGGATGATGAGGCTTGTGTGTTGTTATTACTTTTTTTCCCTGATTCCGGTTCCTTTTCATGTTTTGTTGGTTCATCTATTCTTCTTTTTTATTTCATTAATTTAGCCTCTGTCAATCGGTTATTTAAATATTTAGTTTATTTTTATTATTACTTTCTAATTATTCGCCAAATGTCATATGTTTTGATTTCTGAGGTTTGATTAACGCTTCATGGAATGCAGTCATAACAACTTTGTATCCTCACGAGACCATTTTATTTCTTAAATTTACGGTTATGGATCTAGCTGGGAATTTACAGGACCATCATTAGGATTATCCTGGGTGGGGGACCTGAAGATTCATTCAGTTTGTTCCTATGGCAATTTTTCGACCTCAGGTAGGTTCCTCAAAATGGCTTACTGGACGTTTTGACATATTAATGACGCACGGGTTTTGCCCGGCACGTTGAGAAAAAAAACCATCGGCACGATTAAATTTTAAAAAAAAAAAAAAAAAAAAAAAAATTTTATTTCGTTTTCTTTGCTGTGAAATTTAAATTAATTTATTGGCCCATCTTAAATTACGATATTATTAGAAAATCGCAACTTTTATAAATTATAAAAAACATTATGTAAATTTTTTTTAAAGATTTAGCGTTGTTTTAAAAAAAAAAAAAAAAAAGTCTTACATTCGTTTGTCTTTCTTGAAATTAAAAATAATTTATTGGCCCATCTGTAAATTCCACGATATTCCTTCTTAGAAAGATTGCTTTTCTTTTGTAAAATGTAATATGTAAATTAAATCCGTTATTTTTTAAAGTCTTTTTCTTATCCTTCTAAGAAAGAACATTAGAAATTATTGTTTTTACCTTAATGTTTTTTTCGATATTGAAAAACTAAAGGGATACTGAATGAGAAAAATTAAAAATTGTCTATCAGTATTATTTGCCTCTTCATGCTTACGCTAAAATCTAAAAATAACAAAATTTCTTCGTTAAAAAAAAATTAGCCGCTCAACGAAACAAAACATCACTACACTAGAGAGTATTTTATTAAATTTTTTTTTTTTTTTTTTTTTTTTTCGCCATCACTAGTCCTAGTAACAAAAATAATTGTCAAAAAAAAATTTTTCGTTTCTGTGAAATTTAAGAATAAATTGGCCCATTGTAAATCCGTTATTTTTTTCAAATGGAAAAATAGCGCTATTAAAAAAAAAAAAACGCAATCCTTCTAAGAAAGAATATCGTGATTAGCTGTTTTTTGTTTTTGGGGGATATTGCAGGATATGATTTTATTATCCATCGTTTGATTATTATTATAATTATTATAATTTATATTTCTTAATCAATTAACCCCAAGCGAGACAATAATGCCACTAAGACGCGAGCGGTGACTGGGAGTGAAAGAGAATGAGAAGACTTTAGAAGGGTCCGGAAACACGATCCTGAAGAAGAAACTAGAAATACATCTCTAGTCCTATTCAAAAAGCAATGAGTACGAATCGGATGATAGGCTAACTTATCTACTCATCATCTTCTTCTACTAAATATTATTATTATTATTATTATTATTATTATTATTTTATTTCTGTTAATTTCTGATGTATACTCATTTCATTCCGGGTCCCGATCAGAGAACTAAGGTCAAAATGGCTTCATGACATTTTTGTGAAAAAAAAAACCATTGCATAAATTTTAAATAGATAATAGATAAATTTATTATTATTATTATTATTATTATTATTATTATTATTAAATAACTTATAAATTATAAACATTATGATTTTTCTTGATTTAGTAATGCGTCTTATCATTCTTCTTCATATTTTCATCAACTTCTTCCTTTACTTCTCTTTTGTGCTTCTTATCCTTCTTTTTCTTATTGTTATTATTCGTTTTCTTACTATTAAAAAGTCTACTGCCTCTTCTTTTCCTTCTTCCTATTCTTCGTATTATTATTATTGAATTTTTCATTCGAAACATTGACATGGGAAACTCTCAAGGGTGATTAGCTGTGTGTGCAGGTGATTTATTATCCAAATTGATTTACAGAGTTGATTCCCTTTGTTGGCCGATCGATTACTTAATTCTACTCACTCTGTGCTTTTTGTGTTTTTTTTTCTTCTTTCTTTCGTATTATTGAATAAAAAGGAAACAAAATTACCTTGGGAACGCGTTCTTTGGGACATTATACGACACCATGATGGCCGATTGATAATATTTGCATTTTCATCCGACGTTGCGTTCACATTTTCCACGAGTTACACACACACACACACACACACACACACACACACACATATATATATATATATATATATATATATATATATATATATATATATACGGAAACCTATCAAAGTCCATCCGTAACATACTAGTAGAAGCTCTAATAGACTCATCCACGGGTAAACAAAATCTTTAAAACATTGGAAGCAATACTAAAAGAAAAGAAATGCCAACACTCAATAAAAGTTAACTATGAACACGGCTGCACTGTGCTGACTGTGTTTGGAAAATAAAACATTCCTATAGTTTTACAAACATACATTAAAAACAACCTACACATTCAGTAAGAAATAAAAAATAAAAATCGGCAAATCGTCCTTGACAATGTCTAAAAAATAGTTGAAAGCGCTCGGATGAGCAGAAACTTTAGAGTGTCTTTACACACATTGTGTCCAGAAAGGAAAGCTCTTGTTGAATCTCCCTAGCCTCTATCTTAAAATGAATTTGAAACAGGTAGCTTGACTAACACAAGGAACGACCAAAATTAACGATAAAAAACAATTGAAAACTACAGATAAATTTCATTTTCTTCATAAACAGTCATCAACTTCTGTAGTTCATCGCTACTAATAAGCAAAAAAGATTTTTCTACTAAAATTTTTTTCTCCTGATGGTGGCCGAATCTAGTCGTCCAACCTAAATGAAATAATAAAACAAAGAAATATTAATAGACAACGCAGTGTGTCTAAAAATTTTAATTTTTTAATATCTTTTTATAGTGCGAAACACACACGCACGCACACACACACACACACACACACACACACACACACACATATATAGATAGATAGATAGATAGATAGATAGATAGATAGACAGATAGATAGATAGACAGATAGATAGATATAAGTGAAGATTGAAGTCAACACTCAGAGGCGACAAGCTGTTTTATGCTAGTCGCAATCATCAGGCCGCGAGGCTTGGGTTTTTTCTCGACTATTCATATATACGGGCCATTGGCGAATTGTGGGTAGTCCATTCTGACGGTTAATTTGGTGGGAGTGGTTTACTTATTTATTTGGGTTAATTTATTTTACTTTTTTTATTTATTTTTATTTTTATTTTGTATATCTATTTATTGTTTTTGGTTTTCAATGTTATTATAACGTAGTAAAAAAATTAGTTTAGATCGTTTATTTAATAGTTTGTTTTCGTCTGGGAAGCTATTTTTTGTCCAATTTTTGAATTGATTGCTGTAGTCTATTCTGATATTTTGGCAGAGGGGGCAGTTTTTTTAATTTGTTTATTATTTTATTTATTTATTTCGACTGATTATTTGTACTTCTGAGTGTTGACTTCAATGCTCACTTTTATGTTAACATTCACTTTATCCCATAAATATAACACACCTTAGAAGTAAATATCTTCATATATATATATATATATATATATATATATATATATATATATATATATATATATCCCGACGGTCCCGTCGAATTCGACGTATGAGGGTCACGCAGATCAGTTCCTAGGAAAACAACAACAGCACATGAGATTTGATTATAGTGGTGAAGGTTTCGTGCAGGACCATCCACACTTTCGAAGAGTCAAATACAGAGGTTTTGAATTCAGAGTTGTACTTCTCCTAGATCAGTTTCCATCCAAGGCTATAGAACCCAGTAGCTGTAGGGAGAAGTAGAGGTTTCACACCTTTCGTAAGGGTAGTAGTGCGTAGGTGAATGTAATGGATTCGACTGGAATTCGAACTCGGCTCTCCGATTCCTCAATGCAAGCCGCTATCCATTACTCCACACAGACAGACAGACACACACACACACACACACACACACGCACGCACACACACACACGCACACACGCACAACACACACACACACACACATATATTATATATATATATATATATATTATATATATATATATATATTTTATATATATATATATATATATATATATATATATATATTAAAAAACAAAAATCTTCAGACACACTTGGTTTTGCAGATTAATATTCTTTGCTTTTTTTTTTAATTATTATTTTATTTAGATTCCTCAAGTAGATTCGGCCAAAATATATATATATATATCTGAAGTTTACTGCTACCAGCAAGCAGAAATATATCTTCTCCCGATGATGGCCATATATATATATATATATATATATATATATATATATATACATATATATATATATATATGCAATCGTCAGACGAAGAAAAATGAGAAGACAAAATTATAAAAAAAACTTTAAATATTAACAGCATTAATATTAGCAATAATAATAATAATAATAATAATAATAATAATCTGCTTCATGGCAATATTCTGCCCATACCAAACAAGATGATGTAGAAAAAACATCATACCAATCAGTGGTTATGTCGTGCTGTGTTAAAGTTGAAACCGATGTTTTTATTCTGGCTTTGCAGATCCGATGATTGTTAATTAGAAATTAACCACACATACGAAAAAAATATTGTAGCCCTAAATTCAGATTCTGTGATAAACATCCAAAAACAATTGACCATTTCGTAACGGATTACACGGTGTTAGCACACACTTATTATACAATAATACTACACGACACAGTCGACCAATATCTGCACTTGAATTTTCGCAACATTTAAGGAAAGGAATCTGCAAGAAACAAAACCCAGAACCTATCACGGAAATTGGACCGTTACCAATTCATGGCAATTTACAAGACACCCAGATATAACAATCAAATCTAATCGCCCAGATATCGTGATTAGACACCGCAAAACAAAAAGTGCTTTCTTATTCACATGGCAGTCTCTGCAGATTATAATGTATCTTTAAAGATCTTCAAAAAATATCACAATACATGGATCTTAAAGTGAAAATACCAAAATAATTGTACATGACGACACCGTTAATTTCAGTTGTAGTTGGAGCCTGCGTACTGATAGGAAATGATTCCAATGGACTTCACTGAAGGGATTCTTGGTAGAGCACGCCTTAACGAAATACAAATAAAATTGTACGCGCAAGTCCATATCACACATTACGCAGAGATTTAGGTATGTAAAATGTCTGTGAACTTCGTTTTGTTTTTACAGATATAATCCGTGGAACATGTCATGAAGTCATTCTCGTCTACAGTCACTTTCTCACAGACGCACCGTCGCCTCTCTCTGTCTGTTCTACAAATACTTTCATGGAAATTGCTCCGAGGAGTTGCATTCGCTGGTTCCCAGACGTCATGAGTTCAGCGCCCTACGAGGCAGGCATCCCGCTCTCACCCCTTCACTGTCGAAACTCCTAAATGTAGACGTCTCTTCTATTCTAATAGCTTCATGTCTCGCACCTCTCGCCTGTGGAACTCCCTTCCCTTCTCCTGTTTCCCTGTGAGCTATAATCTCCAGCTATTCAAATGTAATGTCAATCGACATCTACAGTCGCCTTAATCTATCCACTACCCTCATCCTTCCTTCTATCACTCCTATCTGATCTTGCTACTTCCTGTAACCCCTTGCATCCTAGTGGCTTCCCGCCATGCTTGGGGTGAAACGTTTAAAAAAAAAAAAAAAAGTTCTCGTTGGTACTCCGAGAAGGTCGTGTGTATACAAGAGAAATCAAAGGAAATAATAATAATAATAATAATAATAATAATAATTTTTCTCATGAGTACAACCCACACCTTAGGAAGTGCTTTATCTATGTAAAATATTTTCTTTCTTTTTTTTTTTTTTGTGTCAGTGGAAAATGTCATGATGCCATTTCTGAGCGGGACCAAGAACGAAAAGTGTACACACCAGAAATCAAAGGAAATAAAATAATAATGATATTTTTTATTTCTTTCTTCCGTTTGCATATGGCTAGATGTGTAATCTAACAATGTTCTGCTTTATCTATATAAAATGCGTGTGAACTTGGGGGGGGGTTGTTGTGTTTTTTACCAAAATGATCAGTAGAAAAGGCCATTTCTAACATAGGTCTCTGGGTGGGAGCGGGGAGGAAAGGTGTATACAACAGAAATTCAAGGAAATATTAATAATAATAATAATAATAATAATAATAAAATTAATAATAATAATAATACTAATAATCTATACACATAATGCCCCACATATATATTTACGGGTGTAACAATTAAGGGTCGAAAAATAACGGTGACCCACCCGGTGCATGGTAACTTGGTCCTGTTGACGCGTACTGATATCACTAACGGATAGAGTTCGTATATCTAATCTTCAAGAATGCTTTGTTCATTTTTAGAAATTCCTTTTAAACTTTAAAAATTGTAATTAAGAAAAAGACAGTAGGAAACAATTCTTGTAATAATTCATTAGTCATCGAAAGAGTTTTTTTTTTTTTATAATGCATCCTTTAATTATATTATTTACTATAGCAATTAAAAGCTCATGCAAGTAAATAATTTGATTATTTTAATACCGTTTTTATGTTAGCATATTTTCTGGAATTTGGTAATATCTTTCGAAAAAAAATAAATTAAATATATATATATATATATATATATATATATATATATATATATATATAATGATACGTTGCTCTTAATAGGAAGAGAAATAAGCAGACTCTGAAATTACAGATTGAATCTACGGACTGTCAAGGATTACTCAGACGTTCCTTAGGGAACTTTTTATAGTATCTATAATTTTCGTTGTAAATAATTAACATTTATGAGTATAATATACGGATATCTTTCCTTTGGTGTTTAAAATTTGTAGACTGTTCAATTATTAACGTGTGGCACCATGCATCCTGACGATTTGAAAGAAATAATTATAGATACATGATTTGCTTTTTTACGGTTTATCAACCATTTGAGGATTATTTAAGGCCGAAAAATATTTTAGGTTTTAAGAATAATTATTTCTTTGCATTCAAGCGATTTGGGAGAAAGAAAGAGAAAACGAAGAAGAAAGAAAGAAAAAGTAATACGAGACGGGTCATAGGCGAACACACACACACACACACACACACACGGCTTAAGAGACGGGAATGAGGAGGAAAAAGGTTATTGTTGATAGATATCAGATGTCGAAAATATCTAGGTCACCTACGAACAAGCGTTGACCGATTTCCGCTTGTCCACGAAAAATGGAATTTTGTTATCAATTTGATGTCACCAAAAGAAGAAATCCATTGTTGAACATTGACGAAACACAGGCAGTCTTCCCTGGGTGTAAAGAATTAAAATCCCACACAAGAAGTTTTCACTGGCTAAGTTTTTTTTCTTTTGACAGAATAAACTTTTGCCCTGTGATGATAAAGATTTTTTGTTATCAACACATGGGCCGAAAGGAAAATGAAATATTTTGATTTCTGCTTTAGAGACGCCAGGTTGGCTAGGAAAATTTCTTTCTTAGGCCATGTCTAATTAGCGATAAACTGCTTGACAAACGCCACGTGTTAAAACCAAGAGTGTCACCTCGGCCGCTCATGATAAGGGCGATTTAATTATTTTTTTTTAGTTAAGCCAGGTATTTCTTTCCCAAAACAAAGCCACGGGTTGTTCACGCCCGACTAAGACGTCATTGGCCAAGTGGATCACATGACGCACGATGGAGGAGGAAAGATACCCGACCAGGACCTCATTGGTCGAGAATGGTCACGTGACGCACGAAGAAAATCAGTCGACGCCTCTATCCAGAGTGTAAGTATGAGAAGCCGATACGAAGAAGTGGGGAGGCAGTGCACGCCCCTCAGAAGCACGGTAAGAGAGTGGGAGTGAGAAAAGAGTTGCCAAAAATGGAAAAGAGTCGAAAATCCCTAACCAGAAATAAGAAGGGTAGATACGTATTTAGAATTATCAAAGAACCCCCGACGCCAAACAGACCCACCCCAGTTTTGACGGCGTCAATAAAAACGAAGCCCCACCAGACAGAAGTCAGTTGAGACTCGGACGGCGGGCCGAGTTCGTTCGCCCCAAGCGGGCAGAAGAGGCCAGTTCGTTTGGCCTGAGTACAGAGTTCGTTCGACCCAAGCTGGCGAGAAGAAGTTAGTTCGCGCACCGACGCCAGAGATGATAGTGAGTTGAGCCCCGGACGGCAGGCAGAGAAGAGCTCAGACCCTGCAGAGAAGAAGTTGAGCCCCGGACGGCAGGCAGAGATGAGTGCCAAGTGTTGAAACCGCATCAAGATAGCTGACCAAGATTCACGCACACTTTTGGATTCTTCTTCAACCAAGAACAAGTAGTTTGAAGAGCGACTTAGGACCAGACCACAGAAATAAGTTTTTTCGACTTTCGTCCAAAGACACCCGAAACACAAATTTCTTAGAGAGCAGACAACTTGAAGCGTTAAAGTTTGCCTAGCGAAAGCGTCGTGCCACAATCCACAGAACGGGTCGGGAAGTAGACATAGTCCTATGTACCGAATAAATAGACATAAAAAGTTTGTTACCTTTTTCTTTGATACTTTGAACTTTGTGAGTTTTCATTTTATTTTCTTTTATACATATTTGTGTGTTATCACCCCCGTTGAACTCAGCTTGCATTACGGCCCCAACCCCTGTTGATCTCATCTGTCTAAGATCAATTCACAACGTGGGTAGGCACACTGGAGATCAGTGCATTTACCCTGGTAACCAGGCGTTGGAAGCAGGTTGGGAACGGCGAGGCTGGTATCAATCTAACCAGATTCCTACCCGAATCACCAAAGGGTTAGAACGTCACGTTTGGAGCAGCGACACCCGGACGGAGCGGCGAGGAGCGAACAGCTGACGCCGCGGCCAAGACGTCACAACGTTAACCACGAACTATTTTAAATTAAAAATTGTACTTACATTAAAGAAAATTACTTACAATATAATACGTGATTCCTTGACACATATTCCTTCGGTACTCGGGCATTTGGCCGACGGACATTTAACCAAATGCACATTTAGCCGGAAATGTAGTGGCGTACTTACATGTATGTCACACTCTTTATCGTAATATGCTACATATATTTATATTTATTTACTGTATTAATTTGTAATTTTTCGTTTTTTTAATCTATTCTGTATATATTATATTTTACTTCAAATATTACTGTAAGATGATAAATATTTTAAGAAATGCACATTTTACTACAGCAAGTCTTAAGCTTTTACGATATGAAAGATCTTTCAATTTCGTTTTAATGATCATTATCTTAATGGGTTGAAGTAACTTACTGTTAAATACGAATTTAAATAATTAGGTGCTACTTTTTAAACAAATACGCAAATATTTTTAGATATATATATATCTATATATATATATCTATATATTTCAATAAACAAATATTGAAATAAGAAAACTTTTTAACTTTAAATTTAGATTAATGCTTGAAATTCATTGGTAATTATTAGTCCTATTTTACCTTATTATACTGCTAATTAGAATACTTAAAATATTGCTTGTTACTATTTTTACTTGTACATTATCGGTGAAATATCCTTCAGTCGAGGGCAACTAGACGCGGTGTAATGGTTAGCAAGCTTGTCTTGCTAGAACAATTACGACTGTGTAGTGAGATCGATCCTCACTGGGTGCCTCCTACTTTCGGCCTTTATGCCACATCTAAGATACGCTTGGAATATTACAAGGGCAGCTCGAGCTGGTGTAATGCATAGCAAGGTTGTCTCGCTAGAAGAGTGAGTTCGATCCTCACTGGGTGCACCATACTTTCGGCCTTCTGCCACATCTAAGCTGCGCTTGGAAAATCACTTGGGCACCTCGAGGTGGTGTAATGGTTAGAAAGCTTGTCTCGCTAGAACATTTACGACTGAGTAGTGAGTTTGATCCTCACTGGGTGCCCCTTACTTTCGGCCTTGTGCCACATCTAAGCTACGCTTGAAAGATCACTTGGGCACCTCGAGGTGGTGTAATGGTTAGCAAGCTTGTCTCGCTAGAACAATTACGACTGAGTAGTGAGTTCGATCCTCACTTGGTGCCCCTTACTTTCGGCCTTGTGCCACATCTAAGCTACGCTTGAAAAATCACAGTATCCGTCTATCGGCCAAATGTCTGGCCACGAATTCCTTCTTGCTCTCAATTTTAGCAGCACGGGTATACTACTACTACTACTACTACTAATAATAATAATAATAATAATACGAGTATAATGACAAAAAAAATGTTAAAAATAAGAATTTTAGAACAGGCCTGTCTCCCTTCACAATGAAAATTGGAATTGACTCTGGTAACCTGACCATCACCTTCTGAGAAACACAGAACTGTGTGCATTTTGTGCGATGTTGTTGATTAGGGTTACTTCTCTGTCTCAACAGAAATTTACATCACCGTTTGTAGTAATAATCAACACTTATTTACGTAGACGCCTTCTTATGCTTTTTTGGAAACCGTTGTATAATATGATTGAGCAATTATTTTCGTTTGGTTGAAGTTATTCTAGTTTCTGCCTGATGACTCAAGTCTCTAACTTTATCTACACTTCATAACGCGGTATTTTTTTATCAGATCACTGGCATCAAGGAAACATAGAACCACTGATTTCTTCTTTGAACAAAACAAAATAGGCAACGCTCTGTTTGTTTAAGATCATTATTTTCAGTAATCAGACGTTGATTATAATAATAATAATAATAATAATAATAATAATAATAATAATTATTACAAAGATGAAAGCCGAAAACAAAAATCTAAACTTAGACTATAGTAACCGCTGAATTAACAAAGAAGTGCATTAATATATAATTTCTTTCCTTCTTCCGTTCGTTTGTTCGTTGTTTCCTTTTGTTTTATTTCTTTGTCATTTATTTCCTAAATTATTTTATTATTATTTTATTTCCTTTGATTTCTGGTGTGTATTTCCGGGTCCCGACCAGAGATCTAAGGTCAGAAATGGCATCATGGTATTTTCCACTGAGCAATTAAAAAAAAAAAAGGCACATATTTCACATAGAAAAAGACATGTGTGTGGCATGTATTCGTGAGAATGTTTTTGTTGTATTGCTTTAAGGCATGGACTACTAGCCATCCCTTCAGTGAGTCTATTGGAATCTTTTCCAATAAATCTGACGCCTTAAACTACAACTGGAATTTTTGATGTTCTCATGTGCCAAATTTTTCAGATTTCGATTTCACGGTCCCGGTCTTTAAAGAAAAATGTGAATAAAGACAAAATAAAAAAAAAAAAAAAAAAAAACTAAAAAATAATTTACCAACACGTTTCGTCCTCGGGTGCACTTTATCAAGGCTAACGTAAAGACTTGCATTTATAAATAGATGCAAAAATATCGTTATGTTTTCAATAGTTTTAAAATTGCGAACTCTTAAAACTATTATTATGGATAAGCTGTGAAAGTCAAGTAAAACTGTGGAGAATGCTAAATGGTGTTATTTAATGCTAATAAGCGAACAATTTTATCGTTGTTGTTGAATCTCTTTTTCCATTATTACCTCACACACACACACACACACACACACAGACACACAGACACAGACACAGACACACACACACACACACACACACACACACACACACACACATATATATATATATATATATATATATATATATATATATATATATACAAAGACCTGGTACACTAGGTGCCACAAGGTACCAAAACAAACCTTCGCAGGTTTTGAATTCAGATTTATCCTTCTCCTAGACCAGTTGCCATCCAAGGCTATATAACCCAGTTTGCCCTGCTATTTACACATAGCTGAAAGAAGATGAGGATTCACAGCTTTCCCAAGAGGATTAGCACGTAAGCAAATGTAATAGATTCGACTATCAGGGTTTCAATTCTCGTTAGTGGATGCGCACTGCTGATGAGTCCAAAATGTAGAACGAAACGGCCGTCCAGTGCTTTCTGTTGAGGTTTCTTCTAGACTCGACGAATTACTTGATTTTATATATATATATATATATATATATATATATATATATATTAAGAGTGCTCGATTCATAGAAGAGCTTTGCAGTAGCAATCACTGTTTAGAAATTTGCGCTCTCACTCTAATGTACCCGACCGAATTTAGCTTTTTTCGGGGTGTATATATATATATATATATATATATATATATATATATATATATATATATATATATATGTATATATATATATATATATATATATATATATATATATATATATATATATATATATATATATATATATATATATATATATATATATATATATATGTATATTTGTGTTAAATTTTTATAAGTTATAATGTTAATTATGTTTAAATGAAAATGTCCATGAAGATGGTCTTAAATAGACCGAAACGTCCGACGTCGACTTTATTTTAACATTAATACTACATAAATGCATATTCAGATTTTTGTTTTTTCTTTCATACTGTCGGATTTATATCCATATATTTGCTTACATACTGTCTACTGGAAATACAAAACTGAATTTACTTTATAACGTGGAAGATTTCAAGCTTGGACGAGAATAATAGATTCTATTGATCAAGTAAGGAATGGATTTATTATCGAACTGTTTTTAGAACTGTTCCATCGTTTTTGAAATCATTTTGGATTTGCCTTGTAACGGAAGGACTTCAAGCTTGTTGAAGATATAAGAACCAATTGATCACTACGTACTCCGACATCAACGGAAGATATTTCTTGAACTGTTTATAAAATTTTTCAATCGACTTTTTAATATTTTAATTTTTGGAAATCATCTTCGAATACGTTTTAACAACATCGCCCACGTGACGACTACGTGATCATATTTAAACAGAACGCTGATCTATATAAAATTTCAGTTATCTGTTTGAATTAGTTGGGCTCTTATGTCCATCGTCTTTTGTGTTAAATTTTTATAAGTTATAATGTTAATTATGTTTAAATGAAAATGTCCATGAAGATGGTTCTAAATAGACCGAAACGTCCGACGTCGACTTTATTTTAACATTAATACTACATAAATGCATATTCAGATTTTTGTTTTTTCTGTATTTTTCTTTCATATATATATGTGTATATACATATTGTGTGTATATATATATATGTGTATATATGTTTGTATATATATGTATATACATATATGTATATATATATATATATATATATATATATATATATATATATATATATATATATATATATATATATATATATATATATATATATATATATATATATATATATATATATATATATATATAGAGAGAGAGAGAGAGAGAGAGAGAGAGAGTCGGGGTATATATGTATCTGCAAGTAGTCCACTTATGTTTCCTTTATTAGTATGGTTTTATTTTATTGTGTAAGGCGGCCAAGGAAAGATTGCGGGTCAGCGCGCTCTAGATTTCCTCTGATGTCATCTGGCGTTATGCTTACGGCAATGGGTGGAGCGGGGACTTACATCAGCCCGCCGGCTCGTCTACATTTACTCAATTCAATTTTCCTGACTCGTAATTATGCACAATATTACAGTTTGTAATTATAGAAATGAGAAATATAATGAAATATACATCCTGTAAAGAGAGGTGATGGGCGCAGGTAGGCGAGGCCAATCGGTTTTATGAAATAATGGAGCACTGATGATAGCTTGGTTTGATGCCGAAGATCAGAGGCTGATTGGTGAGATGCTTGGCGAGTGAAGGGAAAGGAAATTGAAGAGGGAAAGTGAGAGTGAGAGAGAGAGAGAGAGGGGAAAGTGAGAGGGAGGAAAATGGAAGCGAGAAAAGAAAGAGAGAGACAAATGAGAGGGAGAAAAGAGAGTAAGAGAGAGAAAAATATAAAGAGAGTGAATAAGAGAGAGAAAGTGAAAGTTAGTAAGAGAGGGAGACACACTGAGAGATAGAGAGAGTATGTCAGAAAGAGAAAGAGCGGGAGATAGAGAAAAGAGAAAAAGAGACTGAGAGAAAAGAAAAGAAAGGAAAAGAGACAAGGGGGAGAAAATAGAGATTGATTAAGAGAGAGAGAGAGAGAGAGAGAGTAATCCAAAGAGTGATTAAGCGAGGGAGAAAACAGAAAGAGCGAATAAGAGAGAGAATTTGATGGATAAAAGAGAGAAAATAGAGAAAAGTGAGAGGGGGAGGGAAGAGAGAAGTAACTAGAGAAAAAGACAAAGAGAGAAAGCGCGAGAAGAGAGAGTTAGATGTAGAAATTAGAGAGTGTGTGAAGAGAGAGAAAGAGATGGTGAAAAGAGTGAGGGAGAAAGCGAAAAAGGAAATAAACGAACGAGAAAAATAGAGAGAGTAAGTAATAAGAGAGAGCGAAAACGAGGCCAGAGCAAGAGAAAGAGTGACAGAAAAATAAGAGAGATATAGAAAGAGAGAGGGAAAGAGAGAGACAGAGAGATAGAAAATGGGATGCATCTGTTAAAACTGAAAATATGCAAATGAGCATTTTAAAGATTTTCAGTCTTTTTACTTATTTTTATTATTTGCGGAGGTGGATGTGAATAGGATGGGCGATGACATTATACTAAAGATCTTTCATGCTGCCTTTTGTTTTTGCCGGTGACTCGCAATTGTCGTGAAACTTTTGCTTTCAACAATTTTATTTATTTTATAACGCATATATGCATTTTTTTTGTTTTTTTTATCATGGATTATCAGTTTTAACCTGAAATTTTTAATGCCTTTCTAAAGAGAGAGATAATTGTGTCTAACATGCGATAAAATAAAGATTCTAAATCTATATATAAAGTTCTGTGACTTCTGTTAGTCCATCCGTCCGTCCATCTGTCACACTGACTAAAATAGCCCTATATTGACCGACCGAAACATAAATTTGGTGGGGAAGATCAAATAGGTAAGTGGGGTACAAAGTACAATTGGTTTTACTAGTGTGCGTGGCTTAGTACAATAAATGTTCATTTGTTTTTCTTTTTTTTAATTAAAGGAATTATTAAACCGCGAATTGATTTTATTGTCAAAGTATTTATACACTTTGAAAAATTATTCATTGGTTTGCAAAATTGAAACAAACTCAAGTCAGTTATGTGCCATGCGTGATACATGACTGACGAGGCAGTTTTTTTGTTTTTCCAGCAGTAGGTTGCTATTTCTTTCTGCAGTAGGTCAGCTGACCTTCAAGGTTTTAGAACCCGGTCTGTCCTGCTATTTACTCATAGTGGAGAGAAGATGATTCATACCTTTCCCAAGAGTAGCAGCACGTAAGTGAAAGTAATGGATTCGAATGGAATTCGAACTCGGCTCTCCGATGCCTCAATACGAGCGGCTATCCATTACTCCTCCGTAAGTTTGTAAATCGCGAGAAAAAATGTTAACGATAACTTCAAGAATGCTAAATATTGTAAGGAAATTGCAAAAAAAATTTAGAAAAGTAAAAAAAATTATTGACGGAAAATGTTGACTGATTTTGTTTAGCGGCATATCAATCTCTATGGGTTATTTTATGGCAAAATCTAAATATTTTGAACGCGACTTTCTACTTGATTCGGCAATCTACAGCACGCGTGCCACACGTGGCACGACAAGCTATTTTCCAATGGCACGCAGCCGCAAATGACATCACGAAGTCCGAACCAATAATTACTACGACGCCAAGATGATATTTAGCTGTTTCAATTTTAATATATATTTAAGTATATTTACTACATATTACTATATAAAATATATTGTAGAACAAGTATATTGATCTTGACTCGTATAAAAATACATATGCTGTTGGCACACTGAATGATTTTAAAAGCCTAAGTCGACACATAGCAAAAGGTTATTGATTCCTGTTATAGAGAACGTGAGCGACTATATCTTTCCAGAAATGTCTTGACGCTGAAAAGTAACTTTTGATTCTTTCCCATCGCTTTTGCCATTCAGTGACACAAACACATGAACTAGATTACACGCTGTTGCATCCTGCTTCTCCTGCCTTTAATATATCATGTTAGTATTAAGTTCTCTAGATTCATTTGTTTTTTTTTTGTTTTTGTTTTTGGTTATTATGTATCAAACACCATACAGTGAACTTGTGACCTTCATAATCAATATTTCAACCTGGAAAATACCGTTAATATGAGAACAAAATTATATTTAAATTTATTAAGTATTATTATTGTTTAGGTCAGTGGATTAGCAATCAACGGCACGCGTGTCACACGAGGCACGCCAAGCAATTCCCAATGGTACACAGCCGCAAATGACATCATGAAGTCCGAAACAATAACTACTACAAAGCAAACAAGATATTTAGCTGTTTCAATTTTAATATATACTAATGTATATATATATATATATATATAGTATGTATTATTATATAAAATATATTGTAGAACAAGTATATTGATCTTAACTCGTATAAAAATACATATGCTGTTGGCACACTTAATGATTTTAAAATCCTAAGTCGGCACATATTCAGCAACGATCTCTACCTTAATCTACAGATATTTTATACATAATTTTATACTTTCAAAGCAAACGTAGCTTTTTTTGTAAATGTATTACTGGTAATTTTACAATATTCAGAAGTTGGACATGCATGGTTTTAACTTGTCAGATGAAGGATGTTATGTCACTGATCTTGTAATGATTTTTACAAATGCTATTTTTTTATCGCCCGTCATCTTATGGCATTTACATCATTCGGACTGTTGCCCTCATCTTTATTGTCACATACACAACGTTTCGCCCGTTGTATACATCGGCCTTCTTCAGGAGATATAACGACATGAATATGGCAATAAAGATGATGGCAGTAGCCTGAAGAATGTAAATAGTGTAAATAATTAAAAGACCTCATCTCAGAAATATAGACTGTGAATCTGGCAATAAAGATGAGGATAACAGTCCGAACAATGTAAATAGTGTAAATAGTTACAAGACCTCATCTCAGAAATATAGACTGTGAATATGGCAAAAAAAATGAGGACAACAGTCCGAATAGTGTAAATAGTTACAAGACCTCATCTCAGAAATATAGACTGTGAATATGGCAATAAAGATAAGGACAACAGTCCGAATAGTGTAAATAGATACAATATCTCATCTCAGAAATATAGACTGTGAATATGGCAATAAAGATGAGGACAACAGTCCGAACAATGTAATTAGTGTAAATAGTTACAAGACCTCATCTCAGAAATATAGACTGTGAATATGGCAATAAAGATGAGGACAACAGTCCGAACAATGTAAATCGTGTAAATAGTTACAAGACCTCATCTCAGAAATATAGACTGTGAATATGGCAATAAAGATGAGGACAACAGTCCGAACAATGTAAATAGTGTAAATAGTTACAAGACCTCATCTCAGAAATATAGACTGTGAATATGGCAATAAAGATGAGGACAACGGTCCGAATAGTGTAAATAGTTACAAGACCTCATCTCAGAAATATAGACTGTGAATATGGCAATAATGATAAGGACAACAGTCCGAATAGTGTAAATAGTGTAAATAGTAACAATATCTCATCTCAGAAATATAGACTGTGAATATGGCAATAAAGATGAGGACAACAGTCCGAATAGTGTAAATAGTTACAAGACCTCATCTCAGAAATATAGACTGTGAATATGGCAATAAAGATAAGGACAACAGTCCGAATAGTGTAAATAGTGTAAATAGTTACAATATCTCATCTCAGAAATATAGACTGTGAATATGGCAATAAAGATGAGGACAACAGTCCGAATAGTGTAAATATTGGAAATAGTTACAAGACCTCATCTCAGAAATATAGACTGTGAATATGGCAATAAAGATGAGGACAACAGTCCGAATAGTGTAAATATTGGAAATAGTTACAAGACCTCATCTCAGAAATATAGACTGTGAATATGGCAATAAAGATGAGGACAACAGTCCGAACAATGTAAATAGTGTAAATAGTTACAAGACCTCATCTCAGAAATATAGACTGTGAATATGGCAATAAAGATGAGGACAACAGTCCGAACAATGTAATTAGTGTAAATAGTTACAAGACCTCATCTCAGAAATATAGACTGTGAATATGGCAATAAAGATGAGGACAACAGTCCGAACAATGTAATTAGTGTAAATAGTTACAAGACCTCATCTCAGAAATATAGACTGTGAATATGGCAATAAAGATGAGGACAACAGTCCGAACAATGTAAATAGTGTAAATAGTTACAAGACCTCATCTCAGAAATATAGACTGTGAATATGGCAATAAAGATGAGGACAACAGTCCGAACAATGTAATTAGTGTAAATAGTTACAAGACCTCATCTCAGAAATATAGACTGTGAATATGGCAATAAAGATGAGGACAACAGTCCGAATAGTGTAAATAGTGTAAATAGTTACAATATCTCATCTCAGAAATATAGACTGTGAATATGGCAATAAAGATGAGGACAACAGTCCGAATAGTGTAAATAGTGTAAATAGTTACAAGACCTCATCTCAGAAATATAGACTGTGAATATGGCAATAAAGATGAGGACAACAGTCCGAACAATGTAATTAGTGTAAATAGTTACAAGACCTCATCTCAGAAATATAGACTGAATATGGCAATAAAGATGAGGACAACAGTCCGAACAATGTAAATAGTGTAAATAGTTACAATATCTCATCTCAGAAATATAGACTGTGAATATGGCAATAAAGATGAGGACAACAGTCCGAACAATGTAAATAGTGTAAATAGTTACAATATCTCATCTCAGAAATATAGACTGTGAATATGGCAATAAAGATGAGGACAACAGTCCAAACAATGTAAATAGTGTAAATAGTTACAATATCTCATCTCAGAAATATAGACTGTGAATATGGCAATAAAGATGAGGACAACAGTCCGAACAATGTAAATATTGGAAATAGTTACAAGACCTCATCTCAGAAATATAGAAATATAGACTGTAAATAGTTACAATACCTCATCTCAAAAATATAGATGTGAATATGACAATAAAAGATGAGGACAACAGTCCGAACAATGTAAATATTGGAAATAGTTACAAGACCTCATCTCTCAGAAATATAGACTGTGAATATGGAAATACAAGAAAGATGAGGACAACAGTCCGAACAATGTAAATAGTGTAAATAGTTACAAGACCTCATCTCAGAAATATAGACTGTGAATATGGCAATAAAGATGAGGACAACACTCTGAACAATTTAAATAGTGTAAATAGTTACAAGACCTCATCTCAGAAATATAGACTGTGAATATGGCAATAAAATGGGGACAAAGATGAGGACAACAGTCCGAACAATGTAAATAGTGTAAATAAGACAACAACCTCATGTCAGAAATATAGACTGTGAATATGGTGAAATAAAGATGAGGACAACAGTCCGAATAATGTAAATAGTGTAAATAGTTACAATAACTCATGTCAGAAATATAGACTGTGAATATGGCAATAAAGATGAGGACAACAGTCCAAACAATGTAAATAGTGTAAATAGTTACAAGACCTTATCTGAGAAATACAGACTGTGAATATGGCAATAAAGATGGGTACAACAGTCCGAGCAATGTAAATAGTGTAAATAGTTACAAGAGATTATCTCAGAAATATGGACTGCAAATATGGCAATGAAGATGAGGCAAACACCCTGAACAATGTAAAAAGTTTAAATAGATACAAGACCTCACCTCAAAGATATATGGCATTAAAGATGTGGATAACAGTCCGAACAATGTAAATAGTTACAATACGTCATCTGAAAAATATAGAGAGAAGACATACTATGGTATAACACAGTGATTTTCAAACTGTGTGATGCGGCATATTGGAGTGCCTGGAGGGTAACGTCGGTTTGCCGCTGAATTTTTGAAGATCATTAAAGTATTTTCGAAAGAATCCAAAGCGCAAATTAAAACCCTTTTGAATTGATTATATGTCTATATGATCGTAATAAACTTATACATAATATATGAAGCTGGTGTGTGCGCGAAATAAAGTCGCCATTTTACAAGGACAGGGAGATGAACACCAATATATGTCGAAATCCTACAATATTGCGTAAGTAATGAGGACGTGTATCTTGTAGTGAATGTATTTTTCGTTTTTATTACAGAGCGTTCATTTAAAATAGAAACGGTTTTAATTAAGACAAAATAATTGAAATCATGGCAAAGAAGATATCTAATTAAATTTTAAATTATAATAAACAGAAAAAATAAATATGTTTTTTAATAATTGTAATCATTATGTTTTCCTTAAAAAATAAAATAAACATCCGCTCTATTAGCCTGCGCATGTTCTTTACGCGGAGATTTCTAAAATGCTCGAGTCGAAAGGATTGAAATAAAAATCAGGTGTTTATTTCAAATACGAAACATATACTGTAGTAATGTTTGAATTAATAACACACACACACACATATATATATATTTATATATATATATATATATATATATATATATATATATATATATATATATATATATATATATATATATATATATATATATATATATATATATATATATATACATATATATAAATACAATACGTTTCTGATCCTAGCTAGAGGCAACCGGACTTCTAGCCACACTGGTGATCTGTGATACAGCGAAACGATCTTTCTGTGTATATATATATATATATATATATATATATATACAAGTTTCGTTAAATAATTTAGACATATTCTGTCTACTTATTCTCAGTAGGATACTTTCACATTCGCGGATAAGGTTTTTTGTGCGGTTTGTTAAAAGGCAATGTTTGTCCTTCACAGCCATGAACACTAAATACTTACTCTATAATTAAGAATACTTTGATGATGACATTATGCTATGTCGAAAGTACTCGGAATAAACACAATATGAGTCAACACGGTGTTTTAATTACGTCTGTTAATAACAGTACAATTACAGTGTTGTTGAGCACTATTATGCTTTTTTCCTGATGCTCCTTATTTAAGGCCCAACTATTTTCCATGCTTTAAAGCAACTTTTAGTAAAGCTTTTGATTTTTTTTTTCTGGCCTTTCTCTTTTATTTTCTAATTTTCCCGAGTAATGATGACTCATCGGCATTTCCATCATGGCCGTGTATGCATTTCCACTTTTGTGAATTTGGATGGTGTATGTATGTCTGTAGGAAACAGGTACACTTGTTGCAAAATTAATGAACTTGGAGAGAGGATATAAAATACTTATTTTCACAAATAACAATTTCTGACTACAAAACAACTGCGTGAAAACATGAATCTTTTATGTGTGTTTGTACATGTATATATATATATATATATATATATATATATATATATATTATGGGTGTGTGTATACGTGTATATATATATATTTTATACACACATACACACACACGAGCTAACAGGCTGGCATATCGGTCCCAGTCTTTCACTGTCAAAACGGTTAAATGCAACCGTCTCTTCTACTCAAACAGCTTCTTCTCTCGCACTTCCCGTTAGTGGAAGTCCCTTCCTCTAGCTTGCTTCCTAGATAACTATAATATTCAAGTGTAATATCAATCGATATCTGACACACTGAGCTTCTTTGTATCCTTTCCTCAAACACGCCTCTTGATACTTGTTCTCAATCCTCTGTAACTCCTTGCGTACTAGTGGCACTCCCGCTTTGCTTGGGGTCACGTGCTTTATACTTTTATATATATATATATATATATATATATATATATATATATATATATATATATAAATTTAATGAAAAACAGACCACTTTAAGGTACCATTACAATAATTTATTTCACCAAAATCCTTTTAATACTTCCAACAATGTTCATTGTTGGAAGTGTTATCTAATGATCCAAAATCCCTTAAAAGGATTTTGGTGAAATAAATTATTGTAATGGTACCTTAAAGTGGTCTGTTTTTCATTAAATATTAGCTCTGTTCTTCACATTGAGCTCTCAGGATTTCATCCTCCTTGGATTTACCAATTCGGTTTACCAAGTTCTTCATAACTGAATTATATATATATATATATATATATATATATGAAGAAATATAGTTTTAAGGTGAGCTATATTGATGGGATAAAATTCCCAATATAGGAGATAGAGCGTATGTATATATAAATAAATAGTGAGCATTGAAGTCAACACACAGAGACGACGGGATTGTGCCTAGCATGAAACAGCGTGTCGTCTCTGAGTGTTGACTTCAACTTACACTTTTTATATTTATATATATATATATATATATATTATATATATATATATATATATATATATATATATATATATATATAGTGAGAGACAGAAAGAGAAAGAAACACAGAGATACAAATATAGACAGAGAGAGTGATACATACCCAGACGTGCATGTATGTGTGTGTGTGTAAAACCATCCCATGCGAATCAGTAAAGCTCCTATGACACAAGGAATTATTGGGAGTGAAAGAATTAGAAAACAGAAATATCACAAAGGAGCGAGAATAAACGAGGTTTAATCAGGAAGTCAGCCATTAACGATTGGCATTTATTTAAAATTTTTGAAAATCAAAATTTACTGCAAAACATGGAGCTTCCCAAACGAGACGCGCTAGAAAAGACACTGTTAACATAGAACTTACGATTACATCTATCCGTCTCTCCTGTAAATTGATGAGACCTTGTTACCAATCTGGTACTGAGCTTAAATTCATAAAGTCAAGGTAATATAGCGAAGAGCTCATCCGAACCATTACCCTAAAAGTATATATGTATATACAACACACGCCTTCTCGGCATATATATTAAATTGTCTCGAGATAGAGAATAATGGTAATGAATATTGTACATTAGAATCCCTGACATGACTAAGAAGGCCTTCTGGATATAAGGGACTGGTTACAAAGTCCGGATATGGGGGGTTATATTTGGATTAAAATAAAAGAACTGAAATCAGATTTAACATTTATTTTTAATGTTTTTTATTCAACAAAATAAGCTAATGGTGAGTGAAATATAACGGAATTGATTTTAAGAAAAAAAGAAACAAATTATGTAATGTTAATGAAAATTCATTAAAATTAAGAATGCCACGTATGCAAAACAAATAATGTAATGAGGATTTTTTTAATCGCTGTTGCATGATGATTCTTTCTCTTCTAATGTCATTTTAAACTTTTTCCGCATTTCGTTTTGGTTTTGTTCTTGAATTTTTTAAACGAAAGACACTTTTTAACCCTACGTTATTGAAATCCTCATAGCTGAATGCTGGCTTTCTTTCCATAAAATTGACAACATTTTCAATAGCTTTTTCATTTTCAGTCCAGATTTCATCACAATCATGGATCTCGTCGCTATTTTGTTGCAGATGTGCCTCGTTGTCATCCTTTCCTCTTATTCCCAACATCTTTTGCACCAATGCAAACCATTATCATGAAAGAAACATAAGCATTTATCCAAAGTAAATTTCCTGAAAAACAGATATTTCAAATCAGTTACATATCACCGAAATAGTTCAAATATACAAATCAAAATCATGCCCGGATATGCGGGATTCCGGATAGGAGGCACTCCGGATATGAGACGTTCCGGATATGAGACGTTCCGGATATGAGGGATTCCGGATATGAGGGATTCTGGATATGATGGATTCTACTGTATTATCCGTTTAATTATAATGAAACATTCGTAATTCATTGATAAAGCAGCAGAGTTAAGATTTTCTTTGCTCTTTTGCCTTCTGGATAGAATCAGAGTGTAGTATCTGATATGAAGGTTTCCGGATATGCAGGATTCCGGATATGAGAGAATCCGGATATGAGGGGTTCCGGTTATGAGGGATTCTACTGTACTGTTTTCAAGAATTAATTGTGTGGAGAAAGTGCCAAGGAATCCAAAGACTAAAATCAATAAGTGTTTAAATCGCACATGAGAAATAATTTCGGGAGAGAAAGTCAATTCAATGAATCTAATAAAGAAATACAAAATGAGAAAGTGAACAGAGAGATTTGAAAAGAGCTTTGGCGTCGAGAGTAGTGTAAATGCTTCTGAAACGAGAGTTCCCAGGGGATGAAACCACCGAGGATTCCTTCCCCTTTCCGTGCCACGTCACACAGTATGGAGACACACGTGCCTTTAATCGAAATAGACTTACCGCCTTCGAGTGATTCCTTTTCGCAGCTTTGGCCATTGTGCTGGCCATGAGGCACATTTCACCGCCGGCGGTCTCTATTCCGCTTAGCCAGTGGCTAATAATTTCTAACACAATTGTTAATTCTTGCCGGCGGCGGCAGTCGACGCTCGTTTTGATTACAATTCAGTTATCTACAACGTCGGCCATTTTCTCCTTGTAACAGGGGCGGCTCAGTTGATAAAGCTGTTTTGACATCATTTCACCTACGACCCTAATTATCTGCAAAAGATCGGCTCTCTGAAAGAGCGAACCTATTTCTACAATGATCAGCATAGCCTAAAAAGAAAGTCTACAAAGAAATAGTTATTATGGGGTGTTCTGTATGTATAGGAATAGAATTATATTTGTCAAGATTTAGATATAAATAAAATATATGTCTAAAGACGATATATAAATAAAAGACAAATGGAAATACTTGCATTATTTACATTATTCGGACTGTTATTGCCATATTCACAACGCTTCGGACGTTGTTCGTTCCGGCCTTCTTCAGGTGATTGGAATTATATTGAATTGAATATATATATATATATATATATATATATATATATATATATATATATATATATATATGCATACTTACTTTTGCCTGGACGATCCGTTGAGGCGAAACCTAGGTAGGTTTGTCTGGCTCACTAGGTGTATCTAGGTCTGCTCTACGGTCGTATTGAGCTCTTTTGTTAGTTAGTTGTTTACTCGTATCGGTTTTTTTTTCTTTGGGCTTCAGACCTGCATCTCTGCGATTTTTTTGTCGGCAGAAGTTCATGTTTGTAGCTCTTTCTTTTTTTTTAAACCTTTTTTTCCCTCGAGATTGATTTGATTATTAGCAAATCAAAAATTCGAGGGTTTTTCTAAACAAGTCTAGTTATCTATCTATCTATCTATCTATCTATCTATCTATCTATCTATCTATCTATCTATATATATATATATATATATATATATACAAGTATATGATTGGTGTATACGGAATAAATTCCAATAACCACCAATTACTATTCTTAAAAGAGTGCTCAATACAGAGTAGAGCGAATATAATTATTTATTTAAAAATCATAACATAAATATGTTATAGAATCACTACAAAAATACCCATTTTGTTTCAACACCTCTGGTGTCTTATCAAGTGATGATGTTGAATGTCTGGCCTGACGATTGCGCTTAGCATGAAACAGCCTGTCGGATCTCAGTGCTGACTTCAATGTTCACTTATATATATATATATATATATATATATATATATATATATTGTTAAATATAATAGACAATGTTTATTATGTTTGATGTTGAGCCGTTCTAGACTCCGTATATTTGTTTTAATTTCGGGTGAAAATAGAGACAAAAATTGTCCAACATTTGCATATATTTTTATTAATCTATTCTTTGATCTAACCTTTCGGCTCACATGAGCCAACTTCAGAGTGTTTATGCGAATATTTAAACAAAGATATTCACAATCAAAGATGATATTCTGTTATGTTGACATAGAAACATGTTGTCCGACGATAACGGTCGCAGAATAGTAGACACAGGTCGTAATTTCATGATGCGGTTCTATGACGTCGTACCACGTGAGTGACCGAAATATTAACAACAGATCCAAATGTATAGATGCATTGTACGGTGTTGTGACTAGTTTGAAATATAATTTTGTTGAATGTGGGTTATATATATATATATATATATATATATATATATATATATATATATGGTAAATATAAAAAGACGTGTGTGATGCATCCCGAATATTTGTAATTTTCTTTCCTAAAATTTTTCTTGATGTATAAATATTTATATATCCTTTACCTACATAAGTAAAAAATTTAAAAAAAGATAGATAACTTCATCATCAACATTAACAACACACCTGCAAGCTCTAAATTATAAGGAACCAAATTATTTATGAATTCACACGTCCATTCAGGGACTGTTTTCCTGATCAAACAAAAATCATGAATAATTATATTTGACATACCACTACATGGCTATCGAGATAATTTATGTCCCACTTCTTTGCCCATAGCTCAATTAGGATCCATTTAAACACACGGAAATCTACCAAACGTCATCGGCCACATACTTGTAAAAAATACAAGAATAATGAACTCATCTACATGTAATAAAAAAAAACATTAAAAATAATGAAAGGATCAATAATAAAAAGAAATACAAAGCCAACACCTAATAATATCAACAATGGATCTGATAGCCGTGTTTGTAAAATAAAATATTTCTATAACTCTAGTTACATAAAAAAAGAAAAAAAAACATCCATACTTCCATTTAAAAAAAAATTCATCCTCGATAATGTCTAAAAGTATAGCCGAAAACACTTGGCTAAGCAGGACATTTGGACAATTTGTACACACTTTGTGCCCCGAAAAGAAAACACTTACAGGAAGAAAAGAAGAAAAAATTTCTTAATCGCAGTATCCTGTCTTCTTGAAAAAACATGTATAAAAGAGGGATTTCTACCCAAAATACAATATACACATATATAAACACACACACCTATATATATATATATATATATATATATATAGATATATATATATTTAACAATAAAAAATTAAAATTTAAAATCTTTAGACACACTGTGTGGGAGATTAATATTCTTTCGTTTTTTTTATTATTATTCCATTTAGATTCCTCGACTAGTTTCAACCGAAATGGCCATCATCGGGAGGAGAAATATTTCTGCTTGCTGGTAGCACTAAACTACAGAAATGAATGTGTTGATGGAGAAAATGAACTTTTTTGAAAATGAACTATAATATATATATATATATATATATAGGTGTGTGTGTTTATACATGTTACATGTATATATATGTTTTGGGGTAGAAATCCCTCTATATATATATATATATATATATATATATATATATGTGTGTGTGTGTGTGTGTGTGTGTGTTGGACGGTATATATTTTAAATTATAAAGTGGTAATCATACAAAGAAATACTTAGTAATATTAATGTAATTAATGGCGAAATCTCTTCGCTAACAGATCCACCTGTCAAAAATATTATACATAAGGATCGACTGATTCAATTGATTGTTAGAAATTAATGCCTTATTAATCTGTTAGCGAAGAGATTTCGTCATTTATTACATTAATATTACTAATTAATTCTTTTTATGACTACCTCTTCATAATATATATATATATAATGATTTAAATATAAGTATCATATTTCCTATTTTATTGTTAAAATAAATACAAAAGTATGTTGTTTAAGAATAAAAGCGGGTATTTCAGGCGCCTTTCGACCGAGACTTCTTCAGAAAAATAATCATCGGCGGAATAAAACAGAAGAAATTGATAAGGCAAAATTATTATCAACGACCGATGTTAAAAACAATAGATTACCAAAATGTAATAAAAGATGAAAAAGTAAAGGAAGATGAGTAAAAAAGAAAGACCTTATGAGTACTAAATATTTTCTAGGTTAAGCAGTAATCTCCCCAAATAGGACCAACATGAATTTCATCTTCCCTCTATCTACACAGGGAAGGATGTTGCATATTAATAATAATAGACTCCAAGATGTCTAAATAAAGCCTCGTCCTAGCCCTGCGTATGACAGAAAAGAAATTAGGAGAATAATTCGTCCTGCAATCGACAGAATTTAAAAGATGTTCACCAAGAGCTGACACATGAGTCTGCGAACACCCGGATGTAATTGGTTCGTGCCTATGTACTATATATATATATATATATATATATATATATATATATATATATATATATATATATATATATATATATATTGTTGTATGGATATGAGTTTCATCCATTAGGATTTCATTGGACTGGGCTTTGTTGATGTTGTCACATCTACACATGCGCACGAAAACCAGTTAGTTGAAAAAATTTTCAAAGAATATTTTGAAAGAATATCATTCTCAATCTAGCCAAATTCATCTCTATTTTTTTTTATTATTTTATTTCTTTTTATCTTCATCAACTTTGTCCCTGCGTATTCCCACTGTGACAATATGAAATCTAACAAGAATAGTTATATATTTTAAGAGTAAGGAGGCAAAATTATCGTTGCTGCACTAGTGATCAAGGCACTTTCAAGACATTTTCATCTCAGTGGATTCTTTTCTCTTTTAATCAAAATAGCATCCCCGATATCAAAATTGTGATTAAAAAGATTAAAAGGAGAAGGAAGAGGAGAAAAGCAAGTGTATTGGAAATGTATCGATCGGGGGTTAAATGAAATAGACATACTTACTTTTCATTTTTTGTGTCAATGCACGGGTCATAATTTCTGATGTCTCATTCAAAATGTTTTTTTTTTATAATCTGGAAACGTTTTTATAGGTAACTTTCCAAGGTTGCAGATATTACCATTAGTACCGTTTCCTAGTCTAATTCAATAGTAATAGTTTAATTTTATTTTTTTTAATGTTAATAGTACCGTTGCCTAAATAATTCAACTAAGAACATAAACATTATATATATATATATATATATATATATATATATATATATATATATATATATATATATATATATATATATATATATACCTGACTCTTAAACCGACAACAGCACATGCAATTTGATTATAGTGGTGAAGGCTTGTGCAGGACTATCCACACTTTTTGAAGGGCCACAATTTCCCCAAACGACCCTCCGAAGGATTTGAATTCAGAGTTCTCCTTCTCCTTACCATCCAGTCTGTCCTGCTATTTGCCCATAGCTGGAGGAAGAAGAAGAGGATTCACACCTTTCCCAAGGGTATTAACACTTAAGTGAATGTAATGGATTCGACTGGAATTCGAACTCGGTTCTCAGATTCCTCAATCCAAGCCGATATTCATTATCCCACTGTGCCTTTTTTATTTATATATATATATATATTTTTTTTTTATATATATATATATATATATATATATATATATATATATATATATATATATATATATATATATATATATATATATATATATATATATATATATATATATATATAGTATATATATATATATATATATATATATATATATATATATATATATATATATATATATATATATAATATGATATATATTTCAGTAACATGATGATACATGTAATGTTTTATTATTGCATCCTATAGGGCTTCCTATTACCATTATGACGGCATATATAATTAATAAGTAGGGATAGGCTGCATGACCGATGAATATCTCAATTCAAATTTTATTTTATTCCATCATTATAACTGTTAGTAATAGTGGTAGCATTCGCTGTAGGCACATGAGATTTTAATTATGTGTCGGAAGGGCTTTCTCCGCCATCTTGTTACAATTTGGGAGAATTTTAGGGTCAGATTTTCCACTTCATGATTTGCAAATGGCTGACTTTACCCAATTTTCAAGTGCCTTCATGGCTTGTTTGTCACAGATGCTACATATATGTGCGTAGGTGTGAAAAAATATACTTTTTCACCCACACACACACACATATATATATATATATATATATATATATATATATATATATATATATATATATACGAGTGTGTGTATGTGTTGTGTGACTATATGTATTATTTTATTTGTTTAAGTGTGTGTATTAGAGAATTGAAATGTCTCTCTAATCACCGCTAAACTGATATGATCTTTATTTTAATCAGTGTTGATATACATGATTGAGACCGTTGATCGCAAGCGTTACGATTTGCCGCTCGACTTAGAAGCTGTTAGAGGTGAAAATACGCACTTGACTCGCAAGCTGAATCCAGACATTGAATACATTGTGAAGTGAGGGGTCGTAATTTAACTGCTGACGCTTACTCGACGTTGCTTAGCGTTCAATTCTTGGAGCAACATTCTGGGTTTTCTCTCTGCCATTTTCGATATAGACAACAAACTGACATTACCGCCATTACGAGTAATTTGTTTATCTTGTAGTGTGCATGTTGTATGGACATGTATTGTTTGTTATACTATGTCAGTTCTGAAATGACCATACCGTTTTCTTTTACAGTGATGTACACCCTGTACAAGCTCTATGGTTATACAGAAAGACGCACAGTTTATGTTGTGGGTGGAGGTAACTATTTGCCCATAGATAGGAACCTAACTGGTGCTACCACCTCGTGTCAGGTTGGATCTGAGAACACCATCAATTAAGAGGTGATTTTATGCACTTCAAAACCTCTTGATTAGAGGCCTTGCTGTTGGATGTAGTTTATCGTTTTACCCAGGATGTCATTAATCTTGGCGTGGGTAAATCAAACGTTAATTTTAACCCGTACGTCTCACACCACTATATTCTAACTTGTGACACAGCATCCAGGACGTGGATGTAGTTTATCGTCATACCCGGGATGCAGAGGGGTTTATGGGTTACCTATTTACCTATAGCTGTGTCCCTAATAGGTGCTATCACCCCGGGTCAGGATGAACTTGAGAACACCAGAAATTAAGCGTTGGATCCATGCTCCTCAAACATCCTGATCAGAAACCTTGCTGCCGTATGTTTATCGTCTTACCCAGGTTGTCATTTATCTTCTTGGTGAGGGTAAATCAACCTTTAATTTTAACCCGTACATCCCACACCACTATATTCAAACTTGTGACACAGAAATCAAAAGGCGAAAAAGGACAACGAACATTCTCTTCTAGGAACTCAGCAAGGTATTAAGTTGTTTAGAAAGTAATGTCCGATTTTAGAATCAACTTTTATTCTTGAATTAACGTACTTAAACAGTGATTAAATCGATCCAAATTGGAACCGTCAAATTCTATACATTTCTCCCAACGAGTTAAGAATGTAATTAAGTCTTTGTGCTAAGACTCGAAACGTTTGAACGCCAAAAAATCTTTGAATTCAATTTATGCATCTTCTTTGCAACGGAATGTCTTTTAGCTTAACGAATTGTCAAGAGGCTTGAAAATGTGATAGTCACTTGGTGAGAAATCAGTGGGATATGGCGATTGTGCCACGGTTTCGTATATTAACTCGTCGACCTTCAAGAATGTCATTCTGGTAGGATGGGAGCAGAATTGAATCTCGTCGATTAAGCAGTGCCGGTCACATTTTGAATGAGCGTTTCATATGTTTTCTGGCCGTCAATACGACTGAACAAGTATTTATTTCCAAAATAATTCGGCAGATTATTTGTATTGTATATATAATACACATAATGATTTTCAAAAGGGCAACTAACTTCAATGGTATTGATAACCTTTTATTTTCTGATAAAGGCAAAATTATTTTTCATATTCGGTAATAACACAATGTAAATGTCATATAAAAATAACGTATCACTGCCGAAACATGGGTTAGAACATCGATCGCCAGTGAGCAAACACAGTCGATCCCATTATTGAGTTAAGGGAGAAACGCACAAGTAGGTAGTAGCGTGACGTCTAACCGATCACCATTTCTACGCTATCCTCTATTATTAATCGGATTGCTATTTCTAATCTATCCTCTATTCCTATACGGGCCAATATTCTCCACTCTATTCACTATACTATTAATCTTTTCAGATCACTATACGGTGCTTACTATTCGAGCGAGTATTTTCGAGCAAGTACTATTAATGAGAGAGTTATTCGAAGGCGTCTCACACCGGTATTGTTCAACGGCGTAGTACAGTTGTTTCTGCGATTACAAAGTCTCTACTGCAACGAGCATTACAAAATGCTGGAGTTTTTAGGGTACCCTGGTATACTAGTGAGCCACCCAAAATGAGCTGACTCATTCTATAGTTCACCAAAAGAAGGGTTAACCAATCAGAAGGCTCAAAATATTCAATGCGACGTGTATAATAGCGGCCATGTTTTTTCCGAATATTCACTGCCAGTCTTTGATATCGAAGACTGAAGAATTACGAAACAGTTGCTGGTGGCATTGGCGATATAGTTAGATTCAGTAAAATATCTGACTTGAGAGTATTAATCTTTAACGTTGTTTCATTGAACAGATTACGTACTGCGCTGTATTCTATATTCATAGACTATGGTAAACATGGTCAACACAAAAGTGACACCGAGTATTCGTTGACATCCCAAAAGTAAACAAAATGATACTTATATTTAATATGAGAACGCGACAGTTGAGATTTCTATGAGGAAATATGGCCTAGAAAAATTGACACTGAAAGGACTTAAAGAAAGTAAGACGGACAAAGGAAAACCTAACCTTGTGTATATGGCTAGCAGAACCAGGTTTAAGAGAGATAGAACAATATGAAATAAGGGCTACAAAGGATAGTAAATTAAGGAGACCTATGATAGCCAACGTCTTTAAAGGGTAAATCCCATAATAGAGAGAATGATACAATATAATAGCCCTGAGATTTTCACCAATGGGGTATTTACCCGAAAAAAATTAACTACGATGAGTTTAAAGTGGCTGCTAGCTCAATATACATATTAGACATTGGTATTGGCTGTGCGATGTTCACCAGACAATGCTGGGTGGTGGGCTTCCGAAAAAACAATGGGCCCTTCGATGAAATCAGGGGATCAAAATAAGCTTTAAAGTTTGGGGCGTTCGTCTATGGTCTTAACTGGAGAGGGATAGGCTCCTCCAGGTCAACTATAATCAAGGAACGCTACGTACGAGTGAACAGCTACCGAGAACATGTGGAGGGATTTGAAAAGGTGCTCAGCTGCGCTGCAGCCCTACGATCCCAGCCAGTCATGGGGGTGATGATGATGATAATAATGATGATGAATAGCAAAGGGATTATGTTTACAATGTAAACAGGGAACTGATTTGAAATATCGACTTGCCTCCATTTTTCTAACATGACACGGGAAAGATATAAATCAATGCATCCCCTCCTCTAGTTATGGGCTAAATAGTAAGAGGGTCTCTGATCCCTAGTCTTGGATGGCGATAGATCTAAGAAAAAGGAAAACTTTGAATTCCAAGCCGTGGAGTAAAGAACGTGAACAAAAGCGTGGCAATTCATAGATAATAAAGCAAACAGAAACTGTGGATGGCCACGATCGTCAACAACCTGAAAGAACATGGCGTTTATAAAAAGACAGTATGCTTATTTTTCTCCTAAGTTCGAAAAGTGTCTGTATGCCAAATTTCAGTTTAATCCTTCGCATAGTTTTCGAGCAACACGCTCACACACAGGTCATTATAGTGATTTACCAAGCATAGATTAGATGTGGCACAAGGCCGAAAGTAGGGGGCACCCAGTAAGGATCGAATTCACTACTCAGTTGTAATAGTTCTAACGAGACAAACTTGTTAACCATTACACCCTTCCGAGGTGCCCAACACCGGTCATTATATAAGGGTGTGTGATTACATAAAAATACTTCTATAAAATAAAAATAAGATTAAACATACCAAGACTTAGATATATTATTAGAGAGAATAATCAGTAATAGATTCGTTTCAAAACCTACACTTTAATTAACTCGGCAAATACCTTAACATTTTTTCATCTCTTAATGTATCCTTATAAAGCCTATTAATTCATCTAATGGAATCATTATCCGACAAGTGTACAGATATTTAAATGTGTTTGTTTAACATACCGAATAGTGTTCATCCATGTTCAGATTTCTAATTTGGTGTGTGTCCCGTGGTTTTTGTGCGCGTCGACTTCATACTTTTAGAATTAAATAGGTTAGAGTGAACGTCTGGGTCAGTACAAGCGACGGGTGGGACTAAAAAGAAGAAAAAAAAATTTTTAAAAGTCGCTAGAAGAAGAAGAAGAAGAACGAAAAGAAGAATGACGAGAAGAAGAAAAAAGGAAAAGAAGAAGACGAAGAAGAATGAAAAGAAGAAGAAAAAAAAAGAAAAAATAAGAACGAGAACAAAAAAGAAGTAGAAGAACGAGAAGTAGGAGGAGAAGAAGAAAAAAACGTGAAGAAGAAGAAGAAAAGAAGAGGAGGAGAAGAAGAAGAAGAAAAAAGGAAGAGGAGGAGGAGAAGAAGAACGAGAAGACGAAGAAGAAGAACGAGAAGAAGAAAAAAGGAAGAGGAGGAGGAGAAGAAGAACGAAGAAGAAGAAGAAGAAGAAGAAGAAGAAGAGGAGGAGGAGGAGGAGGAGGAGGAGGAGAAGCAGAAGAAGAAGAACGAGAAGAAGAAGAAGAAGAAGAAAAAGGAAGAGAAGGAGAAGAAGCAGAAGAAGCAGAAGATAAAGAAGAAGAACGAGAAGACGAAGAAGACGAAGAAGAAGCAGAAGAAGAAGAAGAAGAAGAAGAAAAGGAAGAGAAGGAGAAGAAGCAGAAGAAGCAGAAGATAAAGAAGAAGAACGAGAAGAAGAAGAAGAAGAAGAAGAAGAAGAAGAAGAAGAAGAAGAAGAAGAAAGGAAGAGTCGGAGAAGAAGAAGCAGAAGAAGAAGAAGCACTGTGGCTAAGAGAGGTCGGGAGTCTCGAAGAAATCTTAAGATACTTAATCGAAGAAAAAGTGGATAAAAAGAACCCGGAATCTCTTTGAGGAAACAAACATTTTATCCCTCTTTTGCTGTACCATTTCCCTTTAGGACAAGGGGCGGCCATGATACGGCACAGCTTCCCGCCTTCTGTTGCCGCCAAAAGATACCAGATACTTATTATGGCAGGTATTTCTAGCAGTAGGAACAACACTATCAAAGTACAATTTGGGATTCAAAGTGAAATTCAAGATGTCGCAGACATGACGAACCTTGACTCCTTGTGAATGAAAACATATTCATACATTTGCATGTCATTATTTCTACATGTAACATATTGCTTCGAACATCATTCTCTTCAATCTGAATAAATATACTGTCGACTACACCTGCTTATATACAAATGCGAAATGAATAATTTCCATTAGTATATATTCCTCAAAGGTAAACAATAGAAATAATGATAATATATTACTGGAAAGCGAATTAGTCTTGTAAGTAAATTACAGTCAATTCACTATACACAGATACGTACATTTTTCTGTTTATACATCCTTTTTTATAGATACAGGTTCGATTCCTATCGGAGGACGCATATTTTCTATGACAATTTCTCGGACATTCAGGCCGATAAATGTTGTCAATACTGTTTATTACAAACAAAGCATTTACTTAAATATTTGTATCTATAAAAAAGAATGTATAAACATAAAAATGTCTTAAAATAATTGTCGGACTTTTTTCCATTTCATAATGTCTGACGTCATTTGTTTACATTTGGATACGCATCGAGCAGATAAGCATGTACGTGAGAAAATCATGGAAATCTGTAGTTTAAAACACTAAAATCGACTTTGCTAACCGAACGTTCCTCTGTGGGGAAACTTGGTAAAAGCACGTCAGGCAATATAACGGTTTTGTTTAGGATACAGGTTCGATTCCTGTCGGAGGACGCATATTTTTTATGATAATTTCTCGGACATTCAGGCTGGAAAATGTTGTTAATACTGTTTATTATAAACAGAGCATTTACGTAAGTATTTGTATGTATAAAAATGTCTTAAAATTATTGTCGGACTTTGTCCATTTCATTAATACACATACATATATATATATATATATATATATATATATATATATATATATATATATATATATATTAAGAAATGGACAAAGTCCGACAATTTATTTATTAAAGACATTTTTTATGTTTAAAGGCCGGTAAATGTTATTTAATACTGTTTATTATAAACAGAGCATTTACTTAAATACTTGTATCTATAAAAGAACGTTAAACATAAAAATGTCTTTAATAAATTATATATTGTGGTTGATAACTGGTGTTCGTGTACGGCCATTACTACATATCTTTTGGGAGAAAATCTACTGATGTGCTGAAATAATGTGGCTCTTTTGCTCAGCAAAAGCAAACATACTCTGCCACAAACGGGGCACTTAAGAAGTGCAGTAGCTGGTGTTACATTATCATGTAATTTAAAATGTCGCTAAACAAAATGCTACTTATACTTAATATGAGAATGCGACAGCTGAGATTTCTAGAGCACATAATGAGGAAATATGGCCGAAAATATTTGACACTGAAATAGCTTAAAGAAGGGAAAACGGACAAAGGAAAACAAAACCTTGTGTATATGGCAAAGCAGAACGAGGTTTAGGAGAGATAGAAAAATATGCAATAAGAGCTACAAACGATAGGAAATTAAGGAGAACTATGGTCGCCAACGTCTTTAAAGGTCAAGGCACCTAAGAGAGAGAATAATGCAATGTAGTGCCCCTGAGATTATCATCACTGGGGTATTTACCCGAGAGAATTTAATTACGATGAATTTAAAATGGTTGCTACCTCAATATTCGCATTAGACATTACTATTGGTGGTATATCCATGGCGATGATGACAAGACAACGCTGAGCTTCCGACTACATCTGTTTATATCAATCGTTTATGTGCCATGCATGATAAATGCTTAGGCGACCATGTATCTTTCGATACATGACTGACGAGCCAGATTTTTTTCCCGCTGCAGATCGCAATTTCTTTCAGTATCCGTCTATATTTCTGAGAGGTCGTATTATGTACATTATTTACATCTGAAAAAGATGAGGTATTATGTACATTATTTACACCTGAAGAAGGCCGGGGCGTACAACGGCCGAAACGTTGTAATAAATATGGCGAGGACAATAGTCCGAATAATGTAAATTGTGTACCTCCATGGGTTATTTAATGCCGAAATCAAAATATTTTCAGCAAAATTTTATGGCTTTAATTAAATATATTTTGGACGTAATTGTATGCCTTCAAATCGAGATAAAATGTATTGTTGGTAATTCTGCTATAAAATTGTTTTTGTTCGTAGTTTTACTGTAAATAGTCATTGTTGGTTATTTTACTATAAATAGGTATTCTCCGTAATTTTTTTATAGAAAAAATATTGTCAGTACTTTCACTATCAAATAGTTTTCTTTTTACAATTTTATAGTGTTTTGCTTTTATTCAGGGGGTTTATTATTTGCCCATAGCTGGAACCCAAACAGGTGCTACCACCCTGAGTAAGTGTGGTTCAGGAAACAAGAGAAATTCAAAGCCTCGAATCTCCCGACCAGGGGCCTTACTGTCGGATGTAGAACACAACCACAACTGGTAAAATAATGAACGTATACACACACAAACACATATAAATATATGCGTGTGTAGGTGTGTGTGCGTGTGATATGCTAGTTTAGTAAGTACACGTGTTTGAGGAAAACACATCTGTTTATTTACACATTTCTTAATATCAGAGATTAAGCCTTTATAGATATAAAGTGTTTGACATACGAATCAACACCGCATAAACAGATTCAAGCCTCAGTTGTTCTTGAGACCATGTCCACACCATTATCATTATTATTATTATTATTATTATTATTATTATTATTATTTCTTCTGTTCTTCTTCTTCTTCTTCTTTTTCTTCTTCTTCTTCTTCTTCTTCTTCTTATTATTATTATTATTTCTTCTGTTCTTCTTCTTCTTCTTCTTCTTCTTCTTCTTCTTCTTCTTCTTCTTCTTCTTATTATTATTATTATTATTATTATTATTCTTTTTCTTCTTATTCTTTTTCTTCTTCTTTTTCTTCTTCTTCTTCTTCTTATTATTATTATGATTCTTGTTCTGGTGGTGGTGTCTCCGGTTTTTTATACCGTAGACCCGGGTCCAAACTATGGTCCTTAGACCTTATAGGAGAATTGTCATTTAATTAATAGCACTTTTCTTAGTATATAGAATGTTCCTAGTAGGGCGATGTTATGGGCAACTTGTACGTTGATGTTACCTGGAACACTTTTAGTAAAATTGACTATTCCTTTTCTCACGAGGTCCAGAGCTCCGATTACTATTGTTACAGCCTCAGTCTTCATACCCCACCACCTGTACATCTCGAATTTCAGTTCCTTGTATTTGGACAATTTCTCGATAATTTTTATGGAGGTGTTTTTGGCATATGGTACTGTTATATGAATAAGCATGCACTTCCTGAAATTCTTGTCTCTTATTATTATTATCATTATTATTATTATTATTATTATTATTATTATTATTATTGCTACTACTACTACTACAACTATAAAAGGTATGTTTATTTGGTCCGACTGTTTGAGTAGACATCACTATTTGATCTAAACAGTTATATTATTAATGTCAAGCTGCCCAAAGACAGCGTGCCCAGATATTTGTCTGACGGACTTTTCACCGAAAAACTACAAGTAAAAATAGTAACAAGAAATTTTTTAACTATTTTAATTAGCAGTATTGTAAGGTAGAATAGATTTATTAATTACCACTGAAATTCAAGTGATTGAATTACTAAATCTAAATTTAAAGTTAAAAGTTTTCTTATTTCAATATTCATTTATTGAAATTAGTATTTTTAAAAATATTTGAGTGTATTTGGGTAAAAAGTAGCACCTAACTATTGAAATTCGTATTTGACAGTAAGATAAAAGCTAGTTCATCCCTTTAAGATAATGACCATTAAAAGCGAAATCGAAAGATCTTTCCTAAGCTTAAGATTTTTACTGTAGTAAAATGTGCTTTTCCTCAAAATACTTATCATCTTCAAGTAATATTTAAAAAAAATATATAATATATACAGAATATATTTTTAAAAAATCATGTAAAATAAAACGAAAATTATAAATTAATAAGTAAATAAATATAAATATATGTAGCACATTACGATAGAGTGTGTGACATATATGTATGTATGTCACTATATTTTCGGCTAAATGTGTATTCAGTTAAATTTCCATCGGCCAAATGTCCATCGGCCAAATGTCCGTCGGCCAAATGTCTGAGTACCAAAGTCTACTAAAAAAAAGTCTTACTGAAAAAAAAATATATAAGCTTAACTAAAGGAGTTGGAGGTGTATTCTGTTTTGCTATTAGGGAAACCATTTTAAGCCAAGTCTGCCTTTTAACAAGCCATTATGACGCAATAAGGTTCAGTATCTTATTTTAACAAGTGCACACATCTTGTTGGGGCCTTTGGGAATTTATATCTGCTAACTTTATATTTGTACCGGAAACGTAAACGAAGCAAATTTTTAAGCAATTAATGAGGTTTTTAAAAATTCTCCTTCATTTTATTATCATAAACGTTTTATATATTGGTTACACGTGTTTGCGTTGACATTCCGGTGTTTTAAATATCAATCCGCCCAGAAATGTCGAAATCCTACTAAAATAAAAGAAAAGAAATATGCCTTCCGAGGGGAACGAAACTGTGTTCTATTTCTCTATCAGAAAACCAAGTTTGCCATTTACCAATCACCTCACGTGAAACAATCATGAAAAAGGATGTTTTAGTATAATTTTTACGGGATATATGCAACAAAATACATACACATATATTAAGGTAGTTTCTCGGGTAACCTATGAAACATTGGGCTCTTTTTAACGCCGTATGCGAGAACGTATCAGGAGTTTCAGTGGGAATTTGGGTTTCTACGGACGATAAGGGATGTGTTCCCATTCACATAAATACAGTAATACATACTGTATGTTGATCTGCAGTTAGAATTTCGTCTCCAGCCCTGCTGGTCAAACTCTCTGCTTCTGAGAGGTGAGGATCCCCAGACAAAGTTATGTTAAAGCGCAGCGTCTTGTCACGGGAAGCAGCCACCCGTCTTCGTTTTCTACGGGGTCTACGAGGAATTTTTGGCCGAGCCTACAGGCTCGGATACCCTACATTAAATTCGGCCTTGTGTCAAATCTGAACGAGTGGGACAGTTGGTAGTTATCCTGCAGTTGTAGATTCATTGTGGAATTCACTTGAGTCACTTCTAGCAGTTGACTACTTCGACGCGCCGCTGGCGAATCTTATATGTGTTGTTCTTGTCTTAAGTATTATTGTTCACTACCAACCTTCGTGTGATTATTCTATTCAGTAACCTTCCTAAAGTACAACATATATATATATATATATATATATATATATATATATATATATATATATATATATATATATATGTTTGAAACAGAAAAGAAGCGTATTAAGACATAAAAAGCAAGAAATTTTATATTATAGGCCATGAGAGATTTAAAACAAAAAACACACACCAGTCGACAAGCTTGGACTTGCTGTGCAGTGCTGCGCTTCTAGCATCTTTGTTGGAATAGTTTTTATAATTATTATTTTTTTCTCCCTGTCAACTCATTCATGTCATCCATGACAGACTTTTTCTTTTCCTTCTATTCATAATTTAGTTCCCCGTTAACAGTTCTAGTGAGAGGGGACGAAACCGGTCGACTGGTGTGTGATTTTGTTTTAAATCTATCATGGCCTATAATATAAAATTTCTTGCTTTTTATGCCGACTCCGAAACTAATCTACTCAGTAAAATATTCAATTACAATACCCTTAAATTAAGCTACAGTTGCGCAGATAACGTGGAAAAAAATAATTAAGAAACAGAGTTTTCAACAAATATAGAAACTCAAAAACTTGACTACTCGCCAGCTTGCAATGAGTAAAGCTCAGTACAATGATACTAATAATAACTTATGTAATTGTTGGAATCCGAATAAAAATGGATTATCTATGCTAACTATAATCTACTTTTGTTTGATAGGGATTTTAATATTGCTTGTGGACTTAGTAATCAGCAGTTGTGTTTTGTTATATTTTATTCTTGTATGGGCTTTGAATTCTTTATAGTCATTTTCATGATATAGTTAGTATATATATATATATATATATATATATATATATACATATATAAGTTTGCTTCTATTTATTTTTACATGGATGTATTTACTTAGAATTTTGTATCCGCACTTATACGTCGGTGTGTTGGCGTATTTTGTTGATTTTTTTTATGTTTCGTTCTAGGTTGATATATTTATATTCATTACTGTGTGTGTATATATGTGTATATATATATATATATATATATATATATATATATATATATATATATATATATATATATATATATATGCGTGTGTGTGTATATATATATGTGTGTGTATATATTTATATCTGTGTGTATATATATGTGTGTGTATATATGTGTGTGTATTTATATATATATGTGTGTGTGTGTATATATGTGTGTGTATATATGTGTGCGTATATATATATATGTGTTTGTGTATATATGTAAGTATGTGTGTATATATATATGTGTGTGTATATATGTGTGTGTGTGTATATATATGGTGTATGTATGTATATATATATATGACCAAAATATATATATATGTATGTGTGTATATATATGTATGTGTGCAAATATATATATGTGTGTGTGTATATATATATGCATCTATGTGTTTATATATATGTGCATATATGTGTATATATATATGCATGTGTGTGTGTGTGTATATATATATATATATATATATATATATATGCATGTATAGTGTAAATATATGTATGTATATTATATATGAGTAATTTACAGTATATCTATGGCTATCTGTCTTATGTATTTGTATATATATATATATATATATATATATATATATATATATATATATATATATGTATGTATATATTTGTATGGATGCATATGTGAACAGATGTGTGTGTATTTATTTATATGTATTGTCATATGTTTGTATACGTGTATGTATTCCTGTGTACCCATGCATATATAAGTATATATGAGCTATTTGTATATATTTGTCTTAATGTCTTTTTTTCTATATATTATCTGGTTTAATTTTATTTTAAGTGTTTCATTTTGCCTGAAACTTTGAATTTGGTTGTTTGGCATTTTTTTTCTTTGTGTCTGTATGCGTATATATTTATTTTTCTCTCCATTTCTGTATATTTAATTCTCTTTTTTCTTTGCGTTGTTCACTGCCGAATATTTCTTTTCCTATTCTACCCCTCTTAAATTTTATCTATTGAACCCTCGTTTTATCTATATATCTTTGCCCATGTAAGTAATATGTTAATAGTCATTTTGCATTCGTTTACTAACAATTTCAAACTTGAATCTTGTGGGTATGTATATGTCTGTGACTTTATTAATGTGTGTATGTGTATGATTGCTTATATATGCCTTTCATTGTATGTATACGTTGACTGATATTATTTTTTGTGGGGTTCGTTAAAAATCTATTTCCTGTTTCGTCCGTGCTTTTGCGTGTTTATATATCTAAATATATCTACGTGTTTGTGTATTATAATCTGATTGTGTATGTATTGTAAATTGAAATATTTCGTCCTCCTCTTCCCATATCATCACTTCAAATATATATAAGTTGTAACGAAGTTTTAAATCCCCATTAGATTAACGTTTATTCTAACTGAGATTTTGGCTTTTCAATTAAAACAAAATATATAATAAAATATATGTATTTTTCCCCAGTTTCTTCTTTAAATAATTTTATAATACAGGTTAAATTTAAAATTGGTAATTTATATTTTTAAATTTTATAGTAAAATTTAATATTAAACAGTTAAAATGATCTCTGTTTTACTCTAAACCTTACATTACGGCTTTAATAATTATAAATATGGCCGTCGTCATTTTTTTTTAATTTTCTTTTACTTGCATTTTGATTCATCCTTACAGCAAAGTATCTGCTATTGACGGGTGTTTAGATTTGAAAATTTTAAAACCCTTTATTCTAATTTAAACACTTGATAGGGCAGCAGAAGTGTTGAAACAAAATGGCTATATTTGTAGTGGTTTATATTAAAAAAAAATCATGTTTATGTTAAAATTTTCGAATAAATTATATTTACTCTACTCTATCTAGATCCCACTTTTAAGAATATTTCTTTGGTTTAGTTATCAGGTGGCCTGACGATTGCGTCAAGCATGAAACAGCCTGTCGCCTCTGTGTGTTGACTTCAATGTTCACTTTTATATTTACATATGCTCTATCTCTGATAATGAGCACTTTATCCCATAAATATGGCACACCTTAAAAATATATTTTTTCACACACACACACACACACACACACACACACAATCACACACACACACACACATATATATATATATGTATAAAATGTGTGTGTGTGTGCATAATAATTAATTAGTTAATAATAGCATACTTTTTTAATGAAACATCTTTCGACAAGTATCACATTCATTTGCGTCTTGGAATTTAAACAGTGAAATTACTTGAAATTTCTTAAAAAAATTAACATCTATGTCTGAGGATGGTAATTTTCTTTTTTTACCGAAAGTACGTGTAAGCAATATGGATTTTAAACATCTAATCCATTGTACAATATATATATATATATATATATATATATATATATATATATATATATAAAGATCACGGACAAGGAAAGTTTATTAATGCTTCATTTAGTTTTTCCAGGTTTCTTATATTTTCCGTTTTTCAGAAATGAAATGAAAAAAAAAAAAAAAAAAAAACTATCCATACCGTCCGTCGTCCGAAGGCTTGAGACAATGGACACTAGAGGCAGTGTACTAAAATCTTTACAAATTTTTCCTTCTCCTTCATATTTAACAAAAAGATGTCTAAAAGGAAGTTTATCCCTAAATATATTAAAATATAATATATATATATATATATATATATACATATGTGTGTGTGTGTGTGTGTGTGTGTGTGTGTGTGTATAATAATTAATTAGTTAATAATAGCATACTTTTTAATGAAACATCTTTCGACAAGTATCACATTCATTTGTGTCTTGGAATTTTACTCGAAATTACGTGAAATTCGCGAAAAATTAACATCTATGTCTGAGGATGGTAAACGTTTTTACCGAAAGTACGTGTAAGCAATATGGACCGAACATCTAATCCATTGTATAATATATATATATATATATATATATATATATATATATATATATATATATAAAGATCACGGACAAGGAAAGTTTATTAATGCTTCATTTAGTTTTTCCAGGATTCTTATATTTTCCCGTTTCCTCGGAATGAAGGAGTAAAAAAAAACAAAAAACTATCCATACCTTCCGTCGTCCGAAGCGCCTGAGACAAGGGACACTAGAGACAGTGTACTAAAATCTTAACAAATTTTTCCTTCTCCTTCATATTTAACAAAAGATGTCTAAAAGGAAGTTTGCTACCTAATAATATATATTATATATATATATATATATATATATATATATATATATATATATATATATATATATAAATATCGTCAGGCCACATCGCATATTGCATATAGCATGAAACAGACTGTCGCCTCTAAGTGTTGACTTCTATGTTCACTTTTATATATACACACGCTCTGTCTCTGATATTGAGCACTTTATCCCATAAATATAGCACACCTTAAGACTCTATTTCTTTTATATATATATATATATATATATATATATATATATATATATATATATATATATACATGTGTGTGTGTATATTAGATAAGTTTCAGTAAAAGTATTAACTCATAAGATGATACTGAGTACTAAATCAAATTGAATAAAAAGCAAATATTTTTCCCGAAAGAACAAATCGAATTAATTTTGAGAATTTTTGGTGTCCGTCATATTGTCAGTTTTTGTAATTGTAACTGAATTACAAGTTTTCAGCCCAAACGATTGCATTTTAAATAAACAGAATAGGTTACTTCCACTTTGTAATCTTCTGACGATGGTGCTAATTAACATCGAACTAGAAACAGCATAATCTCTATTCATATGCTACAGATTCATCTTATTTCATGACTAGCTATCTGGAAGAGCAATTAACTTCCTAGCTGAGTAGTAACGAGTGAATTAAATTTGATCCCATCTGGAAAAATATTCTTCAGAATTAGTTTCTACATTTGCCTTGAAACGATTAATTAATTAGCATTTCTTTAATATTTTTCGTCTCTTAATGACAAGCCCTTATTCATTCTAATGCGGTTCGTTACTGGAGAGGTACAGCCAAGGTTTTCCACTTCTATTTCATGCCAAATAAAAGGAATCTTTTCACTCAACCACAAAGAATTTCTCCAGAAACTGGAATGCTTTTTGCTTACATATGAATACAAAGCATTTATATACTTCAAGCAAAACTCATTACAAGCGTGCGTGTCTAAGTTTTGTTCTGTCACTCATAGGCATACATCTGTCAAAAGCAATAATGAATACAGGATTCATTTTGCTAGTATTTCCTCAGAGGTTAAATATCTCAGCTCTTTATTATTTCCTTCGTCTGGGAACTTAGCCAATTGTCCAGATGACTGGAGAGGGGACAGTTTGCAGGAAAAACGTGTTGTATTAGAACAGAACTGAGGTAATCAGTCGCATGAAGAATTGATATCGACAAAGACAGGATCCTAGTGCAAATTAATTGAAACAACGACTTTAGTTTCCTTTCTTTCACCATACGGTCGGTTTTAGACCCACTGGAGTAATAGGGTGTAATCGATTTCTGTTTTTCCTCAGATTAGGTCATTGGCAGTGGTGTGCAGTAATATGAATCTATTTTGGGCTTGTGTGATTAAATTTGTTTGGCTTTGAAAAATATTGTGTCATATCTTGATTGCATCAGATTTTTGTCACGCCCAGACACTATTGTTTCGACTGTCGATTAGTTGTCCTACGGCCATTGTCTGCGATGGACGTTACTCCAGGGAAGCGTACGAAAATTTTAGCACTGCAAGAACACACTGGCAAGCCTTAACAGTGAGCAAGTGATAGTTTTATAGACTGGCCCGGAAATTCTTCTGATTTCAGTCCAATAGAGAATCTGTTGTTTATCTGCAAGGAACGATTTCTTGGAATGGACATACGAAGTTCTAACCTGTGCACTGGGTCATGTATCATTGGAAAAATACGAAGTAAATGATAACGGAATTATTCGTTTTGATTCAATTAATTTGAATAACGGTGTAGAGCATTCATGACTGCGTTAAATTTAGTGAGATGTTTAATATCATTTATGGTGTTGGTAATATTATCTTTTTTTTCTCTCTCTCTCTCGAAAAAAACTTTCGGAATAGATTGACCCAGCAGTATGTTATAGTGTCGGTTGAAATTTATAAAACCTTTCTTTTAAAAGATTTTTTCAGGAAAATATCTTTCTCAAGTCCAATATCTTTTATCGCTCTTTCCGGTTTGATAGGGGTTTCCTTCTGAATATTTTGTTTGAAGTATTTTGGAAAGTCAACATTTTAATTATGGCATTATGTTCTCTTTGCTACCTGTCATCGGCGTGGCTGTCCCGAGACTCCTGAAGTGCAACACACTGAGTCTTCTTGTCTTCACGTTTTCAACTGACTTAAAATGGACCAACAATATGTAATCAATAGCTGCATCTACTGAAAGGGAATTTTGGTCACTGCGCTCTTTGATTTTACGTCAGAGTGCATCTTGAACATTTACAAATCTACCATTCGCCAGTGCATTGAATACGTCGGCCATTTCTGGTCTCGTGTTCCTGCTAATCATCTCTGTGTTCTTTGCAAAAGGATCTGCAATGCAATCGATGCAGACATCTCTCTTGCGGCCTCAGCCGAGATTGAACTCACTAATACTTTGATTGGTGTAGTTCATAATCTTGTCAAATAGCCGAATTCTTGATGCTTCGCTAGGGCTATCAAGGGTGTTTTTATCATGACACCATCACTAAATGGATTGCCAACCAAGGATCAGAGAGACTCCATTCACCCTCCGCAGGTTTGAATTAAGAGTTTTCCTTCTCCTAGACCAGTTGCCATCCAAGGCTACAGTAGCTGGAGGGAGAAGAAAGAGGATTCACACCTTTCCCAAGGGTATTAGCACGTAAGTGAATGTAATGGATTCGATTGGAATTCGAACTCGGCTCTCCGATTCCTCAATCCAAGCCGCTATCCATTACTCCACCGCGACTCGACATGGCTTCCCTCTATCATTTCTACAAATATTTTCATGGCAACTGCTCTGACGACCTTCTTACCCTGGTGACCCGTTTGCATAAGTTTAAGCGTGCTACTATCGGTCCTACCTGGTTACTCTTGAAATAGCTAAATGCAACCACCACTTTTACTCTAACAGTCTCTTTTCTGGAACTCCTCACCTGTGGAACTCCCTCCTGTTTACTTACTTCCACGATAATTAGAATCTTCAAAACTTTAAATGCAACGACATCCGCCATCTTCTATCGTCTTGAATCCCGTTCATATTTTATCCATTACTCAATCCCCCCTATACCCAGAATTTTCTCTTACTTTCACTCTGTGTAACCCTCTGCGTGCTAGTGGCATTCTTTCTTTGTTTGGGGTGAAATGGTTAAAATGGTGAAATGTTCCCCATGAGACTTTGATCGTCTGCAGGGTCTCAAGATCGTTCCAGACCTCAAGTGGAACGTAGGAACCGACTACGTGAATTTAGGCGGCTACTAGATTGGCATCTATGTCCCATCCTGGTTAAATGCAACAGCCTCTTATACCCCAACAGTTTCCTTTCTCGCACTTCCCACCTGTGGAAGTCCCTTTTGTTTTCCTGCTTCCCTGATAAATATTATCTTCAAAAATTTAATTGCAACGCCAGTCGCCATTTTCTATCTTCTTGAATCACTTTCATCTTTTCTACTTTCCTCAATCCTTCCTATACTCTTTTCTCTCCCTTTCACTCCCTGTCACCCCAGGCATACAAATCGCATTCTTGCTTGGGGTGAAATAATTAAAAAAAAATTACACGTAATATCCATTTTAATTGTTGCTACATTTAAAAGCCCTAACGTGATGTGCTTTCTACTATTGTGTACAGTTCTTTGTTTGTGATTCTGTAGCGCCATTCTACGTGGTTCGATTAAGGATTGTCCTTGCTGAAACCCACA
>CAHIKZ030000966.1:370000-475000 GCA_903632075.3 Acanthosepion pharaonis
ATGAAGAGCTGTAAAATAAACAAAAAAGAAACGAATGAAAAAATGAATAAGTAATTGTTATATAGGAATAAAGTATCGCTGCCGAACTTTGGGTTTGAGCATAGATCGCCATTGAACAAATACAGACGATACCATCACTGAATTAAGTAGACCACGTGACCATAGAGTAAACGCATATAAGTAGAAAGTAGCCTGACGTTCAAACGATCACGAATTCTAGTTGTATCGATAAAAAGAATACCCGCTCGGCCCGGTGGCTAGGATCAAAGTGTAGTATCTGCGCTTTGTGAGCTGCCGAGTCGGGTGTCTGTCGAACTCTCTGCTTGCAGAGAGGAACCCGGACGAAGCTCCGCCGAAGGGTGGGGTTTCGTTCGGGGAGGTTGACGGAACTAGCCCGCTTGGACGGGTTTAGATGGGTTTTATTTTTGGCTGGGCCTACGGGCTCAGACATACCCACATTAAAAAGGCCTTGTGCCACATTCAATTCCTGTGGGTGAATTGATAAATACCATCTCGAATTCTAGTCTATCCTCTATACTATACGTATCGCTATTCACTACTCTATTCAGTATACTATTTCTTGGTGTGTTTCTAAGTCACCATGTGAAGAGGCGGTATTTTGGTGTATGCTGGATCGAGAGGTGAGGGTCAAATTCTTTTGGTGAATGAACAAATTAAAATGAATGAATGGGCCGCGAATCTGATTAACTAGGACTAGGATAGTTAATGTAAACCAGCCCCTCCTTTTTCTCCCCTAGGCCTTATGCCAAAACTGTGTATGTTACAGAATAAATAGTCTATTCACTATACACTTTATCTAGTCAGATTACAATACGTATTACTATTCGGATCATTATTCGGTGGTCACTATACCAGCGAGTATTATCGTGCAAGTACTATTAGTGCAACGGTTATTCGAAGGCGCCTGACACAAGTATTGTTCAACGGCGTTACTATAAGTTATATCTGCAAATATCTTCTATTACTATACGGATCACTATTCTCTTCTCTACACTATTCTCTATACTGATTACTATTCGATGGTTACTTTTCATGCGAGTATTATCGAAGCCGTCTGACACCAGTATTGTTTAACGGCGTTACTATAGTTGTATCTGCAATTACAAAGTCTCTACTACAATGAGTATTGCAAAAAAATGACAACGAGTATTTGTTGACATTACAAAAGTAATAAAATTCTAATAAAATAATTCGAAAAAAGAATATAGGAAATAGATAATGAAAGAAATGTTATAAACTAAAGAGAAAAGAAAGCAAAGAAAAAAAATACTCAAAGAAAGGCGATGACGTCAATAAGACGTAAAGGAGTCAGTGGAACTGAATGTGAGTATCCGAAAACCCAGTAATAGTAGATATTTCAAAGTTTACGCGGAGACATTAGAAATACTGAATTGAAGAAGAATTTAAAAGGAAGTGCAGACTCAAACCTAAACAAGAAACAAAGGATAAACCGCTACTTCTCATCAAAAATCGTGGCTGGGTGTGAATTTGTTGTCTTGTCTTGTCTTGTAATGGCATTCACCCGGGGTGAGTTGAGCCGGCTCCAATTGAATTAACCGAATCGCGCGTCAAGGCCATCCACCTCCGTGGATCGGCAGCAGAATCGACGGCATGATCGAGCCATTCGCGATTCCAGCTTCGGACCCGGAAAACGCGAGGACTGGACATGAGTTCCATATCTGCTTTGACCGTTGCGAGCCACGTCTTGAGTTGGCCACGTCGGCGCTTCCTCCAACCAGTGGGTGCGTTTGGCGCCACTAGTTTACGGACGAACTCATCACCAGGCCGCCGCAGCACGTGGCCGAACCACCGGAGTCACCTGTCAAGCAGAGTTTCTTCCAGGCCCAGAATGTTGCATCTGGCGCGGATGGACGAGTTGGGGATCCGGTCGGAGAGGCGCACGCGCATCATACGGCGGAGGCAGTAGTGATCGAAGACCTCAAGCTTATGAAGATCCTCTCTGCGAAAGTGAGTGAATTTGACGATAGGCGAACCTATCTACTCCTATTGTCTAAAAAATTAAAAGTAAAATATAAACAATGGATATACAGTTTAAAAAAAATCAGGTTTTATGCGGATTCATTAGAAATCTAGAGTTTAAGTAGAATTTATAAGGAACCGGAAATCGAATCCAAGACAAGAATCAAGGGAGAAAACCTTTACTTCTGTACAAAAGACTGAGGAGGAGGGTGAACTGGAAGATAGGAAAAATTATGTATTTCTATTCATAGTTTAAATTAAAAGATATGAAAATAAACAAAAATGAATTTAGAAGTCAGGGATAATTTAAGAAAAGACAACTTTGTATATAAAGACATAGATATAGACATGGAATGAAAGGATGAAAAAACAAACAAGAAGAACAAAATCAGAATGAAAGATATCAAGTAAAGTTTACAAGAGAGAAACTGTGAAATAAAAAAGAACGAATGAAAAACCAAAAAGAAAAAAAAAACGAAAGAAATAAGATTAAGTTTAAAAAGAAGAAAAAAAAACCGTGAAAGAGATACACAAAACAAAGGAATGAAAAATCGAAAAGAAAAATAAGACGAAGGAAATAAAATGATGTTTAAAAATAAAAAAATAAAAAAATGAGACCGTGAAAGTGATACACAAAACAAAGGAATGAAAAACCAAAAAGTAAAATAAGAAGGATATAATAAAGTTGTTTTACATTATTGGGATTATTATTTCAATCTTCATTCCCATATTCACGACGTTTCGACCGTTGTACTCTCCGGCCCTCTTCAGGTGATTGAAATTTCGAATGGAACCCTTTATTTTGTCAACCGGGGTAGATTGTTCTAGTTCCATGTATCATCCTTCTTCCAGATGCCGCAGTTATTTCCCTTTAGCTTAACTCTCCAAGTTTTTAGTGTCCCAAATAATGAAAAATAGTTAATCCCAAACTATGAAAGGGTAAAAATAGGTTTTAGTACCAACAATGTATTTTTTTTTTATATATTATATATATATATATATATATATATATATATATATATATATATATATATATATATATTATAAATTAATTGATTTAAAATATGGTTTTTTTTTTCACTATTTTGTAAAAATAAAATATCTATAAGAACACCGGATTTTATATCTTACTGTTCTTTCTTTTTATTTATATACATATATATATATATATATATATATATATTACCAGCAATAGATTTTTGAAGAAAAATTATTACCAGTAATACATTATGAACCACAATGCATGCCTCTTCCGGATGCCTGTGTTATTTTCATTTAACTTAACTATGCAAGTTTTGGTTCACCACTGCTGTGGCCTGGTATTGAACTCACAACGCTTTGGGTCAAGTCTCTGGATCTATCCAACGTCTTTATCCACTGGGACATGTGTTCTTGAGGCATGGAACTTGATACTGGAAGTGTATACCTCGGTAGACGAAATAAATGTTTCGTTTCGAAATGCCAAAACCTGAAGAAGGTCGGAGCGTATAACGGCCGAAACGCTGTGAATATGACAATGAAAATGATTATGGTGATTAGGTATTATGATTATTCACATTATTTACATTATTCGAACTTTTATCCTCATCTACATTGCCATATTCGCAATGTTTCAGCCGTTGTACACTCCGGCCTTCTCCATAGAGTTGTGAGTTCAATACCAGTCTACAGCAGTGGTGAACCAAAAAATTTAGAGAGTTGCGTTAACGGGAAATAACTGAGACATCCTGAAGAGGCATGGCCCGTGGAACTAGAACAATATATCCTGGCAGACGAAATAAAGTGTTCGATTCAAAATTCCAAACAGCTGAAGAAGGCCGGAGCGTGCAACGACCGAAACGTTGTGAATATGACAATGAAGATGAGGGTAACAGCCTGAATAGTGTAAATAATACTAGTAAGCATAACCCCTCATCTCAGAGATGTAGACAGGTAGATGTTACTGTTTATTGAAAGACGGCGAAAGAAAATTACAGGATCTTCAAGACAAGGTATCAAAGGAAAGCGATAAAGATTAGATGAGGTATCAACTGCAAGAAATCATAAATTATAGACATCAAGAGAAAAAGCCCAATATAAATACTATGAACTGCAGATGTCAGCATAAAACATGCAGATAAGTTTAAATATCTGGAGATTGTTTTAACAGAGGATGGAAAATGTGACAGTGAAAACCGAGCGCGAACTCTGTTAACAAACGATACATCCCAAAAGCTAAAGTACAGTAGAATAACTCATATTTGGAATCCCTCATATCCGGAATCCCTCATATCCGGATTGCCGCATATCCGGAATCCCGCATATCCGGACAACATTTTGATGCGTATATTTGAATTATTTAGGTGATATGTTGTGACGTCGTCCCCCGGTCGCAGCGTCGACTGTGTCGTTCGATCCCGTTCGCGGCGCCGATTGTGACGTCACGTGCTCCCCAGGCTCTGATATCCTGGTCACGGACAGCACCAGTTGTGACGTCTTTTTGTCGCGGCGTCAGCTGTTCGCCTCGCTGCTCCAAACGTGACGTTCTAACCCTTTGGTTAGATTGATACCAGCCTCGTCGTTCTCAACCCGCTTCCAACGCCTGGTTACCAGGGTAACTGCACTGATCTCCGGTCTGCCTACCCACGTTGTGACTTGATCTTAGACAGACGAGATCAAACAGGGCTTGGGTCCGTAATGCAAGTTGAGTCTAACGGGGTGATAACACACAATTATGTATAAAAAGAAATAAAATAAAAACTCACAAGGTCCAACGTATCAAGAAAAAAGGTAACAAACTTTTTATGTCTCTTTGCTCGGTACATAGGACTATGTCTACTTCCCGACCCGTTCTGTGGATTGTGGCACGACGCTTTTACTAGGCAACTTTAAGGCTTCCAGTTGTCTGCTCTCTAAGAAATTTGTGTTTGGCGTGTCCTTGGACGAAAGTTGAAAAAAACCTTATTTCTGTGGTCTGATTTTAAGTCGCTCTTCAAACTACTTGTTCTTGGTTGAAGAAGAGTCCAGAAGTGTGCGTGAATCTTGGTCAGCTATCTTGACGCGGTTTCAACACTGGGCGCTCATCTCTGCTTGTCGTTCACGGCTCAAACTCCAACTCAAACTCTCGCCGTCCGCTCTCAAACTTCTACTCAACTTCTTCTCTTCAGAGTCTGAATTATTGGTCACTCATCTCCGCCGAGGAAAGAATGACAACGAGACACATCTTCAACAAGATAGCGACGAGATGCATGATTGTGATGAAACCAGGACTAAAATTGAAAAAGCTATTGAAAAGTTTGTCAGTTTTATGGAAAGAAAGCCAGCATTCAGCTATGAGGATTTCAATAACGCACACAGCGTTCAAAGTGTGTTTCGTTTAAAATAATTCAAGAACAAAAGCAAAACGAAATATAGAAAAAGCCAAGAATGACATTAGAAGAAAAAGAATCATCATCCAACAGCGATTAAAAATATCCTAGTTATATTATTTGTTTGGCAAATGTGGCATACATAATTTAATGAATTTTTATTAACACGACTTTTTTTTCTAAAAAAAGCCATTCCGTAATATTTCACTCACCATTAGCTTATTTTGTTTACTATAAAACATTAAAAATAAATGTTAAACCTGATTTCAGTTCTTTTATTTTAATCGAAATATAACCTTTCATATCACTAGCATACAAGGGCTTATCGGATGTGTGCGACAGAAATATTCAGGAGGAAAGCAGATAGCGATTGGCATTACATTTAAGTTGTTGCAGATTAAAGTTGGCTAGAAAGCATGGGGCTGAAAGGGTGTTCCACAAGGTAGAAGTGCGAGAGAAGGAACTAACAGTACAGAAGTTACAGCTGCATCTAGCTAGCCCAACTGTAAATTCATGAGATCTCGCCGCCAGTCGAATATTGCATTTAAATTCATAGAGTCTAGGTATCATAGTGAAAATCTAGTCCGAACAATTACTACGAAAATATTTATAAGAAAAGCACAGAGAGGCAACCTTACGGCGGAGAGTAAGTTACTGAAGCCGTGCCACCAAATCAGGACCAATAATATTGTTGATTCTTCTTATGGATCTTAAGGAGTTGTACAAAAATAGCAGGGGCACCTAACCATATATGGCAGCAACCATCTAAGCATGGATTTATAGTCATGCAAATCGTCTCTCCCGAAAATTTCTTAGCAGGTAATCTATCGATGGAATTTTTAAAGATATATATTTATATATATATATATATATATATATATATATATAATATATGTATGTAAATATATATATATATATATATATATATATATATATATATATATATATATATATATATATATAAAATTTATATATTATATATGCGCGTTACTTATTGGAAATAGTTCATTATCAGTGACAGAGCTAACATATTTAGTTGATTGATGTGAGTTTGTGATCCTGGTTTCGCGCTATTTGGGATCGTCAGCGTGAAACCTAGGGTCACAAAGCCACATCAATCCAAGTGTATATATATATATATATATATATATATATATATATATATATATATATATAGGAATGGGTTCTTTATTTATTAATCCGACATATTTTGAATTTATTTGTTTAAACCTTATTTTATGAATACCTATATTTGAGCAAATGCACACACACACACACACACACACACAAACACACACACACACACACATTTATATATATATATATATATATATATATATATATACACATTGTGCATCATTGTGACTACTTCAGAAGTAGTTTAGATTCACCCGATGAAATCAAAGTACAAATGTAGATACATATTTACAAAAAAAAAAAAATAGAAAAGCAAATCAAAGAAAAGAAAAGAAAAGAAAAAGCAAAGAAAAAGGAAAACGAGAAAAATGGAAAGAAAGGCTGAGTGCCTGAGATTGGGAGAAGGTGCAAAAAGAAACAAGAAAGAAATGGTAGAGGAAAAAATCGGGGAAACAAAGGAAGAGGAAGTTCGACAAAAAGGACGAAAGATAAATACAGAGAGAGAACAGGAAAGAAAGAAAAAAAATAAGAGAGGAAGGAGGGCGGAATCGATCGATCAAGAAAGAAAGAAAAAGTAAAAGAAAGAAATAGATGTCTGAAGACTGTAAGAAAAAATGGATGCAGAAAGAAAGAAATTTCTTTTTAATCTCTTCACGCCACACAAGGCGGGAAAGCCACTAGTTCGCAAGAGGTTACATAGATTGGGTGCAAGAATAAAGAGAGTGATAGAGGAAAGGATGAAGAGAAGGACCGAAAACCCTTGGCTGATTCGGATGGGAATCTGTTTAGATTAGATATCAGTTTTGTCGTTCCCAGCTCGCCTCCAACGTCTGGTTACCGAAGTAAGTGCTTTGATTTCTAGTCTAACCTAGCCACGTTGTGATTTGATCTTAGGTAGACGAAATCAGTCAGTCACCAGGCCATAATGCAAGCCGAATTCGAGCAAAGGTGACATCGCACAAGTATATGTAAAAGAAAATAAACTAACAACTCGAAAAGTTCAAATGTGTTAAAAAAGAATAACAAATATTTTTATATCTGGTTGCTGAAATACAGGACTGCTTCTTTCTCCCAACCCGCGTCTATGGATACGTGACATTTTGCGTTTGTTAGGCGAGTCTTAATATCTTAAGTTGTTTTTCGATAACTGTTTTTTTTTTTTTGTATCTACAGGCGATATTCGTAAAACTTGTTTTGGTGATGTGAGTCTAAGTCGTTCTTCAAAAATAAATTGTTTTTGGTTAAAAGTCGAAGTTGGAATGCTAGAATCTTCAGTCAGCTTCCTGCGAAGCTGGTCTCAGAGCTCACAGCTCAACTCTGTCTGCGTCTCTTCGGAACTCTTCCGAACTCTTTAACCGCCGTCTACTCACTGCGACTCTGTTTATATGGACGCCGACCAAAACCGGATGTGGGTTTGTCGTGGTTTGGGTTTCTCGATAATTCTAAATCCACAATAAGGATTTTCTTTGTTTTCGAACAGGAAAATTTATCACTTTCCATTTTTGGAAGTCCATTACTTTCTGCTTCAGAGGCGTTCTTAAGAGAATCGTCCTCCCAAATTCTTCCTTTCTCATATTGGTATCTCACACCAATCCCCTCAGAGGGCGTCAACAGTTTTCCTTTCTTTCTCATAGTGGTATCTCACACCAATCTCCTCAGAAGCGTCAAAAGGCCTCCCCTCCTTCTCATATGTTTATCTTCGCCCACCGCTCAGGCCACCACTCAGCCAATGACGCTCGGCAGCGCGAGTGTTTACAATTATCGCTCAAAAGAAAAAAAAAATCTTCTTTTTTCTTTTCTTTCTTTTCCTACACCAGACCCCTACGACTCGTAGTGTGGTCCTTAATCTTTATCTTAACCGTATGTCATCTGGAATTTATCAACGAGATTTTCACCAGCGTTAAATGGGTGGTCAACTGGACGTTTTCGCACCATGTCGCCAATTATATGTCCCGGTAACAACTTTTATCATGCCCAGGTCTGGGCAATAAAACAGGCGGTCTCTTTCCAAAAACAAATAATATCTCCGAAAGATAGTTAATGGTTTATACTTTCCCTTTCTCTCTGGGGTGGCTTCAGCTGATGCCTTTCTCGATCAGTGCGTGACCTGATTACGATTATCTTCCAGCTTCTGTTTCGTAGGCCACTTGACCAATTACAAATTTTCATTATTGCCATGGGCAGATTGCTATCTTTTATTCTCCGCGTCGTAGCATAAATTAATTCCGACAGATCCGAGATCTTACGAATTTCCTATCTTCTGCGAAAAAAGAATACTTTTCTTCGCAAATGAAAATAAAATCTTTCACACTTTTCTTTGTTAAAAAAAAATAACATTGCTCAGTATGTCTTCTCGCTTAATTATTTCTCGCTTTTAATTTTCACGCAACCGCTAAATAGTGTCACACTCCCAACTAAGTTCTTCGATCTTTTGTGACGTGATTCTTGCTGTGTGGGGTCGCGCATTGTCCTGATGAAACATCACCTCTTTTCGATTCACCAGAGCAGGTCTTTTTCCTCAAAGCTTGATTCAAACGCTCTAATTGCTGACAGTATATTTGAGCATTAATTGTTGCATTAGATGGTAAGAATTCAAACTGGATTATTCCTTGGCGATCCCACCAGATTGAAAGAAGAACATTTTGCCCATGAAGTTCCCTTCTCGGCTGTGGCTGGGGTCCATCCCATTTACCAAGCCACTGTCTACGACGCTTAACATTTCGATAAAAGATCCATTTTTCGTTGCCAGTCACAAGTCTATCCAAAAAGGTGAAACAAGTTGGCGAGAATGGAGAGAAAAGCAGATGTCAACTCGGGATTCGAGGTTGTTTTCAGACAATTCATGAGGCACCCATTTTCCAAGTTTAAGAACTTTTCCAAGATGACGATGAACAGTTGTATGGTTTGAACTGAGAACCACTGCCAATTTCATCAACTGATAAAGCAGGATTTTCTTCAAGGGCTGCTTCAAGAAGCTTTTCATCAAACTCAACTGGACGTCCGGTTCGATCTTCATCTTCAAGGGTGAAATCTCCACCTCTGAATTTTGCAAACCATCTTCTGCAATTTCTTTCATTCACACATTCCTCTCCATAAACTGAGTTAATGTTTCTAGCCGCTTCGGCTGCTGAGTTTCCTTTCTTGAACTCATAAAGCATTATGTGCCTCAAATGATTCTTGGGTACTTCCATGTTAGCAGAGTTTTAATCAAACAAAATTTTATTTTATTTTTCTATGAAATAAAATTTGATCAGTTTAAATGCATCTAAACATAAAAATAATGTTCAGTTCTATTAGACATTATAAAATACTCTTTAAATTTCGTTCATTTTAACAAAAACTTAAAATTCGGACAGAACTTATGGGATGACCTGATAGATGCACGTTTAAATTGATACAATTTGGGAAGAAGCGAGAATTGCTCGTTAGAGCAGTTACCGTTAAATTATTCGTAGAAAAGAAAGAGGAGAGAGCAACTGTAAACGAAATGGCAGATGAAGATGTAAAGAAATTATTTAAATAAATAGTATAAATATATGGATAGAATAACTGGATGTATAGAAGAAAATCAATAAATGTTAGGCAATCAAATAGAGTGAAAGAAAGAAAGAAATAATGTGAAAAAGAGTGGATATATAGAAGAAAATCTATAAAAGGTGGAATGAAAGAAAAAAGCAGAAGAATGAAATGAAGACTGTGATTACTTAAATAAATAAACGAACAAGTAAAGAAAAAGAAAGAAAGAATTAATGTATGTAATAAAGAAGAAATGACGAAAAAAATATTTAAATAAATGGCCGTAGAAAGAAAGAAAGAAAAAAAGAAAGAAAAAGAAAGAAAGAAAAAAGAAAGGAGGAAATAAAACTGTAAACGAATGAAAGAAAGAACACAAGAGGAAATATTTCATTTAAATAAATGGCCGTAGAAAGAAAGAAAGAAAAAAAAAAGAAAGAAAAAAGAAAGTAAAATAGGAAAATCGTATGAATGACTGAATGAATAAAAGAAAATAACGAAAGAGAAAATATCTTATTCCAATAAATGACCGTAGAAATAAAGAACGAAAGAAAGTAAGAAGAAAGAAAGAAAGAAATAGAAAGAAAAATTGAATGAAATAATTTATGAAAGAACAAAAGAGGGAATATTTTATTTAAATAAATGACCGTAGAAAGAAAGAAAGAAGGAAAGAATGAAAGAAAGAAAAAGAAAGAAAAACAGAAAAATCGAATGAATGAGTTAATGAATGAAAGAAAGAAAAAAGAAGCGGGAAATATTTTATTTAAATAAATGGCCGTAGAAATAAAGAACGAAGGAAAGAAAAAAGAAAGAAAAAAGGAAAAAGAAAAAATAATTGAATAAATGAATTTATGAAAGTACAAAAAGAAAGTATTTTATTCAAATAGATGACCATAGAAAGAAAGAAGGAAAGAAAGAAAGGAAAGAAGAAAGAAATAATGAATGAAAGAAAGAATGAAAGAGAAAATATTTTAATTAATGGCCATAGAAAGAAAGAAAAAAGAATGAATAAAAGCAGAAATTTTATATTTAAATAAGGAAATATCGATAGAAAGAAAGAAAGAATGAAAGCACAAAAGAGGAAATATTTTATTGAAATAAATGAACTTAGAAAGAAAGAAAGAATGAATGAATCACTGAAAGAAAGAATAAAAGAGAAAATATTTTAATAAGTGACCGTAGAAAGAAAGAAAGAAAGAATGAAAGAAAGAAAGAAAAGAAAAAAAGAAAGATAGAAAAATGATTAAAAGAATGAATAAAAGCAGAAATTTTATATTTAAATAAAGAAATGTAGAAAGAAAGAAAGAAAAATGAATGAGCAAAAAAGAAAATATTTTAATTAATTAAATGACCGAAGACAGAATTAAAAAAAGTATAAAGAAAAAAAAAAAGAAAAGAAAAAGTCTATGTAAACAAATGTATGATGATAGACAAAAAAGAACGGCGATCATTTCTTAAAATATCATTGAAGAAAGAAACAACGAAAGAGGCCAGAGGTCATTTAAATAAACAGACGAAAAGAAGGAAGAAAGAAAAATCAGGCGAAATAAAGAAATCGAAAAAGAAAAGAGAAAAGAAATTTAAAAATAGTCAAGTGACAACCAAAAAAATTCTTACAATTGTAAATGGAACCAAAAGGTATCCTCCCACGCTTCAAAAAAAAAAAAAATCTCACCTGTGTCACTTGTCGATTTGTTTCAATGTGAAGAGGTGCAGAAAACCAGTCAGTTCGAAACATAAGAGGGAAGTACTTATCCCAACTGTCACGGGATGTCAAAGAAAGTCTAATATAAACTAGCGCACTTTCTAACTCTGATTGGGCCAGAAGGACTCAAGATTGCCTTTAACTCATATAATTTCTGATTTCACTTGGTATGTTTTACGGCATACACACAAAGATAAATGATGCTAGCAGCTGCGACCCATATATATATATATATATATATATATATACGTATGTATGTGTGTGTGTGTGTGTGTTGAGACATGTTTCGTTGAATGATTTAACATGTTCTGTCTACTTATTTTCAATAGGATCCTTTCATATTCGCGGATATGCTTTTTGGTGTTATTACTGAAGGCCGAAATATACGCATATACAATAATATATATATATATATATATATATATATATATATATATACACACACACACACACACACACACACACACACACACACACACATATATATATATATATATATATATATATATATATATATATATAATATAATTGAAGTCAACACTCAGAGGCGACAGGCTGTTTGTGCGTCCAGCATGAAACAGCCTGTACCTCTGAGTGTTGACGTCAATGTTCACATTTGTATTTATATTTACATACGCTCAATCTCTGATATTGAGCACTTTATCCTATAAATATAGCTTACCTTAAAAATATTTTCGACATATATATATATATATATATATATATATATATATATATATATATTATAAATTAATTGATTTAAAATATGTTTTTTACTACACAATTCTAACCTTGTTTCAAAAATGGAACTTAAAAGCTACGAATTTAATTTAGTAATTAAATTAAAGACGTTAGTTCCATTTCATCCTCAAGCGAATTTTGGAGTAACTTTTAAAATTACTGGGTTTTAAAGACACAGCTAAAATCATAATTAACGTTTCCAAGGTTACAGGTAAATCCACTTCCAACAGACAAGGGGCGTCTGCGTCTTCATTATGTCTGTATTTTGATGAGTCAATTTGGGATTTGAGGTTGTTTTCAGACAATTCATGAGGCACCTATTTTCCAAGTTTAGGAACTTTTCCAAGATGACGATGATCAGTTGTATGGTTTGAACTGAGAACCACTGCCAATTTCATCAACTGATAAAGCAGGATTTTCTTCAAGGGCTGCTTCAAGAAGCTTTTCATCAAACTCAACTGGGCGTCCTGTTCGATCTTCAACTTCAAGGGTGAAATCTCCACCTCTGAATTTTGAAAACCATCTTCTGCCATTTCTTTCATTCACACATTCCTCTCCATAAACTGAGTGAATGTTTCTAGCCGCTTCGGCTGTGCCTCAAATGAGTTTCCTTGTTAGCAGAGTTTTTATTTGAACTCATAAAGCATTATGTGCCTAAAAAATGATTCTTGGGTACTTCCATGTTAGCAGGGTTTTAATCAAACAAAATTTTATTTTATTTTTCTATGAAATAAAATTTGATCAGTTTAAATGCATCTAAACATAAAAATGATGTTCAGTTCTATTAGACATTATAAATACTCTTTAAATTTCGTTCATTTTAACAAAAAACTTAAAATTCAGAAGGACAGAACTTATGGGATGACCTGATAGTTGCACGTTTAAATTGATACAATTTAATTGAATAAAAAGAAAGTACAAAAGAAAAAAAAGAAAGAAAGAAAGAAAGAAAAAAAAGAAAGGGGAAATGAATGAACGAAAAATGAAAGAAAATTTTTAACATGGCCAAGAGAATTGCTCGTTAGAGCAGTTACCATTAAAGTATTCGTAGAAAAGAAAGAGGAGAGAGCAACTGTAAACGAAATGGCAGATGAAGGTGTAAAGAAATTATTTAAATAAATAGTATAAATATATGGATAGAATAACTGGATGTATAGAAGAAAATCAATAAATGTTACGTTTTGGTGAAAAGGGGGCATGGATGTATTTTTCAATGAAATCTAACATCCGTTAAATGCAGGTCGTCTGGATTTTTTAAAATTTTATTGTTAACAGCAAAAATTCTTACGGCATTTTCCCCCTTTGTATATTTAAAGATTTTTTTAAGAGGGAAGTACTTTATCCCAAACGGGATGTAGGGTTAGAATACGTTTTATTTAACTACAATTTGAAATATTTTCACTTTTAATTTTAATATACTATATTTTTTTAAGAACAATTAAATGTATTAGAATCCTTACAGTATGTAGAATTATTTCACATCAAGTATAAGTATGTATATTATTAGGTTACAAATTCTTTTTATATATATATATATATATATATATATATATATATATATATATATATATATATATATATATATATATATATATATATATATATATATATATATATATATATATATATATATATATATATATATTAAAAAATTTGGAAAAAAACAAACAAAATCCTTCCAACAAATGTCGTCTTCATTACGTTGATCAATTTGGGATTTGAGTTTTCAGTTTAATAAACCTTTTCAAGAAAATATTCATTTGCCAATTTCAAATACAAAGCTTCAATTTGACAAAGACGATGGACATAAACAATAAGTCTTATCCAAAACAGATAACTAAATAAGAAAATTTTAAAATGATCAGCTTTCCGTTTAGCATGGTCACGTTGTCTTCAGTAGTACATTGTTTATGTCCATCGTCTTTGTCAAAATTGAACTGAATTGTATTTTAATGAATATTGTCTTAAGAACAAAAAAGGTTTATTAAACCGAAACGTCAGACGTCGACATTTCATTCATTTTAAACAACATTTAAAAGGATTTTTGTTTGTTTTTTTCCAAATTTTTCATTCATTCTGTCGGATCTATATCCATTTACATTTGTTATATATATATATATATATATATATATATATATATATATATATATACTGAAAAATTTCTTTATTTTATATATATATATATATATATATATATATATATATATATATATATATATATATATATACCTGTTTATTGAAAATTTGATAAACTACATCCTGCGGCAATGATCGGGATGTTTTCAAGAAAGTGGAATCATCTCTTAATTGCTCTTGTTCCTTGGTCCACCCTCACCCGACGTGGTAGCACCTGTTAGTGTACGAATTATGCGGCCATAGTTAACACCACTCAAACTGGGGTTAAAACTATATGAAAGTATTTTTAAAAATATAGTAAAAATAACAGCAATATATTTTCATAGTAAACGATATTACCAGGAATACGTTTGTCAAATTATTAATGCTTTCGAGAAAATTAAATTTCAACATTAAATGACCCATAAAGAAATGATATGCCGCTAAACAAAACTATGTACCATATACATTTTTTTTCATCCCATAACTTTAGAATGATATCGATACATGTGAGAAGATAAAAAGACATACATTTCTCAAGGTCATTGAAAGTGAAAGTGAAAGTTAAAGTGAAACTCACAAAGAAGACCAGAATTTTTACACGGTTTAACGAATAACTTTCTCTGCCTATGAGTATTACGTTACCCTTTCTCAATGTTTTCTTCTTCTGCGTCCTTCATGACGTAGGTGATCATTTACCTCCACTACTTCTTAACCCTTGTGACTGTTAAGTACACTGGCATAATTTAATGAATTTTAAAAGCAATACCTTTGAACAGGAAAAAGGGGTCGTTTATCTCGTTAGGCCTTGGTAGGTGTTTCTAATATCTAGTAGAATGACTACACCCCCTCGACAAATGTATAAAGAAAACATACAGATGCAAGCTGGGATTGCTCCAACATTAATGCTATAGCCCACTTCTTGTGTTGTTTATTGTCTGGGAGTTAGACCGCTGCGATCGCTTGTCTGTATTCCCTTTTGTGTGTTAATACTATTCTTAGTTTGTAAACGTTTCGCCTCATTACTGTTGCTTGGCTTACTTTTGTCTTGCATATGTGGGTTCCATAATATTACTGTCAATTTTCTTTGTTGGGCATTTCAGCCAATTACATTTGACCATTGCCAATTATTCTACAGTAGGCTATTTGCTTCCATAATGGTTGCATACTTTCTAAACAGATCTCATAATTTTCTCATCGGGAAGATTTCCAAAATCATTTTCTTGACGCAAAATCAATCTGTACAAGGCCAATGAACATTTCAGAAACGGAACAAAGATTATAATACACGTGGGAATCGTTTATTGAATAACATTAATCTTAATCGCTAGCCTATGGCGAACACCTCCGAGAGTGATTTAAGCAAGTTTCTGTGCAGTGATTGTGGGGATATTTCTGGTGTTCTTTAAATTAAATATCTCTTATTAATTGAACATTCTGAGTATAAATTTCAACAACGCATCTTTCTCACATTTCCTATATAGATATGTGTGTTTGGGTATCTGTGTTCTGTGTATATTTATACACGAGCGTGGATAGGCCGCGCCGTGTATATATATATATATATATATATATATATATATATATATATATATATATATATATAGGTAACTATTCTCGTCTCGAAAAAACCTTCGAATTTTGATTTGCTAATAATCAAATCAATCTCGATGGAAAAAAGGTTTTAAAAAAAAGAAAGAGCCAGGAACATGAAAGTCTGTCGAAAAAATCGCACGGATAGGGGTTCAAAGCCCAAAGAAAAAAAAACCGACACGAGTAAACAACTAACTAAAAAGAGCTCAATACAACCGTAGAGCAGACCTAGTCAAACCTAGCGAGCTAGACAAACCTACCCAGGTTTCACCTAAGCGGATCGTCAGGGAAAGCTGGCTAAAAAGAGGGCAAAAGAGAAACGGCATATTTATCATATTTTAACATGCCGTTTCTCTTTGCCTCTTTTTAACCACCTTTCCCTGGCGATCCGCTTAGATGAAACCTAGGTTTGTCTGGCTGACTAGGTTTGAATATATATATATATATATATATATATATATATATATATATATATATATATTGTCATCCACAGACAGATCTTTTTCACTATCTGTCTATATTTCTGAGATGAGGTATTATTTACACTATGTACATTATTCGGACTATTGTCCTCATCTTTGTCGCCATGTTCATCACAGCGTTGTACGCTTCGGCCTTCTTCATGTGGTTAGAATGTCGAACTGAACCCTTTATTTCGCTCACTCTGGTAGAACTAGAAACAGACCCTCGCTGCTCGATGTTGATCCACATTTCTATTTAAATACGCTCTATCCCATTTTATATCCTTGTTGTGACCAAGTCATTGGTTAAGGAATGACAAAACGGGAGGTTGCAGATAAATAGTGTATTAAACATTAAATACAACAGAAGTGTGTTACATGAATTGGGAGTGTGTGTCGGTTGACCAGCGTTCAGTCTATATCACTGTCCCCGAGGGTTACTTTTCCTACTTACTTTATAGTAAATGGAAGAGTCCGCAATAGCCTCATTAGAGAGAAGACACCACAACAATCGTATTTAACCCATAATATAACTTGTCTTAAAACTATCTTTTGATCATATATATATATATATGTGTGTGTGTGTGTGTGTGTGTGTGTGTGTGTGTGTGTGTGTGTGTGTGTGTGTAAATATATAGAAAAATAGGAAAGAACACGTTAGATGAATAATCCAATATTCTTTAGTATTTTTTTTATTTAAAAAAAATGTGCTCAATACATAAGTAGAGCCTAAATTATAATTATTTTTAAAAAAATATAATTCCATCGTTACATAAGCGTTCTCATGTTTCACAAACAGAAGGTAAAAAAAAAACAGTGAATTTTGGAATAACTATTCCAAAATTCGCTTGAGGATGAAACAGATCTGCATTTTTAGCTTCTTTTTTTGAAACATGAGAAGCTCTATGTACCGATGGAATCAAATTTAAAAAAATAATATATATATATATATATATATATATATATATATATATATATATATATGTGTGTGTGTGTGTGTGTGTGTGTGTGTGTGTGTGTGTGTGTGCGTGTTTCGTTAAAGACGAATGGCAAGTGGCTGCCATTGAGCATTTTATTTAATTTTTCTTGTATTCGTGAAAGTGTTTTCCTTTCTGGACACAAAGTGTGTGAAAACTACCCGAAAGTCTCCCTGTCCGAGTGCATTCGTTATGTTATGTATGTATCTTGAGATATAGGGATGTTTTCTCTTACAAACTCGGTCAGCACATTGCGACCGCGTTCATAGTTTTTATTGAGTGTTGGTTTGAATTATTATGCATTTATTTTCTACTATTATGTTTCGTGTGGAGTCTAGTAAAATTTTATATGCGTTTTTAAATGAACCCTAATAGAAATATGGTCGGGTAGATGTAACATAAGTCGTCTGAATTGGTATGTAATACTGCGACTGATATAATTATTTATGAGTTTGATTTGATGAAGGGAATTTGATTTGTAAATAACGTTGCTCCTTGTAGTTTTGATATTGCAAGTATGTTGTTGCCTTTTATCATAATATTAGCTGTTTTATTTTTTGTAATAAATAATTAATTTAATTTTGTTGTTCCAGTCGACTAGAGTAGTGTATTTTTTATAATATTTTTAAGTGAAAATTCATCTTGCTTATAGTTGACGAGTATTTGGCTTTTCTAGAAGATGTGAATGTTATTGTTTTTTTGGCTGAGTGTTGAGTATGGTTATTAATTACTTTGGAAAGGAATAGTATAATCTGGTGGTCGATGAGGCAGTTAGTAAAACCATTGTTAACTATCCCTTTGTATTTCATGTTGTCCGTATTACTTCCGGTTTTATAGTTCTGACTTATTTTGGTTTTCTTACTTGCTGTTCTTTCTTTTTGTCATCATTTCAGCAAGAGGATGATAGCAATTGTACGTAGCGGGTTTACATGGAGTTACAATGAAAGACAAAACTGATAATAAGGAGGATAAAGGGATTTACAAAAGAATGAATGTGATTCAAGAATATAGAATATGGTGATTGATAATTTTCTTAAGATTGAAGTTATCGAGGAAGCAAGTAAACGGAAGAAAGTTACACAGACGGGAAGTTTGAGAAAAAACTGTTGGAGTAGAAGTGGTGGTAACATTTAAGTATTTCAACAATAAAATGGTGGAATCTAGACGCCAATCTAATAGCTCGTTTAGATTCATGTAGTCGGACCACGAGGGCGAAAACGCTCGTCAGGGCAGTTGTCAAGAAAATATTTGTAGAAAAGACAGAGGGATGCTACTGCAGGTCGATAAGAATGTGACTGAAATCGATATGCCATGTCAGGTTTGATTACATTGCAGATCCGTCTTTGGGTTTTGTCAAGAACCACGAGAAGCGTAGCAGGATCACCAGACTAGATATGGTAGCAGTATTCAATGCACGGACGATTGGTAGATTTGTAAATATGGAAGACGGATTCTGACAAAAAAAAAAAAAAAAAAAATTCTGGCATAACACAGTGACACAAGTTTCCTTTAGCAGATGCAGTAATTTATTCGATGTAGTTTCTCCAGTCGCTTGAAAAACGTGAGGCCAAGAAGGCTATGTGTGTTGCTCTCTAGAGCATAACCATCTCTGTCTATGAATATCTATCTATCTATCTATCTATCTTCTTTTAATTATTTCACCCCATGCAAGGCAGGAGTGCCACTAGTACGCAAGGGGTTACGGTGAGGGAAAATGAGAGAAAAAGGCTGGTTATAGGAAGTATTAAGGAAAAAATAAAATATGAACGGGATTCAATGGCGATTGACGTTGCATATAAATTTTTGAAGGTTGTAATTATCAGGGAAGCAAATAAAAGGAAGTGAGTTCCACAGGCGGGAAGTGCGAGAAAAGAGATCGTTGGAGTAGACGGTTAGATTTAATTATTTCAACAATAAAAGAGTTTGACCTAGATACGAATCTAATAGCACATTTAAATACATGTCGTCGGGGCACCAGCGGGGGGGGGGGAACCGCTCGTCAGGGTAGGTGACTAGAAAATATTTGTCGAAAATACAGAGAAACCAGGTCATGTCTGTGGTCTCCCTTTTTTGTTGTCCTTGTGTCATTTTCTTTTGTGCATCTCGTCTTTGTGGATATCTTTTCTTTCCGTTTTGTTTTTTTGTTGGTTCTTTCTATTTTATCTTTTTAGTTGCTTTCACGTCTTTCGCCTTGCTGTTCTCGTATAAATCCGTTTTAGCGTTTCATTATTTACGTTATTTACATTGTTCGGACTGTTGCCCTCATCTTTATTGCCATATTCACGACTTTCCGGTCGCTTTATGCTCCGGCTTCCTTCAGGAGATTGGAATTTCGAAGTGAATCCTTTATTTCGTTCACCGGGCTGAATTGTTCTCGTTTCACGTGCCATGCCTCTTCCCGATATCTCAGTTGTTTCCCTTTAACTCAACTCTCCGATTTTTTGTTCACCACTGCAATAGCCAGGTATTGAACTCACAACTGTTTGGATTAAGTCACTGGATCCAACCAACGCCTTTATCCGCTGAACTAAATGTCCTTAAGAACAACAATCCGAACAATGTCAATAATTTTAATACCTCATCTTTGAAATATAGACAGAGTAGTGTTTCATTAATTCCGTTTTTTGTTCTCATTCCTTTTTTGTTACCTGCGTTTTTTTTAATTTTTTTTTTATAATAATTTTATTCCATTTGATTCTTCCTCCGAGATGCTAAATTGACTTGAGATTAAAATTACATGTACATATATATATATATATATATATATATATATATATATATATATATATATATATACGTATCAGCTAAGTTTTCAAAAATATTACATTAAATATAAAAAAGCAACTTTTGGTTGTTCTGCTATATATCTAAGGATTCCTGACAAAATACAATAAAGAATCTGCAATTTTAACTGTCCTCGACAGACATCTCGGAGTCAGTCACTTCCCACCGTCGTAACGTAGCATTTTCTATAAATATTTTCGTGTTAATTATTCTGATTTGCTTTTCTCTTTCGCATGATGGATAGGAATTCCCTCAATGTTTCTTTGTCTTGAACGTCTATTGGAACTCAGGTTATTCCAAGACTTCGAGAGAAATTCATATATCCGAGTCATTGCTCTTGATCCTAAAAAGACGGTTAGTTCCTTGTACCATTCCAGTAAGTATCTGTCTCATTCTGCAATCAAATACCTTTACAAGAGCCACATCAAACCAAAAATGGAGTACCTCTGCCATATATGTAAAAGAGATGTCTAGTCATCACGTACCGGTGTCTATATGATCCAAAAGCGTCTCCGCGTCCATGTGGGTGACGAATTATTTTCCACCCTACAACTTCTTTTCCCACAGACGAAAGGTGGCGAGCCTCTCTCTGCTTCTATCGTTATTTCAATGAAAAATGCTCAGACGAACTCCACTTCTTACTTCCACCAGGTTCTAACCTTCACGGCTAAGACACACCATTGAAGCGAACCTCTCTCAACCCCTTTCGTATTCCACTGGGGAGATGTAAGTTCCACACGAGTAGCTTCTTCCCACGAGCTGCTGATTTGTGGAACTGGCGCCTAAATGATGCCTTTTCGAGTCTTACAATTTTAATCTGTTCAATTTTAAGATCAAACATTATCTTCCCCACATATACCCCCTGTACCGCTATCCTCGAGTTGTTCGTAGGTATTGTACAAGATGAACACCATTGTAAAAAAAATAAAATAAAAAATGTAAAACTGATTAAACTAAGATAATAAACACGTTAAAAATGTCGTAAATCGCCTGGAAAATTCTAGACGGATGGTTTGATTCCCTCACTTGACTCTCTAAGTAAGATGATTGATAGACTGATTAATAGATCGATTGATTGATTAGTGTTTTCAAAGATTAGCAAACGCGCATACGAAACGCTTGAGATTCTAGGAATTATCAATAAATCAAGAAAGAATAAAAACAACATGTCCGTAAATATTGATAAAGCCGTAGATAGCCATAAATACAAAGGGCGAACAAATTAATGAATATAGGTTTTTATGGTTGGGCACGCGCACACACGACACTTGAATGGAATCTGTCATGGTTCAATATTGGTGTAACAGATGGTTGCTTCTGTTGCCCCGGCAGATTACGTATTTCTCCATCAACTATCGAAGCATGTTCATCATATATCCTTGTTTCACAAAGTTGCTGGAAAAATGACGCCTGTACGCTCCATTAAATACCTTACATCCTGCATTACTCCAACCTTACAGATCAGACCAAAAAATGGAGTAATATTGTCATATATGAACAAGTGCTGTCTAGTTTTCACGTTCCGGTCCCTATAGGGTCCAAAAGCATATTCTGGGAGACGAATTATTTTCCCCCACCTTCAACCCGTTTCCCACAAAATGAAACGTCGCGAACCACTCGCTGCTCTATCGCTAACTGGGACCCATGTATAGTACACAAGAGAAATTCATCCATATTCCCTTAGTATTCCTATAGAAAGAAACAAGTTCCATTCGGAAAACTTCTACCCAATAACAAAATACAAAGAATCTGCAATTTTATCGGTCCTCAATAGGCATCCCGGATTCAGCCACTTTCCTATCGCCGTAACGTAGTTTCCCTACGCCTTTTCTATAAATATTTTCCTGTTAATTATTCTGAAGAGCTTTTCTCTTTCGCACATATGATGATGGATATGGGTTCTCTCAATGTGTCCTTTTGTCTTGAACGTCTATTTGGACACAGGTTATTCCAAGACCTCGATTGAAATTCATGTATCCGAACTATATCTACTGATGCTAAAAAGACGGTTAGTTCATTGTACCATTCCAGTAAGTATCTCACTCATCCTGAAATCTTTTACGTTTACACGAGCCAGATCAGACCGAAAATGGTGTACTTCCGTCATATATGTAAAGAAGCTGTCATGTTTACACGTTCCGGTCACGATAGGGTCCAAAATCGTCTCTGCGTCCTTGTGGGTGACGAATTATTCCCCTCCACCTTCAACCCGTTTCCCACAAACCAAATATCACGTACCATTCGCTGCTCTATCGCTAACTGGGACCTATGTATAGTACACAAGAGAAATTCATCCATATTCCCTTAGTATTCCTATAGAAAGAAGCAAGTTCTATTCGGACAACTTCTACAGAATAACAAAATTCAAAGAATCTGCAATTTTATCGGTCCTCAATAGGCATCCCGGATTCAGCCACTTTCCTATTGTCGTAACGTAGTTTCCCTACGCCTTTTCTATAAATATTTTCGTGTTAATTATTCTGAAGAGCTTTTCTCTTTCGCACATATGATGATGGATAGGGGTTCTCTCAATGTGACTTTTTGTCTTGAACGTCTATTTGGGCACAGGTTATTTCAAGACCTCGATTGAAATTCATGTATCCGAACTATTTCTACTGATGCTAAAAAGACGGTTAGTTCATTGTACCATTCCAGTAAGTATCTCACTCATCCTGAAATCTTTTACGTTTACAAGAGCCAGATCAGACCAAAAATGGAGTACTTCCGTCATATATGTAAAGCTGTCTAATTTTCACATTCCGGTCATGATAGCGTCCAAAATCGTCTCCGCAGCTTTGTGGGTGACGAATTATTCCCCTCACCTTTAACCTCTTTCCCTCAGACGAAACGTCGCCAGCCTCTCGCTGCTCTATAGCTAACTGGGACCCATGTGTCGTACACAAGAGAAAAACATACATATTCCCTTAGTATTCTTATAGAAAGAATCAAGTTCCATTCGGACAGCCTCTTCTTCCCAATATCGGCTGCTCTGTAGAACTCCCGGCAACACTGGTGTTATCCTACTGGTTTCTTAGCGTTTTGAACCGGTTCACGTGAGCCGCTTCTTAAAATTATAAATTTTAGTGGCTCTAGTGCCTTGTATTAGGTGAACATTAGTATAAAAAATAGCAATAGAGATTTTCAGAAATGCATTGCCAATCAGAGAATAAGATAGACTACATCCGCGTCCTGGGTAAGATGATAAACTACATCCACGTCTTGGATAAGACGATTTACTACATCCACGTTCTGGGTACCACGATAAAATACATCCGCGTCCTGGGTAAAACGATAAACTACCTTAATCTTAAAATACATTCTGCCTTTAAATAATCTGCAAAGGGTTGATAAACCGTAGAAAACGAATGATTTGAGAACTGTGATTTTATTTTCCATTTCTCAAGTACTTTCGATCTTCTTCCGAGATCATCTTCAGGGCTGTACGTAGTAATAAAAACAGTGTGTTCTTCAGGAGTGCGAATAATTATACAAAACTGTGCTTTTTTGATATCCATTATTGTAATTTTTTCTTTTTACTTTCAAAAGCATCGGTTGAAAGTCATGCTTACCTTTGATTAGAACGTGAAAAATTTTACCAGTATGGAATTTTTTCTTCTGTTTTATAATGGCATGGTCACGCGCTTTAAAGCGTGAAAAACTGTTCTTTCATCGACATTTCAGAACATTACTACAGTATTTGTAATTGATTCTATTAGGTGACGGCTTTAAATTTTAATGTATATTGCTTCGAGGATCTGTAGTTTGAATTTATTGTTTTCTTACTGTAGGATAGTTATATTGTCGATTAGTATTTTTTTGTAATGTGAATGTGAACAGGAATGATGGTGGAGATGTCTCGCAATGAACGAAAGGTCAGATCTGCATAGTGTAAGATGCGTTTGTCAGCCGTAGCAGTTACATGACAAAGAAAAAAATATTATTCGATAGCTACTCATAGTTTTTGCCTTAACAATAGCATCCCTGATGATGATCTGAGAAACAGATGAAAAGTATTTGGGAAATAAAAATGATTCTCAAGATTACAGTGCATTTCTTGACGTACTCAATTGTAATATACGGAAAAATATTCGTGAATTTGAAAGGATTATGATAAAAATAAGCAGATTTATTAATTTATTCAATCAGACTAGCCTAAAAGAGAATTTGCTACCTAAATACAAATATATATATATATATATATATATGTGTGTGTGTGTGTGTGTGTGTGTGTGTGTGTGTGTGTGTGTGTGTGTGTAAAGTGTATATAAATATAAATAAATATAAGTATGTATAATTATTTATATATTATATGCGCGGTACTTATTAGAAAGCGCTCAATATCAGAGATAGAGCTAACATAATTGGTTGGATAGATGTGAGTTTGTGACCCTGGGAGAGAGAGAGAGAAAGAAAGAAAGAAAGAAAGAAAGAAAGAAAGAAAGAAAGAAAGAGAGAAAGGGGGATAGAATTTGTCAAACCTGTACACCTCAATTACATGACTAATCACATTTTTAAACACATTCTTCTTTCGACATTCGATTTCTTTCTTCCTTTCTCTCTATCTCTCTCTCTCTCTCTCTATATATATATATATATATATATATATATATATATATATGTGTGTGTGTGTGTGTGTGTGTGTGTGTGTGTGTATATATATATATATATATATATATATATATATATATATATATATTATATATATATTTTGAAGAGCATCAGCCACTTTTTTCAACCCAAGCAGACAACAGAGAGACTTCGACATGCAGCCCACATGTTTGCAATCATCAAACAAACTCCAGCACCGACGACTTAGAACCTCTTCAAAGAACACTTACAACTAAAGTAGTGAGCACTTTTTAAAATATTTTTTCATCATCCTGCTACCCTATAACAGACCCCCACCTCACACACGGCGACACTTCTTATTCTAAGCCCCCACAGTCATTTGAGCAGCTGGGTAACTTAGGGGCAAACTTTTCACAGCTTCATTGACCGCCACCCGCTCCAAACGAGACACAACATCTTATCGTCTGCATTTGATACAAGGGATGGTTTGGCGGGGTGTCGGAAAACTATATTTCTCACACTCGGCTGGTCCGTATTAAAGAAGTCTGTAGATTATTTAAGTCCATTTATCTAAATCTATATAATTGTATAATAAAAATGTCACTAGATGTTATCAATTAATGATTTAAAATGTTAGTGTCATTTAACGCTACTAATTGTGCCAATTAAGATCGTTTTCAGATTTCGATAGTTTGATTTTTCGGGTTAATGCTTGACAAACGAGACAAGTCTTTAAACGTGGTGATTGTTCGAACGTCCAAATTCGTCAAAATACATTCTTCAATTTATATTATTTATATCATCATCAGACACATAGTCGTTTAGTCTATAGCGCCGCTGCGTAGAGGAGACTATGACCAGCTCCCTACATATGTCTCGGTTGCGTGCCAATGTTAATGAACTTCCGGTCCACTCGGTGATGTCGTCAGGGGATTTTCCTCCGTTCCGATTTTTTTTTTATTTTGAAACCTTGTTCGAGATGGATTTTTCTTTAGCGACATAAAAACCTGTATGGACAATTTAGTAGCAAAATCTAAATATTTTGTACATAATTTTATAATTTTAGGCATGTTTAGATGTATAGTTTGCAGATCATAAAATGTATTGTTGGTATTTTTTAATATATTGCTTGTAATTTTTTTTTTATATAAAATGCATTTTTTTTGTATGAAATGTATTTTTATATAAAATGTATTTTTCGTATAAAATACATTTTTTATATAAATATATTTTTATATAGAATGTGTTTATTTATATAAAATGTATGTTTGTATGACAGGTATTTTTATATAGATAGTATTTTATATATAAAATGTATTTTTATATAAGATGTATTTTTATGTAAAATGTATTTTTTATATAGATAGTATTTTTATAAAAATATATTTTTCATATAAAATGTACTTTTAATAAAATGCATATTTTATATAAAATGTATTTTTATATAAAACGTATTTTTACATAAAAATATTTTTACATAAAATGTATTTTCTATATAGAGTGTATGTTATATAAAATGCATTTTATATAAAATGTATTTCTATATAGAATGTATTTTTATATAAAATGTATTTTTATATAAAATATTTCTATATAAAATGTATTTTGTATAAAAATATTTTATATACAATTTATTTTCTATATAGAATGTATTTTTAATATAGAATGCATTTTTCATATAAAATGTATTTTTATATAAAATGTATTTTTATATAAAATGTATTTTTTCGTATAAAATGTATTTTTTAATATAAAATGTATTTGTTAGTGTTGCACTGATTGCTATTTTGTTATAAAAATTTATTTTTGGACTCTTTACTTTAAAAGTGCCCTGCTGATTTTTGTGAGTGTTTTTACTATTTGTCCACAGTTGCGACCCTAACAGGTGCTACATGGGAATAACATCAAATTAAGAGGTGGCTTCAAGTTTCTCAAAACGTCAAATCTTCCGATCAGAGGCCTTTAAGCCAGATATAGTTTATCGTCTTACCGAGGACGAGAAAACTTGTTGAATGCGAGTGGACTGATCATTGGTCCTAATGACGAGGCCATACAATTTCAACTTTCTCTTATTGACGATGATTGTTAACTCTTATATTGCGCCTGTTTCTTGTTTGATGGTGTTTCGAAGTCTTGTAATAAATATGGCGAAAAAGATGAGGACAATAGCCCGAATAATGTAAATATTGTACACAATACCTCATCTCAGAAATATAAACAGATACCGAAGAAGGCCGGAGTGTACAATGGCCGAAACGTTGTGATAAATATGGCGACAAAGATGTGGACAATTATCTGAATAATGTAAATAGTGTACATAATACCTCATATCAGAAATATAGACAGATACTAATTTTTTCTTGTTTCTCATATTCAACGAATCATGTTTAAAAGAAAGGTCGCCGCCCAAATATACATTATTAATCTATATATAAGCATTGGATATTTGTCCGTCCGACAAAATGTTTAATTTCTAAAAAAAAAAAAAAAAAAAAATCATCGAACATCTGTGGGGATACAGGAACAGGTGTCCCAATATGCTGTGGTCTTAAGTCATTGAATATATGATAAAATCTTTCAGGATGGAATATCACTCTGGCACAAAGGGAGCAATAAATTAGTTTCGGAAAAGAAATTCAAAGTTGACATTTTTCAGAATTCTTCGAAATTAAGGGAACAGTCGCGAAAATTTGGTGCAAATCGAGCAACATAGATTTTAGGAAAATTAATGACAAAGTGGAAAAACGGACTTCATCGAATTAACTTGATGTAACTAACCATATGGACTAAGGGGAGGGAACTCTAAAATTTGAAGTTTTTAAAATGTACTTTTCTTTTTTAATATGTGTTTAAATTTACCTAATTTAATTTCGTTCGTTTTTGTCAATATTTTCTCACTGCTATTAATTATTCCACATTGTGACAATAGGATATCTGCGATGAAAGGTGAAACTGAATGCAAATTTTCAGTGTATGCCCTAGCGATCAAAGCACATTCTATACAATTTCGTCTCTTTTAATTAGACTGATTACAGTGAGGAAATACTGTAACGAATAGATACGGAGACTCCTATCAATCACTGTCCGCAACATACATCTAGAAAATAGAAACTTAATATACGTATACACATGCAAAACAATGGCTAAAATGTTGGAAGCATTAAAGCTAAAAAAAATTCAATAATATCAATTAAGAACTCAGCTACAACGTGCTAACCATGTTCGAAACTTTAAAAAAATGCCATGTTCATAATCTCTCATCGTAGGGACTTTCTCAAACAATATTTAGTTGGACTGTTGTGACTTTGTGACACTGGGTTCCACGCTGACGATCGCAAATAGCGTGAAAGGCAGGTCACAAAAATCAACCCTACTAAATATTTTAGATCTATCACTGATATTGAGCGACTTCCAATAAGTAACGTATATATATAAGATATATATATATATATATATTGCATACACATATATATATATATATATATATATATATATACTTACACACACACACACACACACAGATACACACACACACACATATATATATATATATATATATATATATATATATATATATATATATGGTGTATTTGGGGAACAATCCCTCTTTAATAATTCCATCGCTAGATCACCTGCTAAGAAATTTTGGGGCGAGACGATTTGCTTAATTATAAGTCCATGCTTAGAAAGTTGCTGCCATATATGGTCAGGGGTCCCTGCTATTTTTCTACAGCTCCTCAAGATCCATAAGAAGAATCAACAATATTATTGGTTCTCGTTTGCAGCCACGGCTTCAGTAACTTAGTCTCCGCCGTAAGGTTGCCTCTCTGTGCCTTTCTTATAAATATTTTCATAGTAATTGTTCGGACTAGATTTTCACTATGATACCTAAACTGCATGAATTTAAATGCATTATTTGACTGGCGGCGAGATCTCATCAATTTACAGTTGAGCTAGCTAGATGGAGCTGTAACTTCTGTAATGACAGTTTCTTCTCTCGCACTTTGAAAAATTGCCATGTTCATGATCTCTCAAATAAGCAATTAGAGCTTCATCTTTCCAGGTCCACTGCTGATGTACTAGGGGTAATTCTGGAAAGTGTCTATAAAGCTCTATTAAAAACGGTTAATTCCGGGCTGTAGCATTGGATATGTCTAAAGCCTTTGACAGGGTTTGGCATTCAGCTCTTTTCCACAAGCTGAAAAGTGACGGTATCCCTGGGCACCTTTTTGAGTTGATCCAATCGTTCCTATCAAATTGTGAAATGAAGGTTGTCCTGAACGGCCACTCATCTACATCCTTTCGTACGAACGCAAGTGTTCCTCAGGGCTCCATCCTTGGTCCTACACTGTTTTTAATCTTCATTAACGAACTTGTCGATGACATCAACTCTCAACTTGGTATCTACGCTTACGACACTAACATTGACTGCTACCTCGACAGTAAGGCTGATCAGGCCGACAAGGTCAAAATGGAAGCTAATGCCCCGAAAGATTTCAAAATCGTCCTTAACGAGGGAAAACGATACCTTGTTAATTTTAACAACTCCAAAAGTAAACTTCTCTCGATTAATCATCTGCGAGACCACCCTCTGCCTTCCATCAGCATGGCCGATGCTATCCTCCACGAGAGTGACTCATTGCAACATTTCTGTCTAACTTTCTCAATTGACATGAGGTGAAAAGATTATATTGAATTCATTAGTAGGTAAGCTGATAAGAAAATCGGTTCGGTATGCCGGGGAGACAATTTTTCTTTCCGAATCTGTCTTGCATATATATAAGTCTACCATTCGTCCATCCTTAGAATATTGTTACTATATATTTTCCAATGTCTTTGCTATTTATCTGGAGCTCCTTAGTAAGATCCTAATCAGAATCAGCAATATTATTGGTCCGATCTGGATGTCCGGTTTCAGTCACATGCCCACCGCCGTAGTATTGCCTCCCTGTGCCTTTTTTTTAATGAATACTTTCATAGTAATTGTTCGGACGAGGTTTTCCCTATGGTACCAAGACTACATAAATTTAAATGCAATACTAGAGTAGCGACGAGATCTCATCAATTTAAAGTTGAGCAAGCCAGATGTAGCGGTAATTTCTATGTTAACACAATCTTATACCGCACTTCTCGATTGAGGAACTCCTTTTCGGCTCCATTCATTCTAGTCAACTTTAATCTGCAACAACTTAAATGCAATGTCAATCAATATGTCCTCCTGATTATTCTTTCTCTTCCCGCTTATTACTTATGTTTGTCTGTTTCTGTTCCTAATTCTTCCACACCCTTGCTTCGTTTGGCGTGATACCAATTAAAAATATCTCTCTCTCTCTCTCTTTCTCTCTCTCTCTCTCTCTAATATATATATATATATATATATATATATATATATATTCAGTCAAATATCTGAACTAATGTTTAGTAATTCTTTTTTTCGGTGTGTGAAATTATTGTTACCTTTTCGTGTAGGTAAAATAGGCATTTTTTATGTTGCTGTAGGTAGGTGCGTTTTTCAATATTTCCCAGTTTATACTTGGTGTAATATTTCTCTCTTTTAGTTGCCATATGTAAGTAATATGATAGTCCTGTTTGAGTAATTTTTCTCAGAGAAGTTTAGGTCGTGGTTGTATTTTCTTTTCTTGAATGGTCCCTCAGTGGCACCGATGTAGTACATTGTGTTGTTGTTCTCCTTCGATTTATATATTATATTCGTTTGTTGGCAGTTTCCTTGTAGTCGACATGTTCTTTGATTTCTACAGTTCCATTAACGGTCCTTGATTGTGTTTCTGCTGGTTGTTCTCTTTTTTTTGACCTTTTATTATTTACGTTATATTTTTAGTGCAGCTGTAATTATTTTTATTTTTTTTATGTGTGTTCGTAAGTTGGGTTGTCATTACCTTTTTTGTACGGTTCGTACATATTTTTGTTCAGGTTAAGAGCGACGTCTAGTTTTCTCTTCCTGTACATTTATTTATTTCTATCTTAAATTCAATTGATTTTAGAGCGTTTACTATTTTTTCCTAAATCTGTCTATTTGGGGGCCACTCGTTTCTCTTATCAGGGTAAGGCCGTCATCTCTATATAGGCCCATATCTTTTTTCTCTAGAATACTGGCTAGATATGAGAGGATGAGCATACCTACTAATTCACATGTCTCTGCTTATATATATATATATATATATATATATATATATATATAACATATTTCGGTTTCTTTCATTACTTATGCTTTTGTTTGTTTTTTTTTAATTTTTTCTAAAATCAGAATCATTCCAAGCAAGGTAGTAATGCCACGAAAACACAAGGGGTAAAGGTTAAGGAAGGATTAAGAACAGAAACATTAATAATGAGCAGAAAGAGAAGAGGTGGAGAGTAGTTATCAATTGGCATTGCATTTTAATTTTTGCAGATTAAAGTTGGCTGAAAGTCATGGAGCGACGGAAGGTAGTTCAACACGTGAAAAGTGCGAGAGTGGAAACTGAATTTACGGCTACATCTAGTCAGCTCAACTGTAAATTGATGAGATCCCAATGCCATTCTATTGCTGCGCGTAAATTTAAAAAAATCTAGATACCATAATGAAACAATTACCATGAAAGTATTTATAGAAAAGTCACAGAGAAGCAACCTTTCTTAACAATTTTCTTGATACCTAAACTTTTTTCTTCGGCATTATTTACATTATTCGGACTGTTATCCTCATCTTCACTGCCATTTTAATAACTGTTATGGGATCTTACCCATAATAATAATAATGGACTATTCCATACTTAATAAATGGACTATTCCATACTTAATAAATACTGCACCTCAGGAGTAGGCAAGGAGTCCGTCATTCACTTCTGAACAGACTATTCGGTTGAACTCTCTGCCTTCGGGTGAGGAGGAACTCGAACGAGGCTACGCTGAGGGCGGAGTCTCGTTCGGGGAGGTAAACCGGCCCTGAGCACGTTTATACGGGTTCAATGGGCATATTTTGGGGCCGAGCCCACGGGCTCGGAGATCTCACGTTAAACCGGCCTTGTGCCACATGACGCCCTCGTGGGGAGGTGACTGAATATCGTCAGTAGTTCAAGTCAAGAGTCGAGTCAGACGCAGTCTGAAACAGAGTCGCGTTTAGACAATTACTTCAAGACATTGGAATAGTGATACTGGTCGAGACTACATTGTTCTCTCTACTAAACCTGATTCTTCATACTAACACTTCTATTTCCCTGTATATATTCCTGTTTGTAATATATCTGTGTTATTCCATACCTGTGTTCGAGTTCTTCTTTATTGGTTCTACCTTGGACTATCACCGTGGTACAAGGAACCGGACCATAACAATAACGTTTCGGACGTTGTACGCTCCAGCCTTCTTCGAGTGATTGGAATTTCGAACCGAAGTCTTTATTTCGTCCACCGGGGGAGATTGTTCTAGGTTCACATGCCATGGACCAGACGTTGGTTAGATTGTTTCTTCAGTTTTTTACTTTCTCACCTGTCTTGACTATTTTTTCGAATTCATCTTTAAATGCTTAGTCCTGGTCCGATATCTTTTATTCGAATTTCTCCACTTAACCACTTGACTTCTTCCTTTTTTATTTCTTCGAATTTTGTCCACTATGCTTCTATTTCTCATTGTTTTACTTCCGGTCCGAAATACACTTTGCCGGAAGTAGTTTCAACGTAAGACACCCACCATAACATGGACACGCACGCAACACACACACATAAACACATACAAGAAAACGAAGAAAAGAAGAAACTTATAGAATTTCCTATGGATGTTATACTGAGCTCTATCCTGGCGACACAGCATGTTCGGATCTTCACATCAAATGGAGACGTTCACATACGACCGGGCGACGAATATGCTGTTTCCTCTGATACATTTGCGGTCTATCTTTAACTACAAACAATACATAATAAAATAATTCCTGTGTGATGAGAGCCAGGAGAAATTATCGATTTTATTTATTGTCTTAGGATGTGATTGACATGAAACACGTATGTGATGCACGCGTCTTCACCGCAAACTATACGAAATTCTTTAATATCGTTTCTCGGTGACCTTCCGCCAGGAATTTTGATTTAGCAAATGTTTACCTGTCGGTGGTAGGGTGGAGTATTGTACTGAGTAATCAGAAGGCCGAGTTCGAATTCTGGTCGAGTTCATTACATTCCTTATATCTTAATAACATTTGGAAAGGTATGAATTCATCATTTCTCCCTAAGCTATGGGTAAATAGCATGACAGTCTGGGTTCTATAGCCTTGGCTGGCAATCGGTCTAGAAGAAGGAAAACTCTGATTTCAAACCAGACTAGAGAGAAGGGGGCTCCTTGCCAAAGACGCACGACTTCTAATGCGTCAGCTATATAAAGGGCGATGCGTAAATTGTTACCATTTTATATTCTTAATTTCGTCTTGTTAGTCCTGGATTTTTGTCGAATGCCCAGGATAGTAGGGTCAGTTGGAGAACGTCTGTAAAAAAACAAGAGCACCAAGATGCAATTCACTCCGCCAGGAATTTGGAAACCGCACGCTGCACTGCTTGGCATTAGCGCCGGAAATTCCAATACAAATATTTCAGATTGTTTGGCTGTCAATCTCAGGATAGTGTAGATGATTCGAAAAGAGGTGAATGAGTCTAATGGTGATTACGATGGTACGGCAGCTCGGAAAACTCATTCTGATAAGAAAATAACTCCCGAATTTTTTGAAGAGTGCCTCAGAATCGACACGGAGGCCTACATCAAGTGTCTTAAAGAAGTATTGTTGCACTGGGTCAAAAAGGTGGCTGTTGGAAGACCCTTTCTGCCAACAGGTCTCTGTGCCATGCCACACAAGTAGAAGAACACAGTCATAACTGTCAGACAATTTTTGCGAGCACATCACCCCTTAGATCTGGCCACGTAACTTTTTGCACTGCAAACCAATTTATTATTATGTGTGGGGCGCGAGAGACCAACAAACTTTCTTTTAACACTAAAGATGAACTGAATGCAAGGATTATGGCAGAATTCATCAACTTAAACACGGAGACCGTCCAATAGAATTTCAAGAGATTCCGAAGTTGTCTGGAGATTTAACAGATTATTTGTTAGATCATAGTTAATGAAAATAAAAAAAAAATAGATAAAGAGTATATGACACCATAATACCGCTGGACATAAATTATAAGAGACAATAAATGAAAGTCTTATTTAATGGCACGATGATTTAATTATAATTTACTTGTGTCATGAATTTTGTACATATACAAATTGTCAAGCTTCAAAAAATTATAAATTTTATAAGGTTGTGCTATGCGGTTTTCACTGTTCACTGGAATGAAATTGCAATGTTACGATTTTGAACCTAAACTTAATCTTTAAACTCGTTTCTTCAAAAAAACGGTAACGATTTGGAATAATATATTTTGTTTCATTATTGAGGATGTCAAAACCAAACATTCAAATTGAGTACAATACCACGGTTCCAAAATCGAAATTCCCTATTGTCAGCATTGAAAAATATTGAGTTGCTATCGATTTAGAAGCGATATCTTGTTCAGACATTGTTAAATTGATCCTTGCTTTCATCGAGTTTCCTGAACACTTTGAGATTGCCACGTTTGAAACTATATTCGTCATTGATATCTGCGTACGGGATTTTTCTAGACAAGGTTTCTTGGAAAAAAACAAACTGTTATATTTAATTATATATGAAACAAGCAATGGGAATTATCTGAATAAATAAATTTAGTTTGGTTTTTCTTAACAAAGATTTGTCATCGAACAAAAATGTTCTGGCAAATGTTCCGGATTCGTCTGGAGATTTATTAGATCATAATTAATGAAACAAAAATATAAACGTGTATATAACACCATAATACTGCTGGGCACAAATTATAAGGCGAAATATATTAAACTTGCATTGTTTATTGAAAATTACCCTAAAATACTGTATTGTATAACATATTTCATCATAATATAGCTAAATTGTTCGGTATAATTTCCTTTGAAATAAATCAATATGATAACAAAATCATATGTAATAATGTGTTTCTTCCATGCATCTTGTCCATATAGAGTTTGTAAACTTCAGTAAATTATAAATTTTATAAGTGTATTCTATAACGATTTCACTCATCAACGAAATGAAATTCCAACGCTGCCATTTTGAACCTAAACTTTACCTTTTAAATTCGTTTTCTCAAAAAGAAAAAGAAAGAAAGAAAGAAAAAACGTCACGATTTGGAAGAAGGTATTTTTTGGCAGAATAAAGAGACCTTGCCGCCAATCTAGTATTGCGCTCAAATTCATAAAGTTTAGGTGCCATAGAGAAAAGTTAATCAGAACAATTAACATTAATTTATTTATAGAGAACAATCCTGTTAGCTACGTTACTGGGGTATGATAGTGACTGAAACCTAGATGTTAGGTTAGGGCCAATAAAATTGCAGATTCTTCTTTGAATTTGATCAAGATACTCTAAATATATAGCAGGGACACCAGACCATATTTGGCAGCAATAATTAAAGCAAGGAGGAAATATAAACTTATAAATATGTAAGATAGATTCTGGAGAAAAAAATTGACTAACAAGACACAGTGAATCAACGTTTCTAGCAATTAATTCAATATAATCTTATCACAAATTGCGAGCGGAAAACGTTATTCAGAGATGGTACAATGAGTTACTTTTCTGGGGGTTAACATTAGCTATGCTGACAGAAGGCAGAAAGAGGTTCTCTCAGACGATTAAGAGAGAGTTGTTTGAATTGTAGGCGTTAAAATAAACAAAACCTTCTTTGCTCCAAATAGCAACGCATTGTAGGAATGTTTTGTTAGATCAGATGCCAATTTGACCCTATCAGATTTACTATAAAGAACAGGAGTAAATAGTTTTGTCATCAGTTTAAATATTGAGTTGAGAACTGATAATGTAAGGATGTTGGTTTTATGAAAATTAGGAACAACGCAGATCCAAGTAGAGAGCTCGATGAAAGACCTGCATTAATGTAAAAATGATCTAGAGGAGTCGCCATTCAAGACCGTTTTCACTTGATAACAAAGACTGAAGCAGTTACAAAGTTCGTCCAGAAATACTATAATATTTCAACTTGTGAAGAAGACAACTATACCAAGCCCAAAGCATCAAACCAACAGCTCGAACTTGACAATTCTTACAGGATCTTTCAGCAAATAATCGTTAATATATCAGCATTTGACTTAGAGAATCAAAAGCCATATTTCTTATCTGAAACAAAATCCTGCGAGGTGATATGCTTAACCAATTCAAAGTTAGAGCTTCTTCTACTTTGCCAAAGAAGCTTCAGACCGTTCGGCTGAATTCTTAACGACTGGAACTACAGAAGGGAATTGACAACAAACAGGAAAGCAGCAAGGAATGTATTGGAGATTTTAAAGAGAATAGGAGCCATTTCAGGAACACATTTCTGAAGGACTATTACATGGATACCATCAAGACCAGATGTTGAATACAAAATAAACTAAAGATTATAAAGATTTCAACAATTACTTTTCTTCCTCTGTCAGAAAATATTTTGCGAAAAGAAATATTTCTGGAAAGAAAAGTTGCAATTTTTACGAAATTTGAATTTTTTTCTTTTTAAATTATTTTTTTTAGCTCAAGTAGATAAATGTATGCACATCTCCATAGATGTTAATCTGTCATAAGTTTGTTTTGTTGTTGTTTTTTTTTTGTAGGGGTGGGGAAGTGATCTAGGAATGAGTGAATACAAAAGAAACTAAAATTATAAAATTTAATCAAATCCACTTTAAAGATGATAGCAGAAACTATGGATGGAGTTATATGTTTATCACTCAGTAGACAATCTAAAATAGATAATAAATTATGCAATAATAATAACTAAAAATTTGCAATATGAGCACTGCTAAATATGCTTGCAGAGGCATTAGTTCCACAAATTCAGAAACAAATGTCTTCAAGAACAGATGGCCCAGTGGATAAAGGCGTTGATTAGATCCAGTGAATATACCCAAAAGAATTGAGAGTTCAATACCAAGCTATAGCAACGGTGAACCAGAAAATTTAGAGAGATGAGTTAAAGGGAAATAACTGAGGTATCCGGAAGACACATGGCGATGGTGGACGAAATAAAGTGTTCAGTTCGAAATTCCAAACAACTGAAGACGACCGGAGCGCACAACGTTGTGAATATAGCAACAAACGTTGTGAATATAGCAATCGAGACGAGGATAACAGTCCGAATAATAATCATAATACTCTATTTCAGATATATAAACAGAGATCGCTGACGATCTACAAAAAAGGTTTTCTCTATTTTGGGACGATTCTGCTTAAGTAGGTACCGTCGTAGATACCTAACGAGGTAAGAACAAGTGTTATGCTCTTAAAATTAATAAATCCTACCTGTAATCTGCTCGATTAAATGAGCCACAATTTCGTTCGTCATAAAGTTATCTCCCTTTGTTTCCCGCTTTTATTTTTTTTTCAAAAACTAGTTCTAATGAAAAATGCTCTGATGACATGACGTTAATTGAAATGCTCATTAGCACGTTTTAATTGAACGGTTGAATGTGCTGCCTGAGAAAGATGTCAGGATGTATTAGCAATTTGGAGAAGCAAACGAGACAAAGTCGATGCTAAGACGGGCTAGACTGTGGGTAGATTGTTTTTTTCCTAGTGACACGTAAGATATTTTCCGTGAAGTCGATTCTTATGCCAGTCCTACATGCCTTATCGTCTGCAGGCCCTGTGGTAGGCGTGGTGCGAGGATATGTTACAGACGTGACAGCCTCGACAGGAAGCAAAAAGGCTTTGCTGATGGCGTCAATTGACAGCGTGTCAGATTTACTTCGCCACACTCTGGAAAAAGGCGCAGAGGTACATGCACAATAATGAGATTTATTGGTATAGGCATATCGAAAGCGAACGTATGAAGGATTTTCTCGTTTTCCAGTGTGAGAAGTGCCTCTGAGAGCCAAAGTTCTTGCATATTGCATTAGAGACGGCAGGGGATTATTTAGAGGCTTATACTGGAAGCTAGGCATAAGAGTAATTTCTTCTGATCAAATCCATCTAACACCTGATTCGATATATAAATATATATACACACACACACAAATATATATATATATATATATATATATATATATATATGTGTGTGTGTGTGTGTGTATATATATATATATATATATTTATTTATTTTATATATATATATATATATATGTGTGTATGTATATATATATATATATATATATATATATGTATATATCTGTATATGTAATATATATATATATATATATATATATATATATATATATATATTTATGCGTATATGTATGTATGTGCATGTATATGAATATATATATATATATATATATATATATATATATATATATATATATATATATATATATATATATATATATATATATATATATATATATACATATATGTTTTTAAATTAGGATACAGAATACTGTAAATTTTTAACAAATGGAAAAATTTCATCAAAAATGGAAATGCCGAATACATATATATATATATATATATATATATATATATATATATATATATATATAAAGAAAAGAACTGTAAGATATAAAATCCGGTGTTCTTATAGATATGTTTATTTTTACAAAATAGTGCTCAATGTAAATTTACAGAGCATTAATATTATAAATTAATTGATTTAAAATGTGTTTTTTTTTCGCTACACAGTTCAACCATGTTTCAAAAATAGAAGCTAAAAACCCCGAATTTAATTTTGCAATTAAATTAAAAGCATTAGTTCCATTTCATCTTCAAGCGAATTTTGGAGTAACTTTTAAAAATTACCGGGTTTTAAAGACACAGCTAAAATCACGTTTCCATGGTTACAGAATATTCTACTTAAATTGAACAAGGGATGTCTAGATTTTCCTTATGTCAGTATCATTGTATCAGTTATTAGCTACAATTTGGTAAGGGGTAGGGATGTATTTTACAATGAAACCTGACATCAGTTGAATGGATGTCGTCTGAATGTTTTTTTTTAAAAATTGTTAACGGTAAAAAAATTTCAACGTCATTTTTTAAATTTAAAGATTTTCGGGGTTTGTTTTTTTTTTCTAATGCTTTTTATTTAACTACGATTTGAAATATTCTCCTTTTTAATTTTTATTTTACTATATTCTTTTTAAGAACAGTTAAATGTATTAGAATCCATTATATTTTGTAGGATTATTTTAACATCAAGTTTAAGTATGTATATGAGGTTACATTTTTTTTTTTTTAAATTCATGACTATGACTGCTAAAATGGTTATTTAATTTCACTGATTTAGTAAACTTTTATTTTATATATAAACCTAGTATTATAATGTTTCTCATGTAAGTACTAAGGACATGGGTCATTCAAAAGCTTACATCTTATGGCATTTCATATTAATTTTATTTTACTATAGGTGTATTTTTTTTTTTTTTTTAGTGTGTGTAGTATTATTTAAAAGAAATTTAGGTTAGAATTCATTCAATTTAACTACAATTTTAATTACAATTTCAAAATTACAACTTTAAAATTTTAAAATATTTTCATTGTTTAGTTTTAATAGACTATATTACTTTATAACAGAAGGAAAATTACTCATAGTAAGTAAAATTATTTTCCATATCAAAGTATATGTGAATTATCATTTTTTTTTTAAAACTTTTAAATTTAAATATTATTTAAGTAATATTAATGGCACTTACTAAAAAACTAGCTAAGTCATTTCTCAGATTTAGTAAACTTTATTAATTAATTTATTTATTTATTTCAAATATATGTAACCTAAGTAATAAAGTTTCATATGTATGTATAAAGAACAGGTTAAATTCATTTTTATATATATATATATATATATATATATATATATATATATATATATATATATGTTTTTACATTAGGATCCAGAATACTGTACGTTTTCAACAAATGGAAAAAGTTTCATAAAAAATGGAAATGGCGAATATATATATATATATATATATATATATATACAAATGTAAAGGAACGAATAATATAACTACAATGTTCAAAACATTAATTTAAAAGAATGCAAGAGTAGAGCAATAAATATTTATTATACACTATTACATTAAAACATGTAACTTACTACTACAAAATGGTACATTTTGTTTCGACGTTTAATAAACAACGTCTCATCAGTCAGTTAATAATGGCGGTAACCGTCATTGTTAACTACCTGATGAGACGTTTTATTAAACCTCGAAACAAAATGTACACTAATCTAATAGTGTAAATAAATATATACATATATATATATATATATATATATATATATATATATATATATATATATATATATATATTGCTTGAAGATGAAATGGAACTAATGCTTTTAATTTAATTGCAAAATTAAATTCAGGGTTTTAGCTTTTTATTTTGAAACATGCTTCGAACTGTGTAGCGAAAAAAAACATATTTTAAATCAATTAATTTATAATATTAATGCTCTGTAAATTTACATTGAGCACTATTTTGTAAAAATAAAAATATCTATAAGAACACCGGATTTTATATCTTACTGTTCTTTCTTTATATATATATATATATATATATATATATATATATATATATATATATATATATGTGTGTGTGTGTGTGTGTGTGTGTGTGTGCAAACTTTTCTGTTAGGGCAGACATAACAATTTCATAAAAGTTTTATTAATTATTACTGCGTTGAAGTTTTTTTGTTCATGTAATTTTCCTGTGGCCTTATAGTAACATTTTAAAATAAATGTTTGATAATTGAGTAAGTATAGGAAATAGACTTGGTCATTGATTCTCTATTTCATACCACACGTAGAAAAAATAATTTAAAAAAAATTAATATAAGAAAACAAGAAAAATTAAATAAAATACCTTAATTGCAGTTCTTTGTCAGTCGTATTTGCTCTCGTTCGCCGATTGAGCACTATGGAGAAAAGAAATTTTTAACAGCTGCTCCTCCTGCTTAACACATCGCTCTTCGCCAGAATTGTCTAACGTTTATATACATCACCTGTATAATGCGTTAAAAGATCCATTCTGTGCGCCGATAGCTTAGTGTTAGAGGACCTGACTGATTCCAAAACGGTCGAGTTTCGATCACGGCTTGATCAATTCGATCCCAGCTTGAAGATCTGAGATACACGCTGTTTGGATATATATATATATATATATATATATATATATATATATATATATCAGGTCATCCCATAAGTTCTGTCGAATTTTAAGTTTTGTTAAAATGAACGAAATTTAAAGAGTATTTTATAATGTCTTATGGAGCTGAACATTATTTTTATGTTTAGATGCATTTAAACTGATCAAATTTTATTTCAGAGAAAAATAAAATAAAATTGTGTTTGATTAAAACTCTGCTAACATGGAAGTACCCAAGAATCATTTGAGACACATAATGCTTTATGAGTTCAAGAAAGGAAACTCATCAGCCAAAGCGGCTAGAAACATTCACTCAGTTTATGGAGAGGAATGTGTGAATGAAAGAACTTGCAGAAGATGGTTTGCAAAATTCAGAGGTGGAGATTTCAACCCTGAAGATGAAGATAGAACCGGGCGTACAGCTGAATTTGATGAAAAGCTTCTTGAAGCAGCCCTTGAAGAAAATCCTGCTTTATCAGTTGAGGAATTGGCAGTGGTTCTCAGTTCAAACCATACAACTGTTCATCGTCATCTTCAACAACTTGGAAAAGTTCCTAAACTTGGAAAATGGGTGCCTCATGAATTGTCTGAAAACAACCTCAAATCCCGAGTTGACATCTGCTTTTCTCTCCATTCTCGCCAAGTTGTTTCACCTTTTTTGGATAGACTTGTGACTGGCAACGAAAAATGGATCTTTTATCGAAATGTTAAGCGTCGTAGACAGTGGCTTGTAAAAGGGAATGACCCCAGCCATAGCCGAGAAGGGAACTTCATGGGTAAAAATTTCTTCTTTCAATCTGGTGGGATCGCCAAGAATAATCCACTTTGAATTCTTACCACCTAATGCAACAATTAATGCTCAAATATACTGTCAGCAATTAGAGCGTTTGAATCAAGCTTTGAGGAAAAAAAGTCCTGCTCTAGTGAATCGAAAAGAGGTGATGTTTCATCAGGACACTGTGCGAATCCACACAGCAAGAATCACGTCACAAAAGATCGAAGAACTTGGTTGGGAGAAAATTCATCATCCACCTTATTCTCCCGATCTTGCTCCTTCAGACTACCATTTGTTTCGTAGCTTACAGAATCATTTGGAAGAAACAGCTTTTGTAACACAGGGAGAGTTTAAAACTGACATTTGTGAGTTCTTCGAATCAAAGCCAAAATAATTTTACAGTGATGGAATTAGTAAGCTTGTTAATAGATGGAAGGAAGTCATAGATAATCAGGGAAAATACATTGTTGATTGAATCTGTAATTAAATGTAACATTTGGTCACTTGTTTTCTTTATTCAAAATTCGGACAGAACTTATGGGATCACCTAATATAGTGTGTTGCCACTGAGAAACTGAAGGGTTTAAACAGTTATAACTTGATCGTTTTTAATTTTTTCTTTTCTTTTTTGTAGGTTATAGACCTCCCTTGGAGATTAAAATGGCTACGTACGATTGAGTTTTTCTATTCCAGTGGAAGATCAAATATTTCAACATAGAGAAAATCCATTTTAATGTCAGTGTATCTTCTAGCGATAACGTGATTCGGAACCTAATTGTCCGGTTTGAAAAGACAGGATCAGTCGGCGATTTTCCGGGAAGAGGTGCTAAGCGCACTTTTCACGCTGACGCAGCGGTGGATGCTATACAGCAGAATGTCCATCAACTTCTACCCGTTGTCGCTCTGCTAAGATAGGTGTTGCCAGAACATCGCTTCTGAAGATTCTGAAACTGGAATGTTTTCATATAAGATTCAAATGATCCATGCTTTACTACCCCAAGATTCACGTGTTTTTCAAAGGTATTTTTTTTTTTTATCATTCAGCCTTTCAGTGACCACCCTGTATATATATATATATATATATATATATATATATATATATATATATATATATATATATATATATGGGTGTTTCTCTGTGTGTGTGTGTGTGTATATGTATATGCACACAACAGGGGAAAGCAGGCAATTTGTACAGTTAATTCATAATTTCATTCCCGGAACTACATCTACGGAATTGGCATAGAAGAAAGCGGGATTCACATAACTGGTGAGATTTGTGTGTACTTCCGCGTAATAGGCCGTGGTAAAGTCGGCCATTCGGAGAAGTTTGGATTGCACAACAATAAATCTTGCGCCAGTCCATAGGCAATAGTCTAGACTTGGAGTGAACAGTACTTTGCACTGGCTTGGCATGTTCATCACGCTGCATCTCGTCAGCAATTACCTGGCACAGTCTATGGCCCGTCTTTTTTTTTTTTTTCAGTGTGGCGGTCGTTACACCACCAATAAGTCATCTGGAATCGGTGTTTTGTGAAAGGGAACCCTCACGTAATCTACTCAAAGACACTGACACGACGTCCCACAGCAGAGAGTTCCAAGCCTTTTTCGAAGGACGGGGCGTGCATTTGCGATTCCGATGCACGCATGTCCCGAGGTGTCAAGAGGATGGGGCTAAAATGAAATGTACGGTTGAAGAGGCTATTGGTACACCGTAATCCCCAAAGATGACGGTCCTGCTTTATCAACAGTGAAAAAAGTGGGTAACTGAATTTCGGAGGGGAAAGCAGAGACAAATTCTGGACGTTTTATAATTGTCGGCGCTAAAGAAAATATTGATTGTTTTCATCAGACGCTGAGGGATAACAGGCAGATAATTATAAATCAAATATCCAATACCATTAGCACATCCCGTGTGAGGGCTGAGAATATTCGGCAAAATGAACTAAGCATGTCGAAGATTTCTGCTCGGTGGTTGAAACGTCTTCTGACACTTGGTCAAAAGAACAACCCACTGATCACATGACGTAAAAAACTGACATTATTTGAATCAGATCAACCTGTTTTCCTTGTGCATTTCGTAAGCCCAGATGCCTCGTGGGATCATCACGGAGCTTTTTGGCCTACAACCTCTCACCTACTGGACATGACTTTTGTATTTTGAGTTTGGATGTTGTTTTCTAATATTTCGTGAGTCTGGTCTTCAGAACACTGCTGACATCACCGTTATGCTCTTTTCAATCGGATATTAAGAATACTTTTCTTTGTAAACTATTTCTTTTGCGAGGATCAGCTCCAGGTATGAGATGGCAAATAATTGTGATACAGGAAAAAATCTTATGTGTTCTTGGAAGCATACTTACACTTTACGAAAGTATTCAACCGTGAAACATTAATTGATGAATTCCAGTACCTAGGAGTCGTTCACCGTACCCCTCACCAGACAGTAACTCTGCCAGAAGGGAGAGTTCGAGTTAATCTATGGCACCTGAGACGTCCCCATAGGAGAAATGCCAAGTCTTTAATTTCTGCCTCTATCCTTTGTTGTAATGGAAACACGGGAGTTTGAAACGTTGGCATTTCTGATAAAAATAATCAAGCAAACGCCACAGGAAAATGTACAATGTTCACACCTATTGTCCACTTCACAGCGATTATTCATAACTGCAAGGTTATGCTCACTTGCACAACATTTGAAATTTTGCGTTATTTTAGTTGAATCTAGGATGTCAACAAGGGTTTAAACATGTGATGTCAAAGTCAATATTTTATTTTTTATTTATTATTATTAGTATTAGTAATAGTAGTAGTAGTAATCGTAGTTGTAGTAGTAGTAGATCACTTACAGAAGAGCGCGATATATAAAAAGAATAAAAATACAGTGTTTAATAATGTTTCACCAATTTTAGCAATATTACAATTGGATGTTTTTCTTCTTCAAGTTATGTCTAAAAATGCATCTATCATAAAAATATAAAAAATACATTCTTTTATAGAAGCATTGTCTTTAGGAAAAACGGATGTAGTTATAATCAATGCACCAAAGCAAATGAAACCTTACCAGCGGGAGTGGAATGCAACTAAAACGGAATAACATAATAGGAAGCTTTCTCTTGTTGAATTTTTCTGCTACTTTATTAGATCCTAAGATCAATTAAACAAATAGTTTAGTATAAACCTGATGAAAGTCTCCTGGATATTTTTTTTCAGAAAGTATATCTTAAGGGTTTTTTATTTTTGTCGAAATTGCACTTGTTCAATGACGAAATATTCTGCAAGTTTTTATTCTAACATAATGTCATTAAAACGCATGGGGTTATGGAGTGTGAGAAAATATGAGAAATAGAAAACATTACTAAAGGCGAGTGAACAATAAAAGAACAATAATTAAATGACGGAAGATACCGATTGACATTGTATTTACATTTTTGAAGATCAAAGTTCACTTGGAAAGAAGAATTCTTCTAGAGAAGAAAATGTTAACATAGAATCTACGGCTGCATCTAGCAGTGCCAACTATAAAATGTGCCGTCAAATCGTACTACCAACCGTCTAGAATGCAAACAAAATTGTGATACCAAAAAGAAAAGCTCATCAGAAAAATCAACCTGCAAATATTTGTAGAAAAGGCACAGTGAAGCCTAGATGGCAAATCAGGATCTATAATATTGCAAATTCTTCTTTGTTATTTATCAAGAATCTCTAAATATATAGCAAAACACCAGACCGGATGTGACAGTAATATACAATGCCTGGACGAATGGTAGACTTATAAATGTGTAAGATAGATTCTGTCGAGAAAATTGTCTAGCACGACGCTGTGAAACAATTTTCTTAGCAGCAAAACTTGCAAGTAATTCACTACATTTTTTCGTGTCAGCTGAAAACGTTAGTCCGAAGACGCACAAGCAGTGACCCTCAGTTGATGTTCCATTTTTATGTGGGTCATTAATTCTTTCTTTTAATTTTTAAATTGTCCAACTCACATAGTCATGTTTAGTTCTGTGTATAGCAAATGGTTATCAGTACAATAGCCATCTTCAAAAGAAATCGTAATGATTCTATTGTAATTTGATATAAAGGATGTTCCCATAATTTGGACCGATTTTAAATTGAATTAAGTAAACAATCGGTGCAAGTTATGGGAACACCCTTTATCATTGACTTGTCTCATGTTGTTGTATAACCACCAGGGATTTCCCCTTTTCTGACATTTTTCTGTAGCACAACGATCATAATACACAGTAGAATTTCAAGTGTAATGGTTTGTGTTCGTTATTCGTCTATAAGCATTTACTTGATTCCAGGTAGATATTCTAGGTAGATATTGGTCGTTTTTGTTTCAATCTATACGCATTTACTTTGGTCGGGATAAGTAAGTATGGGATATTTATGTTTGACCTTGTATGTATTATTTGGCTCTGGGATAGATCGTTTATATTCGTCTATAAGCAGTTATTTTGCAAGAGCATATGAAAGGATTTGTGGCTTATATTTGAGTCTATTGGTTCGCATATAGGTCAAATGTGTCATATTTGGTTCGATAAGAAGTTAATTGATTCATTGATAGGTAAATATAAGGTTTTTATATATGGACTTCTAAGAATTTATTTGATTTGCGCATAGGAATATATTGATTGTTTATATTTGATTAGATAATTATTTACTGGATTTGGTTGAGTCTATGTGAATTAACTTGCTTCAGGGATTAGTAAATATTGTTTTTTTAATATTTGAGTTCATAGGCATTTATGTGGTTTAAGGATTATAAATTTTAGTCGTTTATATTTAAGTCTATATGAATTTACTTTGGTTCATAGATTAGTAAATATTGATTGTTTATATTTGTGTCTATAAGCATTTATGTGGTTCAAGGATTATACATTTTAGTCCTATATTTGAGTCTATATGAATTTACATGGTTCAGGAATTAGTAAGTATTGGATATTTATATTTGAGTCTGTAAAGGTTTATATTGTCCGGGGATTAGTAACTATTAGTCATTTATAATTGAGTTTGCAATTACTTGGTAGTAGTTGACGCCTTTGCATGTTTTATCGCCTTTGCAGGAGTTGCAGTCACCTTATATTAAACCCCGCCAACATGGCAGTATTTGAAATAATGGTAAGACTAAAAAAACTCAACAAATACCCTCAGTACATTTGACAGAGTCACAGACATTAACTCTGAGTGAAGTTCGTTTAGAAATTATCTGTTCTGTGAGCACATGAGATAGAACTTAGACAAACTGTGATATGATAAATCTATTTAAAATGGCTGGGGTAGAACATTACTCTGAATATTGAATGACGATAAAAATAAAACAAAAATTATAATAAAGAATACTGAAAAAACATTAAAATTTGAATGAAAAACAAGAATAAAAGGTCGACAAAACGCTACATCTAATTAGTTCTGTCAGGGAAAGAAAGGTACACCGTCCCTAAAGCTAACCACACTCCACCAATCCTCTCACCTCAAGTGCCACGTTTCAAGTGAGACGTGACCAAAGTATATCAAGACAGGATGCAGGGAGATATTTCCATCTATCTCTCATTCTCTGTATCTCTCTCTCTTTCTCTGTCTATCTCTCTCTCACTCTCCTTCTAGTTATTCCTTTGTAACCCATACACACATTTGTTTCTTTTCTTTCTTATTTTTGATTTGTTCTATCACATTCTAGCACGTTCCTTCTTATTATTACCTGAAGTTTTTTTTTATGCCAATCCATTTTTTTCGCTTATATATTTTCGCTTTCTCTTTCTTTGACGATCCGATCCTTTTTATCATTCTTTCTTCGTTTTCTTTCCGTTTATTCTTCTGTAGGCCATACACACTTTTGTTCTTTCTTTTCTCTCTCATTTTTTATTTGTTTTATCAAATTCCTTCTTTTCTTATTATTACCTCAACTTTTTTATGCCAATCTTTTTTTTTTTTTTGCTTATATATTCTCGCTTTCACTTTCTTTGGCGGTCGCTTCCTTTTTATTATTCTTTCTTCGTCTCTCTTTCCGTTCATCGTCTTCTATCCTAATCTCTTATTCACCTTATTGTTTCATTCACTCATTCTCTTTCTGAACAATTCTTTCATTTCTTGCTCACGTTAATCTTTCCCGCTCAAATAATTTACTATCTTGCCTACCTTTCTTCCTCTAATTTTCTCTGTCTCTCTCCAATTTCCCCGCTTTTTCCCCCATCCTTTCCTTCTTTTCTTTCTATGTCTCTATTAAGCTTTATCACTTTCAAGTCTGTCTTCGCTTTTTGTTCTTCCAGGGTCTGCCTGTTTGTCTCTCGGGATGTCAGTCTCTCAATTTCGTTATAAATCCAACCAAATTTATCGTTTTTGGTAACAAAATATTGAAACTATCTAAATACAATAAAAATCCATTAATATCAAAATACAAATGAGATCATATATATATATATATATATATATATATATATATATATATATATATATATATATATATATATATATATATATATATATATATATATATATATATATATAACATGATATTGATATAGACAATTACAGTTAAGTTATTCTCCTGTATATATAAAATATTGTATATATATATATATATATATATATATATATATATATATATATATATATATATATTTGGTTGGATAGATGTGAGTTTGTGACCCTGGGTTTCACGCTTTAGCGATCGTCAGACAAACTGATTAATGTTTTAAAAAATTTGGGTTTATGCAGATTGCGTGTATTGGTGTTATTGTGGAAGTGCTGGGAGAAATTTTGTCGTTTTGTCATTCATCGTACTAACGCAAACATCGATGTATGCAGACACATATACATACTTGGTCGTCCGTCGGGACTCATACATATATAAACATATGTGGGCAGTTTCGGCTATGACACATGTATGTATACGGGTGGTATTATATCTATACATACGCATTTGTATGTTGAAATGTTGAAATTTAAACATTCGAAGTGTGGCGGAAATGTCTCGTTACTGTATACATGTCATATTAAGTGTTTTCGCGCTGAAAAACATTTCCTCGCATGTTTGTATATGCGTGTGGTGGGGTTTGTGTAAAATTATGATAGGTAAAAATTATTACTATTTATATTTATTTTTAAATTTTATATAAATAATTATACATACTTATATTTATTTATATTTATATACACTTTTCCCATATATATATATATATATATATATATATATATATATATATATATATATATATATATTAATGGTTTTATTTTACCACGGCATCACATCAAGCGTTATTTTAGTGGATACCATATATTTGTAACAAATCCACATTTTTTATTAGTAGGCTACTTTTTGCGATGTCAATGAATACTCGTCGTCACTTTTTAAATGCTCGTTGTAATCGCAGATAAAACTATAGTAATGCCGTTGATCCATGCTGATGTTATGTGCCTTCGAATAATAGTACTTTCTCGAAAATTCTTCCTCGAAAATAACTGCCGAATAGTAATCTGTATTGTGATCATTATAGGGAAATAGTATAGTGGATGGTTTAGAGAAATATCATAGGGAATATTACTGAGAATAGGGATTCTTATATTAATAGAGGATAGATTAGAAATAGTGATCAATCAGCCACCACGCTAATTCCCATATATAAATTTCCTTTGCTATCACATGATCTACTTATTTGAAATGTGATTACCTGTGTTTCTTCTTTTGTGATCTGTGTTCAAACTCCAGTGCTCCATACTTTCGGCCTTGTGCCAGATCTATGCTATGCTCAGAAAATCATTCGGCCACCTCAAGGCGCTGTAATCATTAGCCAGTTTGTCTCGCTAGAACAATTATGACTTTGTAGTGAGTTTGATTCTTACTGGGTGCTCCATACTCTCAGACCTGTGCCACATCTAAGCTTCGCTTTGAAAATCACTATACCCACAGATGAAATATATGGATTTAAATGGATTTACTTAGCTTGAAGTAAAATCCTCATTCTCTATTTAGTAATTTGTCTTTTATCGTTTCATGCTGCTCGCCAACGTTCACCATTTTGAGAAAGTGTTGGCGGAAAGGGTTCACTTAATGTAAATAATAATAAAAAAAATGTCGTCTATTCTATTTAAGTCTATTTTCTTCTTCTGTGGGTACAATATTTGTTTTTACCTTTTCGTCGTATATACCCATGAGATGTCATCTATCAACTCAGTCACTGTAATTTATGGCCCAAGGTCAGGTCTTGAGACTTGACAGTAATACGATCTTTTCTTTTCTCGTGTTTGTCCTGTAGTTTCCCGTCTTTTCTTAGACGAATGTTCTCAAAAAACAAAGTCAATTCCTTTTCAATTGAGCTAAGCTTTATCACACCTGAATTGGATATATTGTTTGCTTATTCTTGCGTCATGTTTGCGTTTTTCTTCTGTTTTGAATGACATGAAAAGTAACTTTTTTTTAAAAAGATTCATTCGTCTCTCTCGTTATTTAGCTAATAACAAGTTACGGTTGGTAAAACGTGTTATAGACACAGATAGGAATTACTTGAATAACCTCGTCTCTAGAAGTTTCAGAGTTAACGATGGAAATTCTAGTAAACCCATTTTTAGTTTCTTCAGTGTTACCCAGACTGAGATGGAAGTGGTGGTTCTTTCTCGCGGGCTTGATTTCTGCATTCCTCTTCCTAGAACCTGCAATGAACAGATTTTTTTCTGTGTTTGAGATTATGTACTCGCAATTAAGTCAACATGTTCCTTCCTCTTCTGATAGCGTTTCTGTAATTAAACCAAACTTCTTGAATTGTCTAATGAATACGCTTCACTCATTGCTGAGCAGGATTTTCTTGCATGGCAAAGCGTTCATTTTCAGACCAAAAAATCTGGAAATGGCGTTTACATAAATAAGCCTGATCAAGGTTCTGGCGTTGTCATCTTAAAAAGGCAAGTCTATATTATTTTGACTGATTCCTCGAAGTTTTAGAGGACTGGTCCTACAAGTACGTGTGATAATAATAGGAAGACTGAAGCGAGAACACAGAGATGGTTGCTTTTAGTGCACAAGAACAACTTAGTCTCCAAGGATGTTTATGATAGGGTTAGACCTGTCGGTTCTCAACGGTTCAGAATGTATGGAATACCAAAGGTACATAAGATTGGTGTACCACTTGGGCCCATTTTATCGATGGCAGGATCTGTGCAGCATGTGCTGGCCAAATGCTTGACTGAACTGCTCCAGCTGGTATCTGATATTTTTTCAGCACATAATATCTCTGATTCTTTCCGGTTTTCAAATTTAATTAGAAATTGATTTGGAAAATAAACTGATGGTATCTTTTGACATCATCAGCCTGTATACCAATGTGCCTCTTCAAGAGACCATTAATATATGTGCTGATATAGAGGTAATTTGAGCATGCCTAGCATTCCTGAAAACTTGTTTTTGGAATGTATGCGTCTGGCGAATGGAGGTGTTGAGTTTAGTTTCAAAGATATTATGTATGCCCAGACAGACGGTGCTGCAATGGGTAGTCCTTTGGGTCCCATACTCGCTAATATTTTCATAGTTTTTCATGGGGAACTTTTGTTTGATAAGTTCCGTAAACCCTGCGTTTTTATGCAGTACGTTGATGACACCTTTTCAATTTTGATTCTGCTGGAGACGTCACTAACTTTTTTGCGGACCGCAATCTCTCCATCCACCCCTTCAATTTACTATGGAAATTGAGATTAATGGTACTTTGTCCTTTCTAGATGTTCTCGCAGAACGTAAGGATGGTGTTTTTGTCAGAAGTATTTTTCGTAAACCCACTTTTACGGCCTTGTACACAGGTTGGAAACTTTTTGTTCCTAAGGCCCACAAAATTGGTCTAGTTTCTACCCTGGTTCATCGTGTTTTGATGATTTTTCACCTAGCTTGGTAAACGGAGAATTTGCATGAATCCAAGAAATATTTGAAGGTAATGATTATCCTACTAAATTAAACGCGTTATTGATAATAAAATTAGATGGTTTAAAGTACCAATTGTTCTAGGAGCTAGCCGGTGCTAATTTACCTGAAGTTGCCATAGTTAGGCAGAAAGTACCAGTTCTTGCTGACAGAATTTCGCTTTATATTTCTTCTTGCTACAAAGCTGTCAAATTGCGCATTGTTTTCCTGACGAGATCCGCGTTTCAATTTTTCAGAAAGAATCAGTTGTCCTATTTCCTATTTTTATATCGTACCTACCTATTCAGATGGTTAAGTACTATATAAATTTAAATACTCTTGTGATGCGGTGTATATAGGACGGACCAATGAAAGGCTACAGGCTTGATTGCAAAGGTTATGCAAGTAAATTAAGACTATATATTCCATTACTTTTGATCATCTAAAAATGAGGTGATCTGATACAAAAGGTTTAGGTCCTAAGCTGTTTCACACACCTGAATGCAAATACCAGGAAATAAAAGCGGAAATTCTGAACTCCTTTCATATGTATCTTTTCATCTTAAACACATAGGTATTCAGAGAACAACAAAAAACAAAGGAAATGGGCTTGGTATTTCAACAATTTTGGAGAGGACTATATATATATATATATATATATATATTGCATACAATTGTTGCCAATATCAACCACCTTTACCATGCTATTAAATAGTTAAGCTAGGTACCTCCAGACAATCTTTCGATACCTAAGGTTTAGATGATTTTTTTTTTTTAAATGAAAAAGCATTCTTAAAGATTTAATTTTAGCTTTAATTGAAAGCTGAAGGATTAAATTTATTATTTCCAGTAAGTAAAATATTCTGGTGTATTTCAGATAAAAATTATATAGATTGGAATGTCAAATATATGCTCGATTTTTTTTAAATTTCTTAAAAGCGGCCGTTTTCTTAAATTTTAAGAAATTTTTATACAAAAAAAAATTCCGATTTTAAACTTCTTACTAAAATAAAGATATATATTTTTGACATGTTATTGGAGTAAAATAAAAAATCTAAAGTTAAAGTAATCTTAATTGAAATAAACATTACTTATTTATAGCATAAAAAATGTATCCAAACATTTCTTAACGATGTGTCTGAATTTTCTCCTGACTTTATTCACGTTATCGATGTTATTGAGAAGTTACGAGGTGATGACAGCTACTATGGATGACCAAAATTTATATAATTTTACAAAATGTAAGCCAACAAATTGTTTTGGTTTTTAACTAGTAATTTTTAAAATATTAACATTTTTCAGCAATTATATAATATTTATTTTTTATTTAATACTTTTTTTTTAGTCTGGGTTTCGTTCCTTAGGTTCTTAATCTTCTTAACTTACTTAATAATTTACTAACTTAGACAAAAAATTACTTCAATGGAATATGACCCAAACTAAAATAAATAACTAAAATAAAAATATTTAGTAAAATATTAATTAACAAAAATTAAAACTAACTTAGAAATTTTGAAAGAACTTTTTGCAAACACGTTAACGATGTGAAACAGAACTGGATATTGAAGAGAAATAATTGCAGTGTCTCAGACGACAATCAAATCTCGTGAGCTTTTTAAGGATTATGTCATGTATAGATTCCCCATAGAGAGAAATTAGGAACGGTTTTTCATTAAAAATTTTTTTCAAAATATTCGGGTACAAACGACTGTTACGAGCTTTACAAATTTCGATTCGTAAATTTACTTTTCACTTAAACATCTCACCAAATTGCATGTTTAAAAGCAATGAAGACATTTAACGATTTTTGAAGTATTAATATTATAAGTATTTTTAAAAAAAAAATGAAAAAAAAATACATTATTCATCGAAAAAGTTTTATTTCTTCAGACAATAATGTCCTTAATATAACTTATGTACAAAAGCAAGTAAAAGATTTTCTAATTAAATAATGTCATAGTTTTTTGCATTTTGTTTTTACAGTTCAGAGCAGATTTTCGATGAAACCAGTAACTGTTTTACATAAAAAAAAGAAAACTGGTGATTTACTTTCTCTAAAGTGTCCTGTTTTTAACTAATAAAAAATCACATTCTAAAAAATTCAATTTCTTGAAATTCTATGAAAATATGTAAGGAGGTGGGAACATATAAAAAAAAAAAATACCAAGATTTTCTAAAAAAATAAAAAAAAAATAATGTCATTCCTTTCATAATATTTCCTGTAAGTTTCATTAAAAGCCGACAATTATTTGAATTTTGCAAGAAATCAAGGTGTGTTTCCCTCGGCAAAAGCGCAAAATAAAACCTTTTTTTCTCTTTTCGAACGCTGTCGTAAAAAAAAAACAAGATTTTTAACCAAACTTTTCAACATGCTGGAAAGGAGTAAAAAATTTCAAAAAATAATAAAAAAATCCTTTGGTTTTTCCTCTTAATAATAACATCAATATTTTGATGACAAAACTTTTTTTTCGTTGAGTTATGGGCCTTTTTTCATCATGCAATGCTGCTTTTTTACGCGACCAAATGGAGGTACCTTGTTAAGACTATAAAGTGTTGAATTCCATAATCCGATATATGTTAGGCGAATGAATGAAAACTTAGCAGAAATTCTATGTAACGTGTCTTATCCTTTAGAAGGGCTTCAACGGATTATTGTAATCTAATGTTTTTGTTTATGCAATTATAAATGTGTGTAAGGGGGGGGGATTGTAATATAAATACACAGGCGTCGTTTAAAATGATGCCCTCATAGGAAATGTTGGGTAATTACAACCGATGCCTTCGTTTTTATATCTCCATCCTACCGATCCTAAAGATATATAATTCCATCAACAAAATTACTACGTGCATTCACATCGGCCACAACGGATAAAAAAACCGCGATATTTAAGATTGACTCACAATAATACATAACTTCCAATCGATTGCAATAACGGATGTATGCCCTTTCACATAGAAAAAGATTACTTCATTATAATTTTGCTTGTCCATACCTTTGTTACTTAGCTAGCACAACCATTACGCCCTGCCTAAGACTTGTTTTAATAATATTTCTTTAACTTTTCTTCCGTAATGAATTTGGACAATTTCCGGCGGAATTTCCTCCTAAGTCTGAAAAAAAATTATTTATAATTTAGAAAAATTGATCAGTAAAAATAATAAGATTAATCGGTGCACAATATATGTTGGCTTTCATACCATTTGCCTTAAAGAATATTTGCTGCCTAAATACACATAATATATACAAACACACACACACACACACACACACACATATATATATATATATATATATATATATATATATATATATATATATATATATATATACATATATATATATAATTAGTAACAAAGCCATTGGTTTATACCAACGGCTTGCCATATAATACATCTCGTTTTCACTCTCGCGTGGTCATGTGTGACATCATGAGCTGCAGTGCGATTTTCGCTTCCAGCGTCTTATATGCACGAGTTTGTCGTTGGTAGGAAATCTTCCATGCAAACAGAAACAGACTATCATCACTGTCTTGTCCGTGTATTGAATAATATATTGTAATGTAATTGTCATCTTTTATAATGCCATGTAAGCCAAAAGCTTAGGATTACAAAATATGTATCCATATTGTGATTTTCTTCCTTCGCTTAATGATAATGTTATTAAGCTTATCAGACGATATGAAAAGAATTTACATAGAATAAATAGACAACACTTAATGAAACATGCAGCAATGAAAAAATGTTGCCTAAATACACAATATATATATATATATATATATATATATATATATATATATATATATATATATATATATATATATATATGTATATTACGATAGCAGTTTACTGCAGTATGATATGATCTTGATTTAACACCAGCAGGCATTTATTTATGAGAGAGTCTAAAAGGATGCAATGTGTCGCAGTAATCCGACTACATTGGCGACCCTTAGACAAGAAATAGAAAGTGCATATGCAGGAATCCCACTAGATACTTTGCAGAACGTTTCTCAAGCAGAATATTGCCACACTCATAAATGTTTGAAAGCCCATGGCCACCATTTGGAATATCACTTGTGATTGTCGAGTACTAATGTAACTTGTATTAATCTCGTGATGTCGGAATAAACTTATTATTACAATATCTATAAATTTTTGCTTTTCCTGAAGTATCTATACATTTTTGACTACACTATCTGCTATTAAATTACCCATGAGTTAATTTTGGATTTCTTTGTTATAGCAATATATATATATATATTATATATACTTTTTACATCCCATTAAATAATTTTGGATTTCTTTGTTATGCAATATATATATATATATATATATATATACTTTTTACATTCGACACAATCACTTGATAAGACAAAAGAAGTGTTGAAACAAAATGGCTATTTTTCTAGTGATTTTATAAAATATTTATGTTATAATTTTCGAATAAATAATTATATTTGCTCTACTCTGTATTGAGCACTCTTTTAAGAATAGTATTTGTTGGTTATTGGAATTTATTCGCATAAACCAATCCTATATATTATATATAATATATATATATATATATATATACATACATACATATATATATATATATATATATATATATATATATATATATATATATATATATATATATATATATATATAAAATAGGAAGGAACTGGTTACGTAAATAATCCAAAGTTCCTTAGTATTTTAGTTATTATTTTTTAAAAATAGTTCTCGATAGAAAAGTAGAGCATAAATATAATTTGCGACATAACTTCAATATAATTGTTTGAATTAAATTGAATTAAAGTAAGCTCTGTTCCATCTTCAAGCGAATTTTTTTCGCTTGAAGATGGAACAGAACTTACTTTAACTCAATTTAATTCATAGGCAGGAAGATTCTATTGGCCAGCGTGAGAGCCAACAGCTGACTGACACGAATGTTAACTAGCATGCAAAAACAATCGATAGCTGCATTCGTCACAAGTGGGAAAAATTTAGATCTGCATGGCACTTTACTCCAATTGGCTCATTCGCTTGCTTAAAGTCAATGTTGATTTTGATTCCGCAGAACTGGGTTGGGTGTGAAAAAGTATTCTTTTTTCATTCGGTTTTTCCAGTTACGAGTCCTTTTTTTTAAGCTGATCGTTTTGTGTTCATTTTGTTTAGTTCTTTTCTCCTAATAGATTTAATGTTTAGTATAGAGCTTAGAAAAAAATCGCAGTGTGAGATAGGCAAGAAGTAAGGCATGTAGCAACATCAGCACGGCAAAGGGCACTCCTATAAAGGCAAGGAAGGGCAAAATATTTTAAATCAAGTGATAGCGATTGCTGTATGAGTCGTACGATTTTTGAATCAAGCACGGGCAATGCCGGGCCATGCTGCTAGTCTAAGATACATAGATGAAGTTATTCTAATATATCCTCACAATGAAACATTTCTAGACATCATAAAGAATTCACATGAATTTGAAATAGACAAAATCTCGACTTTTCCAACACAATATAAATAGAGTTCGAAAGTTTGAGGATACTCCTGTTAATTTTTAAATTGAACATAAAAGTAAGTATTTTGTAATTTAAATTAGAGGGAAATAATTATATATGGTTAAAAAAAAAATGAGAGATAATGATTATAAATTTTATGATGACAAAAAGAAAAAAGCATTTTATGAGTAAAGTTTGCTCTCGCCAAAATATCCTCCGTTAGCCTTGATTATTGCAGCACAAATTTTTGCCGTTCGCTTCTTAAAGTATACGTTTAATAATTGATTTCATTCTTTGTTTCAATGATTGTAAGACCTTTTTCATTTTTTTTAATCTTCTGTCAAGTTTTTTTTTCATGTTAATTCTGGGGGTTGCTTTAAACTGTAGTGTACGTTAATTTGATTTTTTTTTTGTCTTTTGTTAAATGAAATCAAGCTGCGTGTATGCGTGTATTTCAGAAAGGAAAAGAAAGACGGATCTTCGATGGGAAAAAAACTATGCAATGATGTTATGCTTGTCTATTGTAAGTCACTAACACGCGTAATGCACGTGGGTAGTGTAAATAAACCCTGAACCAACACCAGCATTCAAGATATACGCAAGATGAAAGCTTGTTTTCACCGTAACATTAGAAAAAAAAATAAGGTAATATTTTTTAATTTCGAACATGAGTAATTTTCGCATTCAGCGATGCATTTTATTCGACTGCGGTTTGGGATCTAAAACGTTCATTAAATTTCGTTTTATTTTTTTTCTTTTATTTGTTTTTTTCTTTTTCTTTTATTTGTTTCCCTTTTCTTTGGTTTTCGGACAAAATAAAAGAGGTAAAATAACGACAAGAAATAATCGTCTTTTCGAAGGCCCATATGCGTCTCATTATCTTAAATTGCGAACAGGAAGTCGTTGGCGAGAAATTCTTATCAACGTTTGCTGAGTTCAATCGACACGAACGGAGACAAATTTTGTACAGATGAAGAAAACAGCATCTGCTAACTTATATCAAGTACACGCAGCCAAACACTATATATATATATATATATATATATATATATATATATATTTGTGTATTTGGGCAGCAATCCCACTTTTATACAAGTTTCGTTAAAGACGACTAAAGTATGTAAAAACTGTCCAAATGTTCTATATATCTTAACGCTTCGGCTGTAGTAGTAGGATGTTTTTTTAATTTAATATGTTGTTTTTGTATATGTGTTTTTCTAGTGATGGAAATGGTTTATTTTCAAAACACGGTCAGCTTGTTGTGTCCGTGTTCCTAGTTGACATAACTGAGTTCTGGCTTTTTAAAAATTATTAAAGCACATGTTTCAAATCTTTCAACTCACGTGACCAAATTACTTGACATAAACTTTCTTTTATTTCTTATTACTTTTGCCTTTCTCTAGCAATTTTCCTAATCTTGTTCCCATTTTCTCTCTAAATGTTTTTTCATTTTCCCGCTTTTTTCTTTACAATTCTCTATTTGTTCATTTTAACTATTTTTTTTTTCTCTTTTTACTTTTGTTTTATTCCCGAATTTTATTGCTTGCTACTAAATAATTTTCTATATTTTAACTTTTGTTTGTTTCTTTTCTTCTTTTTTGCTAAATTTCTTTCTTTTTATCATTTTTCATTCTTTTTCTTTTACATTTTTTATTTTCTTTTTGTTTTTCTTTTTCATTTCACTTTCATTATTTCTTTTAGTCATTCATTCTTTTTCATTTTTTTACCTTTTTTCTTCTTGTGTTTTTGCTTTCATTTATTTTTATTCTTTTAGATTTTTTTTTCCTTTCTTTTTTTTTCTCTTACTTTCTTCCTCTTTTTTCTTCCATTCTTTTTTCTTTATTTTTCTTTCTTTCTTTCTTTCTTTCTTTCTTTCTTTCTTTCTTTTTTTACTTTTTTCTTCCCTTCTTTCTTTTTCCTTTATTATTTTCCTTACTTTCTTTCTATTTTCCTTCCTTCCTTTCTATTTTCCTTTTTTCTGTCCTTTCTTTCGCTTTTTCTTTCTTTCTTCCTTTCTTTCTTTCTTACTTTCTTTGTTTTTCTCTCTCCCTTTCTTATTGTCTTTCTTTCTTTCTTTCTTTCTAATTTCCTAATATATTTTCTTTCTTCCTTTTTTCTTTCTTCCTTTCACTTTTTTGTTTCTTTCTTTTTTCTTTACCCTTCTGTGTTGTTCTTCCTTTCTTTCTCCCTTTCTCTTGTTTTTTTCTTTATTTTTCCTTTCTTTCATTTTTTCTTTCGTTCTTTTTTCTTCCTTTCTTTCTCTCTGTATTTCTTTCTTCCATTCTTTTTTTGTCTTTTCCTTCTTTCTTTTTCTTTTCTTTTTTCTTCCTTTTTTTTCTTTCATTCTTTTTTTTTCTTTTCACTCTTTCTTTCTTCATTCATTCCTTTCTTGTTTTCTTTCTTTCTTTCTTTCTTTCTTTCTTTCTTTCTTTCTTCCTTCTCTTTCTCTGTTTTTCATGTTTCTTTCCTTGTATACCAAAGAGTACTAAAGATGCCCCAAAATGATCGACTCCTTCCACCCTTCCAATAAGCACCTGGCTCTGCCTGACATTCTCTATATAATCTGGAGTACTGGCGCCATATCTCTACCTACCCTTTTCCTCGATTCAGAAGCCTCTTCGCAATCTTCTGGGTGATGAAATATTTTCCAGCATACAGTCCATATCCCACAGCCTCTCATTTTCCCATCGCTATAGCCAAGGTAAATGTTCTGACGAAATATTTGTATATAATACGCACGTTTACACACATACACCTTAATTTAGGTTCAGAAATCTGGGAAAAGAATATCATAGACATGAATAACGTCATTAAAATATTTTCTCTCCGTCTTCAGTTCCTATTCTCGCTACGTTCTGATGAGATATGTTCCTGAGTTGCACCAGTTCTGTCTTTCACAGCAAAGACTCGCGATGCCACGTACATTTGAACGAATCATGCTCATTCCTTTCGTGTTCCTTTTGTGACAAGGAATTTCCATTCAACCAGATTCTTCCTAACAACCGCTAATTTCTGGAAAAGACTCCCGAGAGGATAATTCCGTAACAATTACAATCTTAACCTTTTCAAGTCAAGGGTTAATTCTTATCTTTTCTACAAATACATATTACCTGCACTTCCTACCGTCTCCTCTTTTGTGTATCAACCTCAACAAGTAACCTTCTAACTTGAGAGGCTCTTTGGCTATGTATTTGGTGAAGAATTAGTAAACATTTTATTTGATTTATTTTTCTCTCATTTTTGCTCCTTTCTTCCGCGAATTTTTATTTATTTATTTATTTTTTACTGTTTTTATAATTCTTCTTTCTTTTTTCTTTCTTCTTTCTTTCTTTTTTCTTTATTTCTGTCTTTCTTTTTCATTCTTTCTTTCTTTCTTTCTTTTTTTCTTTCTTTCTTTTTTTACCTTCATTTTCTTCTTTCTTCCAAAAATGTTAATTTATTTCTTACTGTTTTTATATTTTTCTATCTTTCATTCTTTCTTCCTTTTTCTTTCTTTCTTTCTGTCTTGCTTTTTCTTTCTTTCTTTCTTTCTTTCTTTCTTTCTTTCTTTCTTTCTTTCTTTCTTTCTTACCATCATTTTCTCCTTTCTTCAGCGAATTTTAATTTATTTGTTACTGTTTTTATATTTTTCTTTCTTTCATTCTTTCTTTATTTCCTTTTCTGTCTTTCATTCTGTCTTTCTTTTTCTTTCTTTCTTTTCTTTCTTTATTTCTTTCTTTCTTCATTTTTTCTTTCTTTTTCTTTCTTTCTTTCTTACCATTATTATCTCCTTTCTTCCGCGAATTTCAATTTATTTCTTACTGTTTTTATATTTTTCTTTCTTTCATTCTTTCTTTATTGATTTCTTTCTTTCTTTCTTTCTTTCATTCTTTTTCTTTCTTTCTTTCTACCATTTTCCTATCCAGGTCTCCATTCCTGTTTATATACACCGAACCTCCAGCCAATAATCTTCTCGACATTCTCATAAATAACTCCATCACCTCATTCCCAAGAGACCTGAACATGAATAATTACTCTTTTTTCCCACTAACCTTTCCGGCCAAAGGTTTGATCGCCATTTTGTTTAATTTCGCCATCAACTCGGTTCCCAACAATCTATTTCCCGCCATTTATTTTAGAGCGTCTCTTTGATTGGTCAATATGTCCAAACGCACGCACATCTGCATTGATGTTTTCCAAATCTTTTGTATGTATTTGTCTGAGAAACATATTTGCCGGTCTGCACAAAATCAATTTGGAGACTTGCTTTTACGCCATCATGGATTTCAACGCAAAATCAGCCGTGTGATTTTTTTTCTTCATAATCAATTTTATTTTATACTTGTTTTATTTTCTCCCAGTAATTCCGCTTCGTTATTTTGGCTTTTTTTCTTTGTTAATTACATTTTGTTGTTGTTGATGTTGTTGTTGTTGTTGTTGATGATGTTGTTTTCATATGCATTTTTATGTTTTTCGTTTCAAATTATATATCAACTGGCGGTGTTCCACCAGCATCGGAACTAAAGATTTCGAAGCCACCAGAAGAAAAAAAGAAGAAGGCAAATGACAAGAGAGAAAGGCTTGACAAAATCAACCTCCTCCTCAACAATCATTATCATGCAGTCAGTGCCATTGGCTATTCCATGCAGGAATTGGTCTACTTAGTCAGCAACGCTAACGTCATAAAGGAAACGATCAGTAAAGAGAAATTAAATTCTTGCATAGGAGATAATGCCGATGATGATACAACTTTGTCACTAACAGTTTATTATTTAAATGCTCACTTTCGCACAAACACAAGCACACACACATAAACACACACTCACTCACACGCACGCGCACACACACACAAAAACGCACACACACACATATATATATAGATAGATAGATAGTTGCATAATCTATCTATAAAGAAATATTCTCCAGATTGCTATGATATATGTTATTAATATATACTTGCAAATGCTCGCTTTGATACACACACACACACGCATACACGCAGACATGCAGATAGATAGATAGATAGATAGATAGATAGATAATATTTTCTATCTATTTATGAAAAGATAGTCTCCGGATTATCATATATGTCATTAATATACACTTGAAAATGTTCGCTTTGACATGCACACGCGCGCACGCACACACAAACACACACACACACACACACACACACTCAAATAGATAGATAGATAGATAGATAGATAGATAATCTAAACACCCTTAAAAGATTTAGATTTTGTCACAAAGATTAGGGAGCATGATGAAGCTTATAAGTACCTTTAGCGAAGGAAATGGCATACAACACACCCAAATGAAGGAAAAAATAAGAAAAAAGTACTACAGGCATGTATGTCTGGTACTAAATACTGATCTAAACTCAAAAAACAGAATATCGGCCATAAACACATTGGCTGTCCCTGTGGTGCAATATAGCTGAAATTAAGCGAATGGACGCCAAAACGAGAAAGCCTCTCACTTGCTATCGCATGCATCATCCCAAAGCTGATCGCCTGTATGTTCCCAGATCCGAAGGAGGCAGAGGATTAGTTCAACTAGAACTGTCCTACAAAACTACAACAATCGGCCTCCAAAGATACTTGGAAACTACTGGATGATGGTATGCGTCAAGGAACATGAAAGTAGTAAGCGTCTTTACTCCGTAATAAAAGAAGCCAACAAATTCAAAATGGAGTTTCAAATGGGCGTAGAGATGCAACTACAGCACATTACACCGACTGAAACTGCAAAATACTTAAAAAAGACAACCAAGACGAATGCAACCGACCAGATACAGAAGCGATGGCAAGATAACCCGCTTCATGGCCAATACCCTGCCCGTACCAAACAAGCTGACATAGACAAAACCCGTACCCATCAGAGGCTACGTAGTGCAGTGTTGAAAGCTGAAACTGAAGGTTTTATCCTTGCTGCACAGGACCAATGCTTACTAACTAGGAATTATCAAGCACATATACTAACATATTGTATCAGCCCAAAATGCAGTGATAAATATCCAGAAACGATTGATCATCTTGTATCAGGTTGTAGGTGTTGGCACCCACTGAATATAAAACCCGGCATGACAGAGTGGGCCAATATCTGCACTGGAAAATCTGCAACTCCTACGGGAAGGAAACTGAAAGAAACTGGTATGAACACTACCCAGACCCGGTTACGGAGATAGGACATGCTACAATTCTATGGGAGTACACAATACACACTGACAGAACAATCAAAGCCAACCGCCCAGGTATTGGTATTAAAGACAACAAACAAAAACGGTGCCTCCTTGTTGATATGACAGTCCCTGCTGACAGCCATGAATCTTTGAAGATATTTAAAAAGCTATCAAAATACAAGAACCTTGAAATAGAAATCTCGAAAATGTGGCATATGGGAACATCAACAATCCCTGTTGTAGTTGGAGCCCTACGATTGGTTGGAAAAGATTGCAGACTAATTGAAAGGATTCCTGGAAGTCAATGACTCGAGGAGATACAAAAAATTGTTCTGACAAGTACAGCCTACACTTTACGAAGGGCTTTATCTATGTAATTTTTTTTTTTTTTTTTTGTCAGTGGAAAGTGTCATGATGCCATTTCTAACCTTAGGTCCCTGGGCGGGACCCGGAAAGAAATGTGTAAACATAAAAAAAATCAAAAGAAAATAATAATAATAATAATAATAATAATAAAATCTCCAACAAAACCTTTGCCATTTCTTGCTTCCCAGCTTGTTGAAAACACTCTTTGTGTTTTTTTTTTTATCATTTTAAGAACTTCGGGGGATATTTTTGATCTGAAATTATCGCCTTGCTTGACGTGTTAATAATAAATATTATGGACACCACTGAGAAGCATAGAGTGACAATGATAGACGCACACACACGCATATTACACGGCCATACAAGTAGATATACAAATAAACATGCTCATGTATACAGAGACACACCAAGATACACATACGAGCATACACACACACAAACATATATATATATATATATATATATATATATATATATAAAAAATATAGTCTTAAGGTGTGCTATATTTATGGGATAAAGTGCTCGATATCAGAGATAAAAAGTGTGTAAATATAAAAGTGGACATAAAGTAAACACTTAGATTTGACAGGCTGTTTTCATGCAAGACGCAATCCAGGCCACCACAAGAGCATGTATGGTGGACTGACGATTGCGTCTAGGATTAAACAGCCTGTCGCCTCTAAGTGTAGACTTCTATGTCCACTAATATATATATATATATATATATATATATATATAGCGTATATAAAAGCAAAATTGTCCAATCCAGATAATGTTTAGTATCGAAAAACACTCTGGACTAATTGAGTTTCTTTCTTCCAGGTTTTCAGAGAAGACGTTTAGGTAACTTGACACTATTTGTCGTAAGAATCACAGAAAACCCCTTTGAGTTATTCAGCTAGAAAAAGAACAGCTTAAAATAGTTTTGTGTCTGACCCACTGTCTTCCCAAAAGAGCAATGGTGAGAGGAAAAAGGTCATTCAGGCCTTCAGTAATGTTAGGAACATTGATACTCTGACTTTAATCTTCACAGTATCAAGAATCATCAAGAGAACCGTGAATAAGTTTTAAAAAGAGGGAACACTAGAGAGGAAAGATTGGATCAGCAGGTCGCAAAGAGCAGTGATAAAAAGACTTGAAAATAAAATCGTATGTGAGACTTTTAAGCCACCTTCTTCCTCCAGGCCAGAAATTTAGAAGGTTAGAGCGGGAAAAGATGAGTTGAATAAGTTGGAAAATGATACTGGAATGAAATAAAGTTCATATATATATATATATATATATATATATATATATATATATATATATATATATATGAACTTTATTTCAATCATTCATAAACTTCTGATCCTTCGCGATAATTAATTAATGATCAATATAGTGTTATCAATAGTGTTCTAAAAACCTATGAGAATTCCAGTAATTTAACTTTAATCATTTCTAAGGTACAACGGTTCAAAACTTAGTCTAAAAAGTAGAGAATTTTACTTTTATAATTTTGCTGAAACTTACATATATATAAAATATATATATATATATATATATATATATATGTGTGTGTGTGTATGTGTGTGTGTATGTTTGTATGTGTGTTTCTGTATGCACGTGGATGTGCAGCGAAAGAGAGAGATAGAGATAGTTTTACGTAACTACAATACATTTTAATAAGTTTTGTAACATTTTGCAAACAATTCCGTCTATTGATGTTTTCCAGTTTTCGAATAATATGTTGCATATCGTAATCAGAATTTTAGATCAATTTTGTCCAAGTAGTTTTGTCCCATCAGTCATTATCCAGGGAAGGAAGTTGTCAATACGGTCGACAAAACTTTGTTGGGACGCTAGAATTCAGATCTCTGCGTATCATACAAAAGTCCTCATGTCTACATGCATGAGATAGTATTCTAAACTTTATATACTTTCCCGCTATATAAAGTTTTGCTTGTTTATTATCGAACTCCTCTTAGGGTTTTGGAGATAGACCCCCCATAATATTCTGAAACTACATTACCCTAATTACTTGGGTAAGTACATTTCATTTTGATCAAAGGGGGTCCCCGGAGAAGATACTGAAAATTTTGTCCCTTTGATATTAATTAAATTTAAATTTCAACAACGGAATTACTCCTAGGGTGATTTGATAAGTGTATTGCATTTTGATCAAAGAAGGTCACCTGGGGACATTAACCTCCTATTGAAGTTTTTTTTGGTTTGACTTAAATTTAAATTTGAACAAGGGAATGTCATTTATCAAAAATATCGGAGGAGAAAGCCAGAAGATAGGAAGTCACATCACCAACATCATTCAGATGAAAGGGGAACTCGGAGGTCAAAAACACCTCACTATTTTTCCTCCCTTAGGCTTAAATTAAATTTAAAGGTTCTATTAGAGTAAAGATATATTTGTGATGTCATCAAACATTCGTTGGGGCTTTTGACACTACGAGAATTACGAAAGTGACAACTAGTATTCGTTGACACTTTCGTAATGCTCGTTGTTGTAGAGACTTTGTAATTGCAGATATAACTTATAGTAACGCCGTTGAACAATACTGATGTCAGACGCCTTCGAATAACACTTGCATTAATAGTACTTGCTTGATAATACTCGCTTGAAAAGTAACCACCGAAGTGATCTGAATAGTAATCTGTATAGTGATCAGTATAGAGAAATAGTATAGAGAATAGTATAGAACAGAGAATAGAGATCTGTATCGCAATAGAGGATAGAGTAGAAAGAATGATCAATTAGACGTCACGCTAATTCCCATGTGCATATTCCTTTCAGATCACGTGATCTACTTCTCTTAAATGGAATGACCTGCATTTGCTCTCTGGTGATCTGTGTTCAAGCTCCAGTGTCGGTAGCGACACATTATTCCTATATAACAGATATCATACATTTTCTACTACAGTATGATATCTACTATTCATTTTCTAGTATGGTGCCATATTTACCAACTGTTGCAAGTATGAAATATGTTAAAAAGCTAAGCCAAACCCTAATCCTAACTCTTAAAAAGGACTCCACTTTTACAATTGAGATTATTTTGTCTGACGTTAGTTTGTTTAATTTGTTAACCTAATCTTTATGTTAAAATACCGCTGTATGTAGTTTCAGGATTTAATTGCTGTTGGCCGCAAGTGGGTTGTTTAGTGGAGTGCATCGTAATTTACGGGAGGTCACAAATGCCTCGGTTGATATCATACTATAGTAGCAGTAATTTATATTTTAACAATGGAATGACTCCTAGGTTACTTGCATAAGTATGTATCATTTTGATCAAAGTGGGGGGCTCCTGTTGGGGGTGAATAACCCCCACTATTTTTTTTCACTTTTTTAAATTAAATTTAACTTTAAACAAGGGAATGACTCCTATGGAAAATATAGGAGAAACCCAGAAGATGGAGGTCATATAGGCAAAATCAAAATGAGACCTCAATTTGAGCCAGAAATCACCAATCAGTTTGTAGTGCCTTAAAATACATATTTGTTGCGACAATTCAACTGACATAACAATGTTGAAATCTGCATATCAATTCATCCAATCAAGTGTTGCATGACATATCAAAGGGGTCAGATCAAGTTCTTTTGCACCATTCCCTCCACTGAGAATTTTTCTCGTTTGATTTACGTCCAGAAGATGCAGGTCACATCACCAAGATCAAAATGAAACAATATAGGCGTCAAGCTGAGCAAGAAATCACTAATCAGAGGGTAGAGCCTTACAATACATATTTGTTGCGACAATTCAACTGCCATATCAATTTTTAGATCTGCTCATCAGTTCATTCAATCAAGTATTGCATCAAATACGTATGAAAGGGTTTAGAGAAAGCTGGTTTTGAACCTCCACCAATTATTTTTTCGGTTTCATTTAAAATTGGTTTTTTTAAATCTGAACAAGGATTTAACAGCATCTATTCTAAAAAATGTCTGTCATGAAGTAGAAAGCCAGAAGATATAGGTCACATCATTATATGATACTAAAATATATGTGGTTTTCTAAAACCAATTATAACAATGATTTTTGAACCGTTGTACCTTAGAAATGATTAAAGTTAAATTACTGGAATTCTCATAGGTTTTTAGAACACTATTGATAACACTATATTGATCATTAATTAATTATCGCGAAGGATCAGAAGCTCATGAATGATTGAAATAAAGTTCATATATATATATATATATATATATAAAATGTACATTGAAGTCAACACTCAGAGGTGACAGGCTGTTTCATGCGAGGCGCAATCGTCAGGCCGCGAATGTTGGCTATTTTCTCGACTATTCATATATATGGGTCAGTGGTGCATTCTGGTTAATCTATTCTGGCGGCTATTTTTGCGGGAGTGGCTTGTTTGTTTGTTTATTTATTTTGGGGGGGGTTATTTATTTGTTTTTCATTTTCATTTTGTATTATTATTCTTTTCGATTTTTGATGTTTTATTAACGTAGTAAAAAACATGTGGGCTTGCTTAGGTCGCTTATTTAATAGTCTTGGTCTGGGAAGATAATTAAGGCTATATATTCATTCACTGTTTAGATTGCTTACGATAGTCTCGTCTGTTATATTGGCAAGGGACATTTTTTATTTGGATTTACTATTTTTAATTGTTTTTGCTTATTTATGCTTATTTATATTAGTTCTAACGGTTATATTTGCGGGGACTATTTGTTAATTTGTTCATTTGTTTATCTATTTGGATTATTTTTATTTGATTTTATTTATTTACTTATATTTTATTTTGTATATTTTTAGTCTATTTTGTTTTCGATTTTTGAGTAAGTTATTAATGTTTTTATCGTTATATAGTATATAGTAGTTAGCTATATATATATATATATATATATATATATATATATATATATATATATATATATATATTAATAAGCGTATAAATTAAGAAAAATTTAGAGTAAATAGGTATGTTTTCTATCTTGATGTCTAAAATGAGGAATTATCATTATTAACTTATTTACAGGATGTGTGTTGTAGGCTAATTGATAACGATACAAAATGAGAAATACAGAGTTCGAATTCCAATCACATTCATGACATTCACTTACGCACAAATACCCCTTCGGAAAGGTCAGAATCCATCACTTCCACCCAGCTTGTAAACCAGTTTGAAAATCTTGTGCCTAGTCTGTCATGACTCGAAAGAGAAATGATCGTCCACGGCGTGTATCAGGAATGGCACTTAACTAACTGGACATGTGTATTATAGTTCAAATCTTAGGGCCATGTAATCACAACTTTCAAATTAATTTAATATTTTAATAAATTAAATGAAGAGGCCTGTTCAACAACCATCATAAGAACAATAGTCCGCAATTAGATAATTTAAATAATATCTAGCTCAGACTTCTTACATCTATCTATCTATCTATCTATCTATCTATATATATATATATATATAATATATATATATATATATGTCTCAATGTGTTCAGATCTCTGTTTCTCAACTTATATTCTTTCATTCATCTATCTATCTATCTATCTATCTATCTATCTATCTATCTCTCTCTCTCTCTCTCTCTATATATATATATATATATATATATATATATATATATATATATATATATATAGTTGTATATTTAGGCAGCAATCCTTCCTTTATGCATGTTTCATTAAAACCGACAGACAAGGTACTACGGTTGAGCTTTTTATTTAATTTTTCTTGTGTTCTGACAAGAGCTTTCTTTTCTGGACAAAGGGTGTGTAAGAACTGTCCGAATGTTTTGTATTTCCGAGCGCTTTCGGCTATACCTTTAGCCATTATCAAGGATGATTCGATTGTCAGCTTAGTAGAGTGCGTGCGTTCTGTGTATGTTCAGTGTGTGGTACTGACCGTATTCGGAAATTAAAAAACATCACTACCACACACTGAACATACACAGAACTAGAGTCAGAGACACAGAGAGACAGTGAGAGCCGCGTACGACTACCAGTATTGGACACTAACATATAGTAAACTCCGTTTACACTATCTCTGTAACCTGTTGTTAATATATCTTTCTTACATCTAATCCGTATTCTGTGTTTTCCTTCTGTGGTCCCGACTTTGGCCCCACATCAGTGGCGACGAGGATTCTAGAAACGCACTCACGGCGAAACCTAAATACCTTACCAATCCCCCATCTGGATCGACGAAGAATTCGAGAAACGCATTCACGTCAAAAACCGCAATACTTTGTCAGTCCCACAACAGTGGCGACAGAAAGATTCGAGAATTTCGTTCTCACCATATCAATAGCGACAGTACTTGAAAAATACACAGAAACTCCACGCGTTCCCACAGTAGTGTTGAACGAGAAATTAAACTGGTATTACTACATTAACGATTTAAAAGCAACACCCAGCGTTTACATATAAAAAAAAATATATATTCCGATACCAAAAATCATTGACGAACTAGCGATTCGACATCTACGGAATATTAAAGTCTGTCCAAATAACATTACGAGAACGATTTCTTACACACTCACACACAGAGAAAAAAAAACCCAGTTTGTCATAAAACAAACTGACAATACAAGAGCAAAGTACTACCATTGTACTCTAATTTTTTTTTATGTAACTGAGTTGAACTCGTGCATAAAATTATTCTGCCCTCAAATTCACTGAGGTGAGTTTTCTCTTTTGTACCTCTATAAAAAAGAAAAAATACATAAGTGTGGTGAAAATTTATTCAATTACATCAAAATTAACGGAACCACGGGGAAAAAAAGCTAAACACATAATTAGTTTAGTTTAACTAATTGTCTGTCCATATTTTTTTTTCTGTAAAAGAAAAAAAAAGGAACAAAAATCTATCAAGATTTTTTTTGTGTACCTCCTCTTAGTATACGTATTTCAAAGCAACAAAAAAGTCCTGTCATTTTTAAATATGAAAGGTTTTCAAAAAGCAGTTGACCAAATGTTAAAACTAAATTTGGATCAGCAACAAAAATCAGAAGAAAGACAACAATAACTATTTTGGGAATTACATAAACAACAAATGGAATTCCAACAAATTACGCTTCAGAATGCTGAACTACAACAGAAACAGCTTAAAGAATTACTCGTAAATGCATTAAAAGACTCAAACTCTGAAAAAGATACAATATTCTCCCAGAGTACAATCTACAATTCAATAGAAACATTTGAATACGTACCAGAGAACGACAAAACGTTCGAAGCTTTTTACAGGCGCTACGAAGATATTTTCAACGTAGACTGGGAACAATGGTCCAGTAAAAAAAAGATACGTCTACTATTTAGAAAACTGGGAACTACTGAACATAGTATGTTTCTTATATCTAATCCGTGTTCCGTGTTTTCCTTCTGTGGTCCCGACTTTGGCCCCACATCAATAAGGAACTACGATTTTTCTTTGATTTTCCTTATTTTTATCATCATAACTTTCTTTCGTTTGATACATAATTTTTTTTACAGTAAGGTTCATCCTGTAAAAAGCCCGTCGGCCACTGAAGCTAGAGAGTTACGTTAAGTGTTAGTTTATATGAATATGAGAGGAAGATAACCAGTAAATCTAGACTTGAACAGATTAAGATTGGAATGATAGGGGATTAACGTATTTAGGTGGATTACTACCATGTAAGTCGCATGGCGGGTCCTAGCCATGAAGGTTAGACCTGGTAAAACCCAATAATGTGGTTCGTCCGAGCATTTTCCGTGATAGTATCGATAGCGATAGAGCAGTGAGAGACTCGATACATCACGACATTGAGAAATTAGAGGGTCGAAAATATATATATATATATATATATATATATATATATATATATATATATATATATATATATACACATTGAGAGACGGGGTGGGGGATAGAGGGATGGAGAAATAGAAAGTGAAAAGGAGGATACCGTTTATCTGGAATGCTTCGGATAAGCAAGCGGTTGTTTCTTTTGAACAGATTTGCATTACTTATGTTTGATGTTTGATTCTGAGCTTTAACAATATGGAAAGAGTGTGCGAGAGAGGCAAATGTGAGGCACGTTATTCTTGGGCGTTTAAATTGATATAAATAGGGCGAGCGAAAAGGAAAACCAGTTCTTTTATTGATAACACGCCTAAGGTAAAATATCCGTCATGAGAATTACATCAAAAAACATATACATGTCGGCCTATCTATCTAAATATCTATCTATCTAAGCCTATTTGCATTTATCTATATTTATCTATGTCAGCCTATTTACATCTTTCTTTTTTATCTATCTATCTATCTATCTCAGTCTGTTCATATCTGTCTTTCTCAGCTTATTCCATTCGACCCATCTATTTATATCTATTTACCAATCTCAACCTACATCTGACTACTTCTATCTATTCAAGCCTATTTACATCTATCTTTCTATCTATCTATCTATCTATCTATCTATCTATCTATCTATCTATCTATCTCATCCTGTTCATATCTATCTATCTACCTATTTCATATCTATCTCATCTATCTGTTCTATATCTATCTGTCTGCATTTTGCCCTTTATTTCATTCTTTCGGCTTTATCTTTCTTTCATTATTTATTTCTTTTATCTATCTATCTATCTATCTATCTATCTGCATATTTCTCCCTCAGGATATATCTATCTTTCTTTCTTTCTTTTATCTATCTTTCTGTTTTATCATTCAGCCTGATTTATTTCGTTTTATCTATCTATCTATCTATCTATCTATCTATCTATCTGCATTTCTTTCTTTCATTCAGGATATATCTTTCTTTACATTATTTATTTCGTTTTATCTATCTATCTATCTCAGCCTGTTCATATCTATCTATCTATCTGTCTGTATTTCTCTATCTCAGGATCTATCTATCCTATCTTTCTTTTTTATCTACCTATCTATCTATCTGTTCATATCTATCTCATCTGTTCATATTTATCTATTCTTATATTATATATCTGCATTTTGCCCTTTCTTTCTTTCTTTCGGCTTTATTTTCTTTCGTTTTTTCTTTCGTTTTATCTATCTATCTATCTATCTATCTATGACAATCCGTTAATATTTCTCTTTCTCAGGATCTATCTATCTTTCTTTCTTCCTTTTTATATATCTATCTATCTATCTATCTATCTAACTTAGTCTGTTCATATCCGTATTTCTCAGCTTATTCCCATCGATCCATCTATTTATATCTATTTATCAATGTCAACCTACATCTTACTGCCAATCTATCTATTCAAGCCTATTTACATCTATCCATTATTATTTATGTATAATTATATATTTCAGTCTATTTACATCTATCTATCTATCTATCTATCTATCTATCTATCTATCTATTTATCTATCTATCTATCTATCTATCTATCTATCTATCTATCTATCTAAGGCTACGTGCATCTATCTATCTATCTATCTATCTATCTATCTATCTATCTATCTATCTATCTAAGCCCATTCATATCTATCTATATTTATCTATTTCAATCTATTTACATCTATCTATCTATCTATCTATGACAATCTTTTAATATTTCTCTTTCTCAGCATCTATCTATCTATCTATCTATCTATCTCTCTATCTATCTATCTCTTTCATTCTGTTTAAATCTATCTAAGCCTTTTTACATCTATCTATCTATCTATCTATCTATCTATCTATCTATCTATCTATCTATCTAAGCCCATTATTATTTATGTATAATTATATATTTCCCTATTTTCTATTCTTTATCTATCTATCTATCTATCTATCTATTCTATCTATCTATCTATCTATCTATCTATTATCTATCTATCTATCTATCTATATCTATTATCTATCTATATCTATTTATCTATTTATCTATCTATCTATCTATCTATCTATGACAATCTTTTAATATTTCTCTTTCTCAGCATCTATCTATCTATCTCTTTCATTCTGTTTAAATCTATCTAAGCCTTTTTACATCTATCTTTCTATTGATCGATCTATCTATGTATCTCAATCCGTTTTCTATCTATCAATTTATCTCATTCTCTTCTCCTCATCATATGCTATCAATCCCAGCTTATTGATTATTCTTTTTATTGCGACTTGCTTCCACCCTCCCTGATCGTTTCCCTCGAATGACAACCCCATTCAGACTTCATCAGTCTGTAGGAATCCCATGTTCGTTTTCCTTATTCTTCATCTTTCTTTTTCCATCTATTCCTTTTCTTATTTATGTTATAATTATAGAATTTCAGTCTTTTTGCTTTGTCTATTTGTTTATCATTATCTTTCGATCTATCTATTTATGAATCTCCCAAATTCAGATCTATCTAAATCGATACGTGCATCGATCTATCTATCTATCTTTCTATCTATCAGAAAAAAATCCATCTATCTATCTATTTCAGGAAGGGCACCCATTCATATCTATCTATATTTATCTATTTCAATCTATTTACACTTCTATCTATCTATCTATCGGGAATGACAATGATTTTGTGAATGAGAGATTTCTCTTTGCTGTCAAAATGCAAAAGGTAGAAAAATATCTGCGACAGATCTATGGGCATGTGCAGAAGAAAACAAAAAAGAGACAGATATCTATCTATCTATGAACACCAGAGATAGATATGAATATCTCTAAATTCATTCTGAAAAAAGATTTAAAATGAATATAGATAAGAACATTTTTGAGACATCTATCTAATCATAGATAGATAGATAGATAGATGAATATCTATAGATAATAGATAGATAGATATCTATGAATCTATCTAGATCTAAGCCCATTATGAAAAGATAGATAGATTATAATATAATTTATATATACATTTAGATAATGTCTATTAGACAGATATCTAGATAGATATAGATAGATCTATAGATAGATAGATATGATATCATTGAAAAAAGATAGATAGATAAATATAGATATCTGAAATCTATCATTATAGATATGAGACACACATAGATAGATAGATAGATGATAGATAGATAGATAGATGAATAGATAGATAGATATCTATCTATCTATGAATATTATCTATCTAGATAGATATCATCTATCTATCTGAATAATGAACCCATTAGATAGATAGATATAGATAGATATAGATAGATAGATATATTTATCTGAATTTGAACAATCTATTAGATATGATAAGAACATTGAAATAGATATCATTGATCTATGAACACACATAGATAGATAGATAGATAGATAGATGAATATGAACATCTTGATATGAACATTGAAAAGATAGATAGATAAATAATAGATATAGAACATAAAAAAAGAAATAGATAAATAGAGAATCTATCTATCTAGATCATTGATAGATACACATAGATAGAAATAGATAGATAGATGATAGATCTGATTGAAAAGAGATAGATAGATTAATTAGATGATAAATTAAATAAGAACATTGAAATAGATAGACATTGATAGATAATGAACACACATTAGAAATAGATAGATAGATTTACATGAAAAGATAGATAGATAGATCTGAACATTGAAAAGATAGATAGATAAATTGATAGATAAGAACATTGAAATAGATAGAGAGATACATTGATAGATAGTGAACACACATAGATAGATAGATAGATTATAGATAGATAGATAGATATAGATATGAACATTGAAAAGATAGATAGATATGAACATTGAAAAAGTTAGATAGATAAATAGATAGATAGATAAGAACATTGAAATAGATATGCATTATAGATAATCCCATAGATAGATAGATAGATGATAGATAGATAGATAGATAGATGGATAGATAGATGATATGAACATTGAAAAAAAAGATAGATAGATAGATATGAACCCAAGATGATAGATAAATAGGATAGATAGATAAGAACATTGAAATAGATCAGTACATTGATGATAATGAACACATAGATAGATAGATAGATAGATAGATAGATAGATAGATATGGACATTGAAAAGATAGATAGATGAATATGAACATTGAAAAGTTAGATAGATAAATAGATAGATGAATAAGAACATTGAAATAGATAGAGAGAAGATACATTGATAGATAATGAACACACATAGATAGATAGATAGATAGATAGATAGATAAATAGATAGATAGATAGATATGAACATTGAAAAAGATAGATAGATGATGAAGATAAATGAAAAAGAAATAGATAGATAGATTAAGAACATTGAAATAGATGAGAGATAGATTGATAGATAATCATAGATGATAGATAGATAGATGATAGATAGATGAATGTGAACATTGAAAAAGATAGATAGATGAATATGAACATTGAAAAGATAGATAGATAAATAGATAGAAAATAAGAACATTGAAATAGATGAGAGAGATACATTGATAGATAATGAACACACATAGATAGATAGATAGATAGATAGATAGATAGATAGAGATAGATAGATATGAACATTGAAAAGATAGATAGATAGATATAAACATTGAAAAGATAGATAGATAAATAGATAGATAGATAAGAACATTGAAATAGATAGAGAGAGAGATACATTGATAGATAATGAACACACATAGATAGATAGATAGATAGATAGATAGATAGATAGATAGATAGATAGATATGAACATTGAAAAAGATAGATAGATAGATATGAACATTGAAAAAGATAGATAGATAAATAGATAGATAGATAAGAACATTGAAATAGATAGAGAGAGAGATACATTGATAGATAATGAACACACATAGATAGAGATAGATAGATAGATAGATAGATAGATAGATAGATAATGATATGAACATTGAAAAGATAGATAAATAGATAGATAATATGAACATTGAAAAAGATAGATAGATAAATAGATAGATAGATAAGAACATTGAAATAGATAGAGAGAGATACATTGATAGATAATGAACACACATAGATAGATAGATAGATAGATAGATAGATAGATAGATAGATAGATAGATAGATAGATATGAACATTGAAAAAGATAGATAGATAGATAAGAACATTGAAAAGATAGATAGATAAATAGATAGATGATAAGAACATTGAAATAGATAGAGAGAGATACATTGATAGATAATGAACATGATAGATAGATAGATAGATAGATAGATAGATAGATAGATAGATAGATAGATAGATATGAACATTGAAAAAGATAGATAGATAGATATGAACATTGAAAAAGATAGATAGATAAATAGATAGATAGATAAGAACATTGAAATAGATAGAGAGAGAGATACATTGATAGATAATGAACACACATAGATAGATAGATAGATAGATAGATAGATAGATATGAACATTGAAAAAGATAGATAGATAGATATGAACATTGAAAAAGATAGATAGATAAATAGATAGATAGATAAGAACATTGAAATAGATAGAGAGAGATACATTGATAGATAATGAACACATAGATAGATAGATAGATAGATAGATAGATATGAACATTGAAAGATAGATAGATGATATGAACATTGAAAAAGATAGATAGATAAATAGATAGATAGATAAGAACATTGAAATAGATAGAGAGAGAGATACATTGATAGATAATGAACACACATAGATAGATAGATAGATAGATAGATAGATAGATAGATAGATAGATAGATAGATAGATAGATATGAACATTGAAAAAGATAGATAGATAGATATGAACATTGAAAAAGATAGATAGATAAATAGATAGATAGATAAGAACATTGAAATAGATGAAGAGAGATGCATTGATAGATAGATAGATAGATAATAGATAGATAGATAGATAGATAGATATGATTGAAAAAGATAGATAGATATGATAGAACATTGAAAAATGATAGATAAATAGATAGATAGATAAGAACATTGAAATAGATAGAGAGATGCATTGATAGATAATGAACACATAGATAGATAGATAGATAGATAGATAGATAGATAGATAGATAATATGAACATTGAAAAAAGATAGATAGATAGATATAAACATTGAAAAGATAGATAGATAAATAGAGATAGATGAGAACATTGAAATAGATGATAGATAATGAACACACATAGATAGATAGATAGATAGATAGATAGATGAACATTAGAAAAGATAGATAGATAGATATGAACATTGAAAAGATAGATAGATAGATATAAGAACATTGAAATTGAAAAGATAGATAGATAAATAGATAGATAGATAAGAACATTGAAAAATAGATAAATATATAGATAGAGAGAGATACATTGATAGATAATAAGAACATTGAAATGAATAGATAGATAGATAGATAGATAGATAGATGAACATGAACAGATAGATAGATAGAGATAGATAGATAGATAGATAGATATATGAACATTGATAGATAGATAGATATGAACAAAAAGATAGATAGATAAATAGATAGATAGATAAGAACAGAGATAGATATAGAGAGATACATTGAAGATAATGAACACACATGAAATAGATAGATAGATAGATAGATAGATAGATAGATAGATAGATGAACATATGAACATTGAAAAAGATAGAGAGATGATATGAACATTGAAAAGATAGATAGATAAATAGATAGATAGATAAGAACATTGAAATAGATAGAGAGAGATACATTGAAATAATGAACACACATAGATAGATAGATAGATAGATAGATAGATAGATAGATAGATAGATAGATAGATAGATATGAACATTGAAAAGATAGATAGATAGATATGAACATTGAAAAGATAGATAGATAAATAGATAGATAGATAAGAACATTGAAATAGATAGAGAGAGATACATTGATGATAATGAACACACATAGATAGATAGATAGATAGATAGATAGATAGATAGATAGATAGATGGATATAGAATAGATATGAACATTGAAATAGATGATGTTGATAGATTTGAGCAGATTGAGATAAATAGACACGCACTGTATAAGATAGAAACTAAAAGGTAGCTATTATACTTTATCTCTTTGTCTTCAAATACACACGAATATATGCGTTTGTGTGTTTGCTTGCGCGTGTGTGTTTATATATATATATATATATATATATATATATATATATATATATATATATATATATATTTATATGGAGAATAGAAATCAAACGTGGATCAAACAAATATATTGATATCAACACATCAGAGAAACTTATTTCAGGATCCAAACAGTAAAAATAGTTCCACCACAATATGATTTATCCATGGTCATGGCTTTATGATATCTTAAGTGTATTGCTAAAATCTATCTATCTATCTATCTATCTATCTATCTATCTATCTAATCTATCTATACTTAGTCTGTTCTGTTACTATCTGTCTTCGTCTGTTCTGTTCATCACCTATCTGTCTTCAGTTGTGTTGACATTATATCTATGAAGGTTTGTTCATACTCATAACGTATTGACCATCTTTTATCTTAATAGTATTTAATCTTATAAATATAAGAAATTTACTCCTTCGGAAGGCTAGACTTTTGTATTATGACTTTACATGTTTTTTTTCTTACACGTATTGGATTTTTTCTTTGGACTCTGAACTTGGATTCTAGACTTTTGTCTTCGGCTGACGTACATGTTTTCTGTTCTTTTTTTTTTATCTATTTTTCCCTTGGTTATCTATCTATTTATCTATCAATCTACCCATCTTTCGGGTTTATGTCTGTTCATATCTATCTATCTATCTATCTATCGTATCTCAGTCTATCTATCTATCTATCTATCTATATATCATATCTATCTATCTATCTATCTATCTGTCTATCTATCTATCTAATATTTGTTCTTAATTCTACCGTTCTCCAGTCTGTGCAATATCTATCTGTCTATCTCAAATATTTCAATATCTTCCTTACTCTTTCTCTCTCTCGATATATATATATATATATATGTGTGTGTGAAAATATATAGAAAATATATATATATATATATATATATATATATCGCAAACTTTTCACTATATATTTATCTATCAATCTGTCTGTTCATATGTATATGTCTGTCTATCTAAGCTTATTTACATCTATCTATATTTCTAAGTGTATTTACATCTATCTTGCTTAACTTACATATAACTTATCATTCTATCTACCCTTTTTATCATTTAACTAGCTATATTTTGTCTAATCTTATTTACACCTATTTATCTTAGATTATTTGCATCTATCTTTCTAAGTTTATATACTTCTATCTATCTATCTATCTATCTATCTATCTATCTATCTATCTAAGACAACAAATTTAAGGAATTTCAAATGATTCCAATGATTTCAGCGTCTCAATACAACCTAATTCTTACGCACGATGAAGAGGAAACATTGCTAATTTTCTCAAAAAAGTTTAAAATATGTTGTATAAAAATGGAAATCGAAATTGCTTCAGTAGAAAAGTTTTGTATGACGAACTGGCCTTCTCTCACGCAACGTGCTAATGTAAAGATCATGTTGCCAATTTCCTTATAATAAAACTCTTCGTATTCTTTGATCGAGAAGCCAGTACATTTTTCAGGTGAAATTTATAAAATCTTTCGTCGGGAAAATTGGTTTCTTAAACCCAGTAACTTTTATCGCTCCTTCTAATATTGATAGTGTGCGGGGAGGGGGGCTTCCTTTCTAGATTTTGTTTGAAGTTGTGTGAAATATGCAATATTTTTTTATGTGTCTTCTCTTCGAGTTAATTTGCATCTTATTCTTCAAACACATTAATATGTAGCAATTCGTTGGGAATCAGTTTGTTTAATAGCAAAAGTAAACTTTTATATCTATCTTTTTGTTCAGTAGATTATATTAATACCAAATTTACTCAATATGTAAAAAAAAAATGTTGCCATATTTTGGTGTCATTAATATTATTTTACTATTTTCACTTATTAGTAATTAACTCCTTCTCCGGCAATTATGTTGGGATAAACGTTTCATTTTCAGACTAATTTTTTTTTATTTGTTTTAATATAATAAGAAAATGAGGAACCTTGAAATATCCGAGCGATGGTTAACGCGTCTACCACACGTATGCGTTTACAATTGGGCAAGTTTCAAACTCAGTAGTGCATATAAAGTATCAAAAGATCGACGTATAAACACGTCTGCGGATGGTTTTTTGAACGTAATATCCTCCGTGTCTGAAAAAAAAAAAAAAAAAAACACTTTCAGTAAAAACGTATATACACGTCTACGCCAGGAAGGGCTTGCATTATTATCAATGTTCGGACTGTTGTCCCCATCTTCGTTGCCATATTCACGACATTTCGGCGGTTGTACGCTATGGACTGCCTCAGGATTTATCTATATTCCTGTGATGAGGTATTGTAACCAACATACAGCACTATAAAAATGTTACAAAACTAAAAGAAAATGGTTAAATTTAAAATAAATAACTCATGAATTAAACCCAAATTAAAATAATGTAAATACTAAATTTCATTTTTTTAAAAATCGAAATATATCACTTACTCACGTTTATTAGACATTGAATTGTGTCACTTCGCGTCCTCCATAGCCGGTCTTTTTAGCTGACTTGATGAATATTTATGAGCGTTCTTACATTTAAAAATACTGAAAATCCAATAATATTAGACGATATATCTATAGGTAAAATAACATTATATGCTATACTTGGAGATAAAAAAGTGCGCAAAATAGGGATATAGTGTATGTAAATATAAAAGTGGATTGTTTCCTCATTTTTCACTTTTATATTTATATATTATAGGTAACATATTATATATATATATATATATATATATATATATATATATATATATATATATATATATTGAAGTCTACCAACTCTCCACATACGTATAGATATATCACTCATACGTATATTTTGTATATACATGTGTGATTGTGAGTAGAACAAATATAAACACCTGAATACAAACTCACACACTCATATATATATATATATATATATATATATATGTGTGTGTGTGTGTGTGTGTGTGTGTGTGTGTGTGTGTGTAATTTTCATAAATATCTACACTCTCCCACCTGCATACAAATATTCGTAAACTTCCACCGAAACAGATGTAAACTTTCACAGGAGACATGTCTAATAATTATTTTAATCTTCCCTTTCGAAATATCAACAAGGGAGAAAGAAAAGAAAGAAAGAAAGAAAGAAAGAAAGAAAGAAAGAAAGAAAGAAAGAAAGAAAGAAAGAAAGAATGGAATACAAATGAAGAACAGAATAAAAAGATAAAAAGTAAAGAAAGAAACATATAGGTTACGAATGAAAGAAAGAAAGAAAGAAAGAAAGAAAGAAAATATGCAAAAAAAGAAAGAAAGAAAGTAACACAAATGGAAAAGAAAGAAAGTAAGTAAGTAAATATATATAAATAAAAACAAGGAATAAACCAAATATATATGGAAAAGAAAGAAAGAAAGAAAGTAAATACATGAGAAAAAGAAAGAAAGTAAACATATGGAACGGAAAGAAAGAAAGTAAATACATATGGAAAAGAAAGAAAGAAAGAAAGAAAGAAAGAAAGAAAGAAAGAAAGAAAGGGTTAGATAAATAAAGATAGAAATGCAAACAGGAGAATAAACAAAGAAACACGGCGTGAAATAAACAAAGAAAGAAAGAAAAAAAGAAAGAAAGAAAGAGAGAAAGAAAGAAAGAGAGAAAGAAAGAAATCCAGTTCAAGTATTAAATAAATGAAGAAAGAAAGAAAAAAGAAATAACAAGAAAAAGGAAGACAAAGTAGCAGAAAATGAAGAAATTCAAAATTAAGAAACAATTTTTGAAAAAAAAAATCCTCGCAAAATATATTGGAAATATATTTTAAATATCTTCGAAAATACGTTTGATGTCGCTAAAGACTTTGCTGTGAATTTTACCTGCGGGCAATTTCTCTTGAAGGTTACTTATCAAACGCCATTTTTTACTTATGTCCTTTCAGGTTTATTTTTTTTGTTAATATATTTTCCCGTTTTGGCATTTGTAGGAAATTTCCTTTGATGTTCCGTCGACCTTTACGATGCGGAATTTTTGTAAAGGTGAATAAAATAATCATTGGCTGCACACCTCGAAAGAGGCGAGAGTTTAAAACGAGACTGGACGTGATTTCTTCTCTGCTTTCCAATTATACAAACGTTCATACCAAGCAATAAAGGTATGCATCTATGTAGGTATTATATGTAAGAATATTCGACACCTTTCCTTATTGTTGTTGATTAAGCATTGCGAATTTGATTTGGTATATACGATAGAATATTTCGTCTTCCTTTTATGTGTCGTGTCCTTTCAAGGCAAGAGGGATCATGGCTCTCTACGACTTCCTATATTTTGTAGGTTTAAGCAATATGTAACCTCTTAATCTGGTTAGAACGTTCGCATTCTGAACGGGAGACACGGGTTCGAATCTCGCTATGGTCGATTTGCCAGGAAGGAGACTTCTTGATGTTATTGGACTGGAGGTGTAGATCCCAGCGTGCGGCATCTTTGGAAAGTGGCTGAAAACCATACCACGTATTGATCCAAACTTTGTGAGTAAAATTGGGTAAACGGAACTCTTGGGAGCCGTCGATAGCTGTGTTAGCACAAAGTCACAAGTCATCGTGGCCGAGGGCTTGAGCAGGCTGGACCTTGTTCAAATTTGTGATAGATGGAAAGACACTCTTTCCCCGAAACAGTAACTAAGGTCTACTTAGCATAGTTAAAGTATAAACCACAGGTGGCCTCCATGAGTGTTGAATAACAACAAATGGGCTTGAAAAAGCGTCTGCAATAGAGGTTGGCTAGCCGTCCTAATAGACAGGTATCAACGAATATAAGGGGCGAGATATACATTCTCTAACTAACCCTTCCTTTACCTGTTCTGCAATCCATTTACACAATTTAGTTAGGTCGTTTGATTTCACTTGCATTCAATATTTCCTGTCTGTGACAAGTTTTCCAATCATTCTTTCCTCATTATCTGTTCCATAAAATTTAAAATCTCTTTCTCTCTGATTCTAAGTAACAACGTATATTTTCTGTCTATAAGTCTGAGACATGGTATTATGATGACTTGCATTATTTAGATTATTCAGACTGTTATCCTCATATTCATTGCTATAGTCACAACGTTTCAGCTAACAGTTAGAATAATGTAAATAATGCAAGTAATCATAATACTTTATCTCAGAGCTATAGAGGCCGAAGCTTTGTAAATATGGCAGTGAAGATGAGAATAAGAGTCTGAATAATGTAAATAATACTAATAATCATGATACCTCATCTCAGAGTTATAGAGGCCGAAAAGCTATGAATATGGCAATGAAGATGAGGATAGCAGTCCGAATAATGTAAATAATGCAAGTATTCTTAATACCTCAGTTTTCTTCGCTCTCCAGCCATTGGGGTCGTATCAGACATTAGTATCTGTTCCTCTTATAGCGTTAGTTAATAGTAATATTATCCATTTCTTTAAAAGGAAACATTCGGTATTGATTGAATAAGAAACCATTTCTACTCGAGCTACCCTTTTAGAACCCCCTAGACATTGTGCTCTGATCAGGCGATATTATCTGCTCTCATTAACTCTAATGATAATGGTAATGTTAGCCGTTTCCTCATAAGGAAACCTTTGGCATTCATTGAAACAGCAGGCAGACCTACACAAGTTATGATTTTCTTCGCTACCTGGCCATTGGTCTGGGATAAAACTGTAGTGTCAGTTCTTCTCATGTCTAATGTTAACAGTAATATTAGCCATTTCATTTTAAGGAAATATTCGGAAATCATTGAATGAGCAATCAGTGCTACTGCCGTTACGCTTTTTTTCACCCCCTAGTCATTGTGCTCGGATCAAATTGTAGTATCTCTGCTCCACATTCTTAAAGATAGCGGTAATATTAGCCGTTTATTTATAAGGAAATATTCATTAACTTAGCAGCTAGTGCTACTCTCAGTTGAAATTTATGAAATTGTCTATTAAAACAATTCGTAATAGCTATTAACTATCTATATTTCTGAGAAGATGTATTATGTACACTGTTTACATTATTCGGACTATTGTCCTCAACTTTTTAGGAATATTTATTACAACGTTTCGGCCGTTGTACGCTTCGGCCTTCTTCAGTTGGTTGGAATGTCGAACTGAACCCTTTATTTCTGGCACAAGGTCAAAATTGGGAATGGAGAAAGGAAGGTCTTCTTCTGTCTTAACATCAAACTTAGCTAGCCACGAACACAACAATGCATTCTTACTTACCTTTCTTACGACATCCACCGTAATACCACAATGTCTCTATGAAAGTCTTTCATTTTCTTTTTTAATCGGTATCATCTCAAGAAAGGTAGTAAAGCCACTGAGAGACAAAGGGGTTACAGGGTGTGGAAGAATTAGGAATAGAAACATTAATAATGAGCAGGAAGAGGAAAGAGTAATCAGGAGAACAGTAGATAACGATTGAGATTGCATTTAAATTTTTCAGATTAAAGTTTACTGGATAGCAGGGAGCCGTAAGGGAGTTCTACAAGCCAGAAAAGAAACTGTTAGCGTAGAATTTACGGTTACATCTAGCCAGCTCAACTATAAATTGGTGAGGTATCAACACCAGTCTAGTACTGCGCTTAAATTCATGGAGTCGAGGCACCATAGCGAAGTGCGATATTTATTTCTGCTATGGACGCTAAATGTGGCACAATGCCAAAATGGGGGATGGGGAAAAGGACGGTCTTCTTCTGTCTTAACGTTAAACTTACCTAGCCACAAACACTGAACTAAACATGCAACAATATTCCTTACACCACAACAACGCATTCTTAACCTACCTTTCTCACTACATTCACCATAATACCACAGTATCTCTATGAAAGTCTTAATTAGTCCCCATATGTGCAATTCATTGTCTGTGGAGAGAGCAGAATAAAACAACAAATTTAAAAATCTAACCCCAATGGATAAGGAAAATCCCATCCAAACAATTGCCATGAAAGTATTTATAGAAAAGACTCATGGAAGCAAATTTACGGTGGTGGGAGTGGTACTGAAGGTGAGATGCCAGGTCAGAATCAATAATATTGCAGATTCTCTCTTCGAGCTTCGAAAGTATTGATAGAGAAGACACAGAGAGGCAACGTTACGACGGTGGGAAAGTGATTTAAGCCGTACCGCCTAATTAGGACCAATAATGTTGCTGAGTTTATTGATTGGATTTTATCAAGGCGTCTAAGGTAAATAGCAGGGACACCAGACCATATATGGCAGCAATATTTTAAGCATGGACAAAAGTATTGTTAACGAAACGGTGTTGTTTTAATTTTTCCTCTAATTAATCATCATTTTTCTTTAAAATTAATAGTTATACAAAAAAAAAAAATATTACAAATATAAATATTAGATTAATGGTAATCCTCCTGCGGTTTAAATGAAAATAAACAAGGTCGAAAACAATTTTGCGCAAAACTATGTATTTATGAATTGTAGATAATTCATAAGTATATTTGGATGCAAACACATATATGTGGTAAGTAACTATTAATATTTTCGCTAATGTATTAAACGCGAAAGAAAATAGATAAAAGCCAATATGTATCTAGAGAGTGGTCCGAAAGTCGTGTCATCCCCTACTAAAAATTAATGAGAATAGAAGAACAAGTAATACACCAATACAAAGCATATGTACTGGATTCAGTTTATTCGCTTTCATTTACGCTGTCACACATCGAGAAGTTCTGTATTTACAGGATTATGTGTCCATACACTTGCAAGCAGACTCTCTTCCAAACTGAAGGAGCTCGTGTCAGCCATCTGGAATAGAAAATTATATTGTGTAGAGGTGAGAAGACTTTCGAACCACCCTGTATAAATAGATTGATAAGGTATATACAAAGATATTCCTAAAAAATATAATTGGTATATCGAAAGAAACATGAAGACCGCGATCGATTATATTGTTTAAATATCGACATTGCATATTTGCACATAGGAGCGTGTATGACTTGGCGTACGCGGACAGATATGGTCAGACATATACGCGCAAGCATTTATATTATATATATATATATATATATATATATATATATATATATATATATATGATATTTTCGATTTCTTTCATTACTTATGCTTTTCGTTTTTTCGAACTTTTTTTCAGGCATATACACGCAAGCATTTATATATATATATATATATATATATATATATATATATATATATATATATATATAAGTTGTGATCAAATATAACTCAAATATGAATCGGTACCGGAGTGAATAAGATAGGGAACAAATAGGACATCAATCTAACATAGTTTCCTTTGATTAAAACTTTATTGAGTTGGTAACACCACAAATTATACTAATGTTGTTTTAAGTGTCGAATTCACGTGATACCAATGTAAATTAAACATCACAAGAGTAAAAATAAAAATACTAAAATTTCTTTTTCTTCATATGAGAGTTTCTGAATCTTTAATGAATGTTAGATCCTATTTTTCTTTATCTTATGAAAGTTAGAGAGTTGTGTCCATTATATTGAAAAAGTGTGTTACACTCTCACACTGACATTCGCATTTATCATTAGAAGATGAGCTATTTCAAGTTACAGAGTTGTGTCCCTTTAATTGAAAATGACTTACAGACTAACGCATTTATTATGTAGCTATATATACACAGAGAGAGAGAGAGAGAGAGAGAGAGAGCATGCATAATATATTGGTAGATAAAAATTAGAAGAAAAAGATGGCATTAAAGCGTTAAATTTGAAGAATTCAGTATAACTTGACTTCAGTACGGCCTGTGAGAGTCAGATTTTCCAAGCTTTCTTTTCGCATTATTTGCCCTAGAATACGTACTCAGGACTTTGGAAGCTTTAGGACACATTCAGGAGTTAGGACACACTCAGGTCGTGAATGATCATAATTACAAATCACTTTTGAGCTTCGGCAGCGTTTGTCGATTTGCAAAGCCTCCCGCCTTCTGTTCTGCCATTTATTCACACAAACTCGGCAGTTATAAAACCCACTGCTTTCCACGTTCTCTTGGTATCCCCACTGAAAATAATTGATTGATTCGTCTTTTACGGTTTATCACTCTACTGCAGGTAATTTAAATTTAGATTGTAAATTTTTTTTAGATATAATGGTTTAATGATACAAGTCTATCTAATTAATCCACAGGAGAAAAAGAGTTGGATTCATGCCTTTCCCAAGACTATTTTCCTGTAACTGAATATAACAAACCAAACAGAAGTTGGGACACGGCTCTCCGAGCCATTATCCATTACACCACCTGCATATCCAAGCTTACAGAGACTGGTATCCTCAAGTGGTTACTCATCTAAGTACTGGTCAGGCTAGACGTTACTTAACTCCAGTGATCGTATGGGAACCGATGTTTAAATATGTTGACTTAAACCCTGTGAGGATAAAGTTTTCCAAGCCCTCCATCCTTATTATACATCCAAGGAACATCGGCAGCTTCTTCCCTAATCTGATTATTATTTATTTGTTATCATTAACTTTATGACATCTTTGTTGCTTACATTTTCCATCCATGCAATTTAAGCTAATTATCTCCTAAAAGCTTTATTTTCTCTTCTTAGACAATACTAATTAAATCATAATCGTATGATACGTTAGTCTACCTATTGTTTTACTTAATCATAAGAGGGGTCACATTTTGGCAAATATTTTTCTACCCGTTTGATTCTTGTTATGGAGGTAAAAACTTTCTACTATCAAACGGCTTCGTGGGCATACACAAAATAATACTAATAAACTTGAATATTTATTTGGACTAAACCAATATTATTTCGTATTATTATTTCACTAGCCAAATCGAGATGTTGGCTTATGAAGACCAATCGCTTTGCACACATATGTCCAAAGGGAAGTACAGTGGTTGGACAAACTAATTGGAACAGTTGCAAAATCTACTCCTATATTTCCAAGACATATAATATTAAGAACTTTAACTAAAACTTCGTAATTGCAGGTTATATCGAATGTAAATACGTTTATTTATCCAACTTTGTCTTATTTATTTATATATAATTACGTTTATTTATCTGCCTTTGTCTTATTTATTTTTAGAATTTAGTAAAAATTAAGCTAAATGCGTGACCTCTCCGAGTTCGAAAAAGAGCAAATTGTTGGAGCTCGCATGGCAGGACCCTCGATCACTAAGGTTGCTGAACTGTTTGGTTTTTCAAGAGCTACCATATCAAGAACACTGATGCAATTCGCGAAACAGGGCAAGACCTCTAGCAACCGTAGCAATTCGGGCCGGACTTGCAAACTTACTGACAGGGACTGACGTGCATTGAAACGCAATGTGGCAAAAAATCATCGGACAAATGCGGCTAAAGTGACTGCTGAGTTGAATAACCATCTGAATAGTTCAGTTTCTACTAAAACTGTTCACCGTGAGCTCCATAAGGCTCCATATCATGGAAGAACCGCTGTGAGGAAACCTCTTTTCTCCACTCGCAACATTGAAAAGAGAAGTGGTGTAGAGATCACAATGCCTGGTCACAGACCAATGCAGGCAAGCCATATTCTCAAACAAGTCCAGTTTTTCTCTTTTCCCAACTTCAGGGTGAGTTTATGTGTTGAGAAGATAACAACCTTGTCTGCCTTCTTCCAACAGTGAAGCATGGATATGGATCAGTGATAGTTTGGGCCGTCATATCATGGAAATGTCTCAGTCCAATAGTTGCCCTGCATGGTAGAATCAACAGCAAAGATTACCTGAACATTTTGGGAGATCATGTTCATCCAATGGCCAAGACTTTATTCCTTGATGGTGACTGCATCTTCCAAGACGATAATGCTCCAATACATACCGCTTGAGTGGTTAAGAATTGGTATGAAGAGCATAAAAGTGAGCTAGAATACATGGAGTGGCCTCCCCAATCTCAAGATATCAATATTATTGAACATTTATGGTGCATTTTGGAGCAACAAGTTAGGAGCCGCTATTCTCCACCGTCGTGTCGTAAAGTATGCTTGTATGTAATATCGACGTATATAGTGTGTATCAACTTGCGGTTATTTCATTGATCCCGGATATATCGTATCATTTTAATGTTCCGGGTTTTACATACGATCTACATGAATATTTTTAAGATGTTTAAGAAGACGGGGAATATATTATCCGCTACCGTTGTTTGACTTTTCGTAAAGTTCCTGATTTTACGGACAGACTCTGTGACAGTCTGATAGATGAACAGAGAAGAAATAGGAAGGATAGATAAAAGTTTAATTAAGTGTTTATTTTGTCTTTGCTAGCTGTGTGAACTGGTTAGGATCAATCTTTATGTCTGTATTTTATTATTCTGTTTTAAATATTAATTTCATTTCTACCGTTATTAATTTTTTAATTACGAATTCACTTGCCATTTTCATAAAATGCGTTACAAAAAACCAACAATTTTGATATTCTTGGCCTCTCTCTAAACACCTTTCAACAGTACAACCTGAAGGGGAAAAATTAATAGAAAAACTTCATACGCGTTATTGGCAAATCTGAGTGAATGCTTCATCATATACGGCTTAAACCTTGGCAACTAGGTACAGAGAAAAGATACAGAGAGTCATTTGCCCCCGTGGCTGAAACACTTCCAATGCGATTTTTAAAAAAAGTCTTTTCACCCCAAAACAAATTGATAAAACTCACTAGGATTCGAGGGGTTACTGAGAGATACAGAGAACAATAAAAGAACATGACTCAAAAGGACAGAAGCTCACTTTTGGCATTGCATGTAAACTTTTCAAGACCGTAATTACAACCTACATAAGAAGCTTTTGTAAATGGTTGGCAAAACAATGTTTAGGAATTTCTACGAAGAGCTAACAATGACAAGAAAAATGTGGAGACATGATCACGTACGTCCTGAAGGGACACGACACATATAAGTTGATAGGAATGCATCTTGGACTGTCTCGCTTACCAATCATACATTATGCTTTAGTTCTTTTTTCCTCATAAATGATAAAATTGCGAAGAATTCATTGATATTCATGGAAAGATTATTGGTAAATATTTGTTTTCATGGAATCAATTGACAAGGCCTTGCTTGAAGAAGAAAGCAGACAACATTATCATTGTGTTATCTGTCTATATCTATGAGATAAGGTATTATGATTACTTGCATTATTTACATTATTTTGACTGTTATCCTCATTGCTACATTTACAAAGTTTCGGCTTCTGTACGCTCCGGCCTTCTTCAGGTGATTGTAATTTCGAACCGAATCCTTTATTTCGTCTTTTGTTCTAGTTCAGTCACCCGTGTGTCTGAAACATGAGAGCAGTAATTCCCTAGGGGCAAGGACGTAAATAGCCATTATGTTCCCTCTTCCCTCCTCTTTCATTTTCAACGCAGCAAAAGAAAATTTTAATAGAAACGATAAATATTTTCTATAACTATTTACACTGTTCGGACTGTTTTCCACATATTTATTGCAATGTTCACGACGTTTCGGCCGTTGTACGCTCCGCCTTCTTCAGGTGATTAGAATTTCGACCTGAACCATTTATTTCGTCCATAAGGGTAGATTGTTCTAGTTCCACGTGCCATGCCTCTTCAGGATGTCTCAGTTATCTCCATTTAACTCAAATTTCCAATATTTTTTTTTTTAATAAATTGCGCTACGAAAAGCCGTAAATGTTGATAATCAGTGCTCGAAACGTCATTAATATGGCAAGGAAGGTTAGAACAATAGTCCGAAAAATGTAAATAATTACAATACCTCGTCTCGGAATTATAGACATATATTTTCTATAAGGAATTTATCTTATTTTTAACAACACTTCATGTCTACTAATTACAAGAGCCACTCAAGATAGAGTGTTACTGAATGTGTTGTTATAAGAAGGAAAAAAGGGGGTTTATACTGATTAAGCGGATATATAACACAGATAAGTGTTTCCCTGAGACTTGAAGAGGTTAAGATCGTACTGATCGGGAAAGCAGGCATACGGGAGCCTGCTCTACAAGAAGCGGCCCTTGTGAACTTCCTCCTTACAAATGGAATCAGAAAGAAAAGTGGGTGAGTCGACTCTGCATATTGCGGGTCATATTTGTGTAGGTCTGAGCTGGTGGAACTGCGGAATTCGACACGTCAGAACATCTGACACGCAAATAGCATTAGTGGTAGTTTAGCATGGTTTCGTCTGAGGGTAGCGGGTTGTAAGGTCGAAAATACATCATCCAGAAACCCAAGTAAACGGCTTTGGAATTTGTCAAAGCAAGAATTTGTTGAAATCCGGAAGCCCAGCCCAGATATGGCAGCAATATCCCATTTTTGTACGATTCTTATAAAAAGTAGAGCATGGGAGGCGAAGTCAGTTACTTTCTGGAGCGGTACAAAGTATCGACCATTTTCCCAGCATCATTAGATCGTATATTTGAATTGCATCTGGTTACTTTATTTGAAATTTGCCTCCCAATAGGTCTTCGAACAAAGTAGATACAGTGAGATTACAAACGTCCATCATCCCTGGAAAAAGTCAGTATCTTCTCAATTACGATCTAATGTTACAAGTTTAGCAATGTATATGCAAATTAATTGAAACAAAACGAATTAATTCCGTTATTATTTACTTTTTTTCGTATTTTCCCAATGAAACATGACCTAGTGCACATATTAGTACTTCGTATGTCCATTCCACGAAGTCGTTCCTAGCAGATCGACCACAGATTCCCGACTGGATTTAAATCAGGAGAGTTTACGCGTCAGTCTACAGTACTTTGATTTGCCACTGTTAAGGCTTGCCAGTGTATTCGCGCAGCGTTACAATTTTAGTACTGTTGTGGTAGGATCCACCTAATTTGCATAGTGGAGTACCGACCATATAAATATGGTTGGTACCGGGAAGAGAGGGAGGAATCAAGAGATTCAACCCGAGACTCTGCCCAACGGCGATTCAGTCAACACATTCTCCAGGAACGGTCTTACCAGGAATATACAAAAGACTATATGTAAATATTGTGTACACTTTCTTGGTTCAATACATTTTGTTCTAAGTACCTTTTGTGTTGCATTATTATTCCATGCATTAGTCAAGTTTCAACAAGTACGCTTCCTTGGAGTAACATCTATCGCAGACAATGGCTGTAGGACAACTAATCGACAGTAGAGACAACAGTGTCTGGGCGTGATAAAAATCTGATGAAATCACAGATTACGCACTATATTTCAAGGCCTAACAAATTTCAACATGCACACCAAAAATAGATTCATATTACTGCACACCAATGCAAACGGCCTAATCTGAGGAAAAATAGAAATCGATTGCACCCTGTCACTCGAATGGGTCTAAAACTGACGGTATGATGAAAGAAAGGAATCTAAAGCGATTATGTCAATTAATTTGCACATGAAATTCGCTGATATTTTTCAATACTTTCAAACTGCCGGAACCATTGATCGGATATTGTATTTAACTGAAAGGTATTTGTGTGTGTGGGGGGGTGCAAAAACAAAAAAAAATATGAAAAACTTATTTAATCATTGAATGATAATACTTTAGACTTGATATGTATGAAAAGATATGTCGGTGAAATGCTGGAAACGTTTTTTACTTAATAGATAACATTTAAAGACAGAAGTCTATCGACAAACAACGGAATTTAACATCTGTTTAAGATGATGTATATTCTTTGAGACTTGAATTCGAAAAGAAACAGGACGCCATACTTTGAGAATTCGATAGCGTTGAACTGGCCTAAAGGGCTGCAGATTATACCGTTCGCTTCAAATAGCAAACGTATCGCAGTTGATAAATTTAGAAAGTGTCTTATTTATTTCGCTTCAAGTTGCGCTGTGATTCATAATTTTTTTTTTCAACGTTTTTATTCCATTCCACTTGCAATGTTTCTTTCCCCCTCCCCCGTCAGAGATTCTCATATTTCCAAAATGGATTTTCTATTCTTTTGAGTTACACCCTATTTTCTTTTTGTTTAATTTCGCGTTGCAGTTTTCGATGTACTCCGGTAATAAGCGCTCTTCTTTTACAGCTGTTAATATAGACACTCTTGTTACATAGCTCTTTAACTGCCACGTCTTTCCAGAACTGAAGGGCTTTCCGGAACTAAATTTTTTTACATCTCTCTATCCAACATTTGGATATACGTGTCCCCCAACAAGTAACGGTGCGTAAATTAAAATCAGCGTTCCTAGTTCAAATTTAGATATTGTTTGCTGCGTTTATTTTTTAGCAAACCCGCTTAACAGCTCTAACTTTCGATAGATCTTCTTCATTAATATAATATTTTTGCTTCAGGATCGCCTTCCGGAATACTTCTGTTTCGGTAGGGTCTTTTTGTATGATGTTGGAAGATCCGAAACTTGTCATGAGCCCAAGTCATAACATCACTGACAAAGCGATCTTGAACACTTGTTAGTGTGTTTTCATAAGAAATGACTACTCATGCAGATCGGTACGAAAATTTCAGTGATTGCGCAGGTCAGTGTTGCCAACATTGAGTGAAAGTTTTGTGTGAATTGATTGGACGGTTTTTGAAATATTAGAAAAAAAGTTATCTCGATAATGATTTGGCACGCAGTGTATGTAGGAAGTCACGTGACGTCTAAATGATTGCTATATTCTAGTCTATCCTCTGTACTATTCAGATCCCCATTTCTACTCTATCCTCTAAACTATACGGACTGCAATTCTTTTCTCTATACTCTTTGGATCATTATACGGATTACTATTTGAGCGAGTATTATCGAGCAAGTACTATTTGTGCGAGTGACATTCGACGGCGTCTAGCATCAGTATTTATGTTCAACGGCGCTACTATAGTTGTATCTGCGATTACAAAGTCTCTACTACAGCGAGCATTTACGAAAGTGACTACGAGTATTCGCTGATATTTCAAATGTGTCAATGAGTTTTTTGCCATCGCAAAAAAAGACTTTAAACCAATTTTAGTATTAATAGCATTCCAAGATTTCAACGCCTATTCACACACTTGATCTATTGATGGGCGTTTCATTCTTCCACACGGTGCCATTTCCTGTCTTCTCTCTGCCATCCATTTAGATCATTCTTCATGCATCGTATTCTTGAATGAGCCCAACTCATAACATCACTGACGAGGCGATCTTGAACACTTGTTAGAGTATTTTCATAATAAATAACTGCTAATGTCAGTGTGTCACACTTTTTAAATTAAAGGGACACAACTCTCTAACTTAGGTCATCTTCCTATAATAAATGTGAATTATCGTTGAATTTTTAAAAGTAAGCAGTTAGTGAGTCATACACGCTTAGGGAATCATGTATCTTTCGATACATGACTGACGAAGAAGATTTTTTTCCCGCAGTAGGTTGCTATTTCTTTCTGCAGTAGAACAGTTCCCATCTAAAGATATAGAACCCGGTCTGTCCTGCTATTTACCCAATAACTAGGGGAAGAAGAGGATTCATACCTTTCCCAAGAATATTAGCACGTAAGTGAATCTAATGGATTCGACTGGAATTCGAACTCGGCTTTCTGATTCCTCAATTTGAGCCGCTATCCATTAATCCACCGTGACTCCTAAATAATAATGCAATACACGCTTAGGCGATCATGTGTCTTTCGATACATGACTGACGAGTTTTTTACTGTCATTTCTTTCTGGATATAGAAACCGGTCTGTTCTGCTATTTACCCATAGATGGGTGCTTAAGAAGTGGATTCATATCTTTCCCAAAGTTATTAACACGTAAAGTGAATGTAATGGATTCGACTGGAATTCGAACTCGGCTCTCTGATTGCTCAATCCGAGCCTCTGTCCATTCCTCCTCCTAAATATTAATGCGATACTTAAATCCGCTTAATCTATCTTTTTTTTTCTCAAGCTAAATAACAACGTAGATGGGGATATCTCACTTTGAGCGTCAACCATTCTAGAAGAAGAAAAACACTGATGTCAAAATCCTGAAATAAACATCGAAAATTTACATAAAAAGAATTGTAACCGATGGGAGCCATCTTGCCTGTCTCCTAAACGTACAGCAGATTTAATGATTGATTGATTATAACGGATTATCAAGCTATTGAGGTTATTTAAAGCCATGAGTTTTTAGTGATACTAATGATTTGCTAGTGATGAGTCCCGCTAATTAACCCTTAGCTGGTGAGAGAAGAGGTGGATTGATACTTTTACCAAGGGAAATGGCACACTAGTGAATATAACGAACCCGACTGGATTTGGAACTTCGGTTTCCGATGTCCAAATCTAAGCCATTTCCTAATTCATCCCCAGCATATGCAACGTTACAATATCAGGTATTCCCAAGCGGTCACCCATTTTGGTACTGAACGTCTCGACGTTGCTTAAATTTTGAGATAGCACGAAAACCGGAAATGACATTTAATATATATATATATATATATATATATATATATATATATATATGTGTGTGTGTGTGTGTGTGTGTGTTTGAGTAAAAAGTGGACACTAAGGCCAATACTTTGCAGTGACAGTCTATTTTATGCTTTATCGCAATCGTCAGGCCATGTGTGTTGTGTTTTTGCTCAACTGTTTATATCAGTTTGTCAATGGTGCATTATGTGCAGCAAGGTCTATTATACTTTGGTAACGGTAATTGGGTAGGCGGTAACGTTTGTGTTTCAATGTATTCTGGAGCCTGCCGAGCAGGAAGGATTGTGGATTTTTATTCGGTTATTTGTAGCTATTTTAATGTGTTGCTAAGTTTTACTCGTTATTTCTTATCGATTATTCATCTCAGGATCGAAACCCGGCTGAATTGGCGTCAGTGGGAGAATCTACCCCTAACCCGTTGGCGCACGGCAGGGACGAAAGTGAATTTTAAGTGTATTTATTTTTTTAGATAAACACGGCAGTGACTGAGAGAACTCGATTCTTTTTATCGATGAGTATTGCATTATTAGCAGTAGTAGTAATAAGTGTATAATTAGACTAATCGAAGACAAATGAGGGCTCAGTAAAATAAAGAGGTGTTAAAAATCTATGGCAAAACATGAATCTCCCATAGGCTGCAGGTGTTTTTTCAAACATTTAGACAGATGCATATGTAGCTGAGCTCTTTTGTTCGATTGGTTGAGGATCAATTGCCACATGTTTCCGCGAGAGGACAGCAAGGCCTGCTTTACTGTATTTGACAAAGCCTCTGTGCCAAGTAAGTCTATCACTGAGAGGAGCAGCATGTTGCCAACTTTCTTTCATATTTGCACGCAGTTGATCTCGACATTCAAGTCGGCCTCGCTCAAACATCTGTAGAAAGGAGAAGCAGGACAGGCGCCAATTCCTTCGCTCTGACGCTTTGTTTTCCCCAGGAAGAAAAGGAGATCCTGCATCACTTCAGATTCTCTTTGAGTTTGTCTTTGAAACGCAAGACTGGCCTTTCAACTGACCCGGTTGTTAGAATAGAAGCTGGCCAAAGATAAATTATATATATATATATATATATATATATATATATAAAAGATATATATAGATATACACAAAGATATATATATATATATATATATATATATATATATATATATATATATATATATATATATATATATATATATATATGTGTGTGTGTGTGTGTGTGTGTGTGTGTGTGTGTGAAAATATATAGAAAATAGAACTCGTTAGGTAAATAGTCCAAAAGTTCTTTAGTATTTTTGTTATTATTTTTTAAAAAATAGTGCTCTAATGGGTGTCAGTTATCAGTTATCTCCTGTTAATTCCTCAAGGACACATGGCACAGTGGATAAAGACGTTGGTTAGATCCAGTGACAGGACCCAAAGAGTGTGAGTTCAATACCCGTTTAAGGCAGTGGAGAACTTGGAGAGGGGAATTAACAAGGAGATATCTGAGAACTGACATCCATTAAACTTGGTACGTGGAACTAGAACAGTCTTCCCCAGTGATCGAAATAAAGGGTTCAGTTCGACATTTCAACCACCTGAAGAAGGTCGGAGGGTACAGTGGCCGAAACATTGGGATAAACATGGCGACAAAGATGAGGACAATAGTCCGAATAATGTAAATAGTTTAAAGGAATTCGTCCATATTCCCAATCTGGTTAAGTTTGAACGAGTTCTTCTTACTAGCATTCATGATAAATTGATGGAAAGTCAGTATTTTCTCTTTATAATGCCCTGGCATCTTTTGAGTTATTTTGGTTCTTGTTCGTAAGCTTAACTTGTTTCGCTTCATGAAACAAAAACACCAAGACTCGGTGCATTTGAAGTCTTTTCTTTGCGAGATTTCTTGTTTCCGTGATTATCATTTTCGTACGAACTGCAGCTTCCAAGCTTCTGTGTTCCATTATCCATGTACACAAGTTTCTCTCTAACTGGGGCCATTTTGCTGGTACTTGACGTAAATCGTACTTTGTTTTGTTTCCAATTTCACTCAATCCTTCTTCTTCTTTTTTTTTCTCCACTGCCGAATCATTTTTTTGGCAGGCGGCCTGTCCAAAGTGATTTTCTACTGCTCTATTACCATATTCTTTGCCATATCATACAACTTGTAGTTGTATGGGATAGTATAAGTACTATCGCCATAAGTGATAATTTCCAGGACAAAAAAGATTGTGATGCGTGTGACAGACAGATATTTTCACGACATAAGAGAGTGAGCCAATTAACACCATCAAGATATATCAAGCTACATTTGGTTAACCTTCACCGGCTGAACATATTAAGTTTAATGTCAATTTATGTTCATGCCATCGTGGAAAATACTGGATAGATTCTCTCCAAATATTTTAATAAAACAATCTCGATACAATCAATTCGCAACCCATCAGTGTCTAAAGTGTGCAGGACTGAAGGATTTCAATTTGCCGAGCAGGACCAATCCCTGCTTAAACTCAACTATCAAGATGCTAGCTTGCATAATATTGCGGAACCAAAATATAGGTTCGCTGGCCAATACATTAAAATTATTGATCACCTTATTTCAGGATGCTCAGTGAATACAAAAACCGTAATGCCGGATCTACATTGGAAGATATGCCATCATTACAAGATAAAAACAGTTGCAGACTGGTATAAACATCATTCGGAATCTGTTGTTTAAGGAACAGATGTTATCATCATCAGGCCTGGTTCTATCAACACAGATCGAACAAAGCAAAAAATCGCCTATACATTATTATCAAAACCAGAAAAGAAAACTGATTGTCACGTGACAGCAAACATCTCTGAGAGAAGTTCTTTGAAAATCTAAGCAAGTTCAAAAATCTGAAAACGGAAACGGAAAAAAAAATGTGGCACTTAAAAACTAAAACTCTCCCTGATATTTTAGTGGGTAACCATATTTGAATAGACGCTCGGTTTTAATTTTTAAGCAATAATTTATTTCTTCTACCGGTCTGAATTATCCAAATCGTGTAACAGCAAAACTGTCTAATTGTTAAATTAAGTTTTGAACGATTTTATCATAAAAATGATTAAAGATATCTTACTGGAATTCTCCGATGTGTTTACAACACTATTAGACTCTACTTTGAATAATAAGAATGTAGTTAGTTCTGAAAAGATGATCTTTCTTGCTGTTGCCACCTCCTGATCCAGTTTCCCTCTCCACTCCTCGCTATTTTTAAACTTATTCACCATTCTCTTGATGGTTCTTGAATAGTCTTTGAAGATGAAATCCAGAATAGAAATGTTGGTACCATTACTGAAGGGCTGTAAGATCTTTTCCTCTCACCATTGCTGAATTGGAAAGATACAGTGGGGCTGGCACAAAACGATTTTAACCTGTTCTACTTCTAGCTGAATAACTTAGAGCTTTTCAATGATTCTTACAAAAAATGGTGTCAAGATGAACAAACGTTTTATATGAATAAATTCGATTACTTTACTGGTTTCTTAGATATTAAACATTTTGTGGGATGGACAATTATCCGAATTTTACACCCGGTATATTTATATATGTTGTGGGTGGAGCTTTGGGTCTGATAAAAAAGGAACACAAGAACAAATCAAGAAAATCCCTGCGCACCACCTCTCCAGGAAATAATAAAACACATGTTCTAAGAAATACTGCCAATATCCTCCGAATATCTTTGTCAATTTAAGTTTGTCTTTTGTTTAATTAACTGGTAACACGAAAAAATTGCGATCATTCGCTTAGCTTAGTTCATTGTTTATTACCCGCTTTGTCAACGAACACTTTAGTAAATGCTCGTTGGAGCAGTGACCTTGTAATCGCAGATACAACTATAGTAACGTTGGTGAACAATACTGGTGCTAGACGACTTCGATTATCACTCGCACTAATAGTACGTGCTCGATAATACTCGCTCGAATAGTAACCACCGTATTGATCCGAATAAAGAATAATGTAGAGAAGTGAATAAAGAATAGCGCTCCGTATAGTTTAGAGGATAGTATAGAAATAGTGATCCGAATAGTAATATAGGATAGACTAGAAATGGAGATCAGTCTAGAATTACTGTATATGCGTTTCCTCTATGTTTACGTGATCTACTTACGCACTAATTATATTATTCGGACTATAGTCCTCATCTTTGTTGTCATATTTATTACAACGTTTCAGCCGAAACGTTTAATAAATATGGCGACAAAGATGAGGACAATAGTCCGAATAATGTAAATAGTGTACATAATACTTCATCTCAGAAATATAGACAGTTACTGAAAGGCCGAAAAGGTTGTAAGAAATATGGAAACAAGGATGAGAACAATTGTCCGAATAATATAAATAGTGTACATAATACCTCATCTCAGAAATATAGACTATAGATCTACTTAATTCATTAATGGGATCGCCTGTGTTTGCTCTCTGGCGATCTATGTTCAAACTCAAGTGTGGGCAGCGAGACTTTATTTCTATATAACAAAGTAAAATAATGAAACAAAAGTGAAAAAGAAAAAGGAAAGGGAAAAAGAGATAAAAGTTGGAAAAGGAAAAATGGAGGAAAATAAACGCGGAAAGAGCCTAAGAATAAAAAAAATGAAGAAAGTTACTTGTTGGGCGTGTATTATCGCTCAACAAATAACCCGTATAGTGATCCGTATCGAGAAATAGTATAGTGAATAGAGTAGAGAATAGCGGTCCGTATAGTAATAGAGGATAGAGTAGAAATAACGATCCGAATACTAATATAGGATAGAATACAAATAACGATCAAATAGACGTCACGCGACTACCTATATATGCGTTTCATTTATGGTTACATGATCCACTTAATTCAATAATGGGATCGCCTGTGTTTGCTCTCTGGTGATCTATGTTCAAACTCAAGCGTCGGCAGCGAGTCTTTATTGGTATATAACAACCTGGCATGTGATTATAAATCACATGCAGGAGGAAAATATATTCTAAAGTATAACACACACACACACACACACACACACACACACACATATATATATATATATATATATATATATATATATGTGTATATATATGTGTGTGTGTGTGTGGGTGGGTGTGTGGGTGTGTGTATGTGTGTACGTATTGAAATAATAGTATTTGTTTTTGTTTTCTAATTTGTTACAAATAAATTCTTTGAGAAGCAATTTTCCCTAAGTCATATAGCATTTGCGATTCCGTGTCTGAAATTACGCCTTGATCATCCGCCATATTTGGTCAGAATTAACAACAGAATAGCGTTTCAATGGTATTGCCATTTCAGAAAGTAACAAACCAGGTGCGTCGACTGATAAGGGGTCTCGACTTTCGGGAAACCCAGCTAAATTTCGGGAGTATTAGGGCATATGTCATTATCCATAAACTATTGGACAGCTCTTTCTTTTGCTTGCAATTTTATGTGAGGATAATAATAATAATAATAATAATAATAATAATAATAATAATAATATATATATATATATATATATATATATATATATATATATATATATATATATATATATATATATATATATATATATATATATATATATATATATATATATATATATATATATATATATATATATATATATATATATATATATATTTCTTCTTATTCTCCGTTAATTCACATCTGGAAACCAGCTCTTATTTTTCAACGGAATATTATCTTGCTTGGAGTTTTTCGTTTCCCTTGTAAGAGAATTGACAAAAACAAGAATGAAAAAGTAAAAAAAATAAAAAAAAGTAAAAAAATAAAACTGGTTGAATAACCCATTTTCAAGGATATGGTTGTTTTGCTTGTGTTTTTGTATGATAGAGGATTACAATTCATGCGCACATATATAGATAATCACGCGTATACACACACAAGAATATCCAGATAATCTTACACAGATATGGAAGGCACGAACATGCAGTTCATGCATACGCATAAGAAACATAGATATACACACGTACACTCACTGCCAAATTCAAGCACTAGTACACACACGGACGAACGCATACAAGCTTATTAACATATACGTATTCACTATGCAAATAGGTACACACACTCGTATATACACTTAACAGACATATATTCGCGAAGCTTACGCTTCTACAAGTCTTTTATGTCTACACAACACGCAATCATACACATAAAATATGGCCAATCTTTATATTAGTTTATAATGTGCGGAGTGATGTAATTATTTCGAAAGCAATTAAAAAAATGTTTTATACTATTTGTAACCTATTTCAGCCAAGCTTTGATCACAGACACATTCATACACGCACACACAAACCTAAAGTCATTTGTATACACAAACAAGCAATCTTCTTCTTCTTCTTCTTCTTCTTCTTCTTCTTCTATATGCCTCGTCGCTTGGGGACATGGGCGGCCATTGTTCTCCAAAACGTTCTTTCTTTTGTAGCTCTTAGCAATGTTTGACTTTTGTCTCTACTAACCCCTGTACTTATAACCATTTGAACAGGCTGGTTCGTTTGCTTAGTTGCTACTTTCCTGTCTCTTGATTTCACTTTGTCCCGTGAGTGCTGAAATTACTAAACCCTCTTTCCTCATTATGTATTCAAGAAATTTCGACAGTCTTTTTCTGATGCTAGTTCTAAGTTCCTTTTTGCTTCCTTTTTCCCTAAAACTTCAATCGTTGCTCACATGTTTATTCTTAACATGCTTGTTTTACGCTCTGTTTTTACATATATACTGAAATTCCTTTACGCACAAATATCTATCTACACACGCATATAAACATACGAGTATATCTCAAGAATTTTAGGAAAATCTACGACAAATTGAAAGAAAAGAATATTTTCCGTTGATATGATTTGGTATGAGGGAGAATGAATGCTGATAATTTTCAATTTAATTTTGTAAATATGTCTTCATATATATATATATATATATATATATATATATATATATATATATATATATATATATATATGTATGTATGTATGTTTTTCAATTTAATTTTTGTAAATATGTCTTAGTATAAATATATCTTCGTATATATTGTCTGGTCAATTTCATTTAATTTATATTAATTTTTATTCAGGTTTCCATCACTTTTTTTAAAATTAGATATCCTACATTTTTATAACGGAACATCTGTCAAGAAAGGTGAAACATGTACTCAAATTTACTATCAAAGATTTAGCGATTAAAGAACTTTTTCTACACTTTCGTATATATACTTATAAATATATCTGCATGCGTCCATCTTTGCAGGTTTGAATCCTGCTTGAGAGCGATTTTTTTTCTATGTCGATTGTTCAGGCCGGCAGACAAAATAAATTAGTGTTTAAAAAGTAAAAAAAAAAAGGTCTACTCAAATGTAGGTATTTTTAATCTGTTTCACCCTAAGCAAGGTAGTAAAGCCACTAAGACAAGAGGGGTAAATGACTGTGGAAGAATTAGGAACATAACCATTAATAATGAGCGGGAAGAGGAAAAAGTAATCAGGAGGCCGTTAGATAGCGATTGACCTTGCATTTAACTATTTTCAGATGAAAGCTGTCTGGAAATCATGGAGACGGAATCGATTTCCACAAGAGAAAAATGCGAGAAAATATTTTTTTTTTACCACAGAATTTGCGGCTACATCTAGCCAACTCAACTTTAAAATGTCGAGATCTCGACGCTTGTCTAGTACTGCGCTTAACTTTTAAAAATTTAGGTAATAGAGCGAAGAGCTCATCCGAACAATTACCATGGAAGTATTTATAGAAAAGACACAGGGAGACAACCTTACGACGGTGGGAAAGTGACTGAGGCCGAACTGCCAGATCAGGACTGATAATATTGCTGATTCTTTTTTTGACTCAGGGTAAATAGCATGTGCACCGGGCGATATATTTCAGCAATCTTCTATGCATGGAAGGATGGTAGACATCTGGATATGTAAAATATATTATGGAGAGAGAGAAAAAATGTCGCAAACAACACTGTGAACTAACTTTTATAGCAGCTGATCCTGCAATGGATACATTATAGTCTTTCCACTTCATGTCAGCTGAGAAAATTTAGCCCGTATCCATTAGAATATCGTTTAAATTTATTTACAGTGAGTACGCCCGTATTCGCGGGGATCAGGGACCAGAATCGGCCACAAATAGTTAGAATCCGCGAATACTTGTACCCTCCCCTAAAAGTGCTTATAAGTACCTATTTTGATTGTCAAAATTCATGTACGTAAAATTTTGATCTTAAACACTTTAAAAACGTTTCAAACCCTTTTAAAATATATTTGAAAAATAATATTGGTGACCATTCATTTAGCGTAAATTTTCTGTCATACGTAAAATGACCGTTTTTACTTACGCATAGATCAATACAACCATTGAAAATACTGTATAAAACATGCGTAACAAGACGTAAAATATAAGGTTTAAAATATTTTCTAAAATCAAAACTGTGATGATGCCATCAGACTTAGCATAAACCAATTTTAAGACACCAGTCGAAGCCCCTAACAAAGAAAAAAAAAACAGACACTACGCATGTTTTTGCGATTGATTTTTACAATGAAGATGTACAATTCTGGTAATTTTTACCATAAAAATAGACTGTTATATGTTTTAAGTCAGTGAAATAACTTGAAATTAATAGAGGGATATTTTGAAGATTTTCTATCGAAAAAATTATGCGAATCGAGAGAGTTCTCAGCGAATAATTTGTACATATGTTTTTCAGGAAAAAAACGCGTATATTCGAGGTTTCTGTAAATAACAAGGACATATGTTCTAAAGAAAAATCCGCGAATAAGTGAAGCCACGAATGCTGAAACGCGAATAGCGGGGTACTCACTATACTTGGGAAAATTACTCGATCTGAAGAAGTTACCATTTTCTAAAATTTTGTTCGTACATTTTCTTAGATTTATAGAAATGTTTCTGTTTTAGAATATGTTAGCACTAGTCAGTAGACTTTATTTGGTCTAATCGAGGAGAATGTTAGTATTTCCTAGAAAGATACATAGAGAGCTATTCAATAAA